>VTON01000044.1:600000-1167334 GCA_009617725.1 Hydropsyche tenuis | reverse complement strand
GAGGTTTTAATGGAAATTTTGTTGTTTAGATGAATCGATTAATTTTATGATTGGATTTAATGTGGTGTGATTGTGGATCGAATTTGTTTTAAGTCGAATGTTTTTGATTTTTTTATTGATTGTGGTTGTAGTTGTGAATGATTTGTATTACGTGTTTTAAGTCTATTGATTTTGATTTTCTGAAAAAAAATTTTTTAATTATTTAATTAATGGAGTTTTATAATTCATTATTCGCAGATATAATTATGATTTGTTGTGTGAATGATGGTTTTTTATGTTTTTGATCTGTTTGATTGTAGACGTTGAAGAATTCAAACGAAAGTTAATTACGCAATGTTATTTTTAATAATTAATGTAAGCTTGTAAAAAAATATAGATTTTATTTTCATTTCATCAAGTAAAGAATTTTAATTATTTTCAAAATCGAGAGGTGTTGATTACGTTTTTCTTAATTAAAATCGATTTAAAAAAACAATGTTACTTTGTACCACTTTAAGATTTTTGCAGAACTAATTTTATGTCAATTCACAAAAAAATGTAATTTATAGTTTATTTATTAAAAAAAGAACAAAATCATTATTAGAAATTTATTCTAACACAGATATAAAGAAATAACCAAGTCTTAACAAATCCATAGATGATAGTATATTTTTTATGAGAAAACCCAATTTTCATTATCATTAAAAAATCTTAAGAAAAAAAATCACACAATACAAAGTTATTGTTAAATTTAAACTAATTTTTAAAATCCGAGCAAAAACGCCTCATATCCCGCCCCCGCCTAATTTTAAAACACCCAAAACGCCTCCCGCGGCCAACTCGAAGATGAAAGGATAACGCCCGAGCTTTTGTATTTTGACAAACACAACAACAACACAAACGTCACAAAAAAAACATCACATACACACACACGAGAAAAAAGTGGCCCCCGAAAGTGGCGGGCCCGTCGTGTAGTAACATGTGGCGTGCGTGTTTCGTAGCGCGAGGATTTCGCCAGATAAGGGTAGCCGAGGATTAATAAATAACGCGATGCCGTTTTAATGTCGGCCGTGTGTTTGTACACGTATTATATCGTGTGTGTTTTACATATGCGAGCCGGTATCGTGTCGCGGATCTGCGTCGCGAAAATGCTTCGAGTTTTTCGCCGAAAGCGGGCGGAAAATGAGAAAGGTATCGCCGCGGTTTTTCTTGTTCTCGAATGTCGTTTACGTGTCTTGTAATGGCCAATTAGGGAAATCTGCGTGTTTTTTTTTATATCGTTTCTTTGATGTGCGGAATTTTGGAATTTTGGGTGAGCATCGGTGGCGTGCGGTGACTTGAGACGCTGTAAAAAAAACCAGCCGATTCGTTCATTTTCTTTATATTTTGTTATATTTTTCACTCTTTTTTGAAAAAAATTATCGATAACGGTATCATAAAAAATTTCATAGTCTTTATCAAAAATAACCAAGGACGTAGTGTGCAAAATATCAATCGATTGCGCCTTTCAAGCGAATTGTCCATAGAGACTCAAGCGGGAGAACAGCATCCAACGTGCATCCAACGTGAAATGTTAACGCAAACGTACGAGTAAGGGCGCTGCCAGATGAGCGTTGTTCAACGCGCGTTTTGGTAACGCGCGTTTACAACTTACACACATTTTATACAGGCCGTACAGATGCTAACGCGCGTTTAGCAAAATAAAATGTATGAAGTTGTAAACGCGCGATACTAAAACGCGCGTTGAACAACGCTCATCTGGCAGCGCCCTAAAGATCGTGCCATAGTGCGCATGCGCAAAGGAAGCTGATTCCGAATCTGAATCCGCCACTCTTGCGCATAAGTGCGAGCGCAACGGCTACATTTTGTTAGTATATATCATAATTACATAACCAAAAATATATCAAAGAGAAATAAAACTAACAATAAAATAAAATATTCTTAAGGTGAAATTTAGGGGATGCGCCACATCAACAGCATCTACGGACCGCACACTACTGGTTTGCATCTATTGTTCGTCGAATTTTCTTATGTGTCATTGAATCGAATTGAATTATCTTTTTTTTTTTCAATGATACAGTTTATAAATGAATATCGACTACATAATTCAGTTTGACAGTTCAATAATAAACGCGTTCAATATAATTAAGACATTTGTTTTCCCACCAGTCGATAAGCAAACACATATGTTCGATCAACGTTCAAAAATAATGTACATGTAGATCAAATATTATATTAATCGTTTGTGCGTCACGACTATATATTTGGAACAATGCCATAGAATTATAATTTCTATATTTAAATACAGTTATTTGATATACATAGATATGAATTTTTAGTAATAATATTAAGATTATAAATCGGATCATTATATTATACGAACCGAAGTTTATGTTTTCATCTAGTAATATTTACATGAATCCTATTTTGATTTCATATTATGATAATTTAGAAATATTGAAATACTGAGAAATAATAAAGAAAAATTTATTTGAGATTTAAAATAGAACATTTTTATTATAAAAGAAAAATGCTAAACGGATCTCAAAATTGATACATTTAAATTCAAACTTAAAACGATAGACTACCCATAATTGCGTCTGTCTTATATTGAATTCTCAAAAGCAATTTAATTCAATATAAGCAAAACAATTCGTCGCCCCGTCGGCAATATGTATTTATATAGTTTACGACATTCGAACGCAAATTCGACAAATAATTCGAGAGACGAACGTATGTACCCACCACCCACCAAAGATCCCATACACTTGAACAATAAGGAGAAAATTATTATTGTCCGATGGCTATTCGCGCAGGATTTTGAATCTCGCAGACAGGTTGTAATTGCAAAACACGACCCTTTGACCGCGGAGTTGTCCCATCGGGAGTATATTTCCACCGAAACGGATTCAATGTGACAGTTTCGGCGTGAAACGGCCCCGGGTCCCGTCCATTGTTCCGAAATCCCTCCACCCCCCAAAAGCTCACCCATCGGCCGTGTGCTTTTCGCTTTCGGAGAGAAGATTCGAAATTAACTTGCCGTTTGATTTATGCACGAGCGAAACTCTTGGGTTCGGTGTTACGCTCGCGTTGTTGCGCGGTCGCGCTCCGCAGATTCGTCAAACCGTTTGTCATTGTTGCGAATTCCGAAATCGTGCGACGAAACGATATTTCATATTGTGTGGGTCCGATCCAGTTGTGTGTAATAATCTGGATCGGTTCGGGCGCTTTGTGTTCTGTTTTGGCTGCTTGGTCCGGTGACTCTGGCGTAGTTCGGTTTGTTTTATTTCTAATAATTAATAGTATTAATTTGAATGTTCGTGTGCATTTGGTGTTTGAATAAACAATATATAATAATAGATCTTTGATATATTCATCGAAAGGTTTTATTATGAAAATGTTTATATCTTTTGAACTTTTTATATTGTGCAAATGTAGAAATGAAGCGCTATTCATCACGAATAGAAAAAATATTGAATAACTGAACAATACTCAGCATAACTCTTTACGAGTTGGATGCTCGAAATTACTTATGGCCCGGCGAAAAACGTTCGTGCTTTTATTGAATAAATATTTATACGAATCGACGAGAGTGCCGCTCGAAAGATTTGAATTTCCGCAAATTTCCCTATGATAATAAAAATCCGGGACGAATATTCGTGGGAATCGCCCCTGTTTTACTGATCGAATATGATTTGAAAAAAGACAGCCGCCCGTTCCTTAGGTCATATAAACGTCATTAGGCTATCGCAATAACCGTAAAACCACTAAAATATGTTTCAGAACGCCGAATAGCTTCCGATATTATAATTTTCAGACGAACGACCGAGCTATCGAATCTTGGAAAACTTTGCCCGAAACGTGTATAAATATTTCACATCCGAGCTAGATTTGCCGTATCTCGAAAATTGCAACTTTCCGACCGTAAATTAGCTTTATCTCTCATTGAAAACGGATATTTTAATCGGTTTTTCTTCGATGCAATCGTCGCTTATTGATGTTTATAGGCGCTTCTCACGAATCACGAACGGGCTATTTCTCCCGAAGATATATGTGAGTTTTATGAATAATGTTATCTGTTGGTCTATTGAATTTGTTGCTACTTGTAGCCCCGGGATACAAAGGCGAAGTTTTATTGTGCTCCCAAATAATATATTGCGGTGACTCAATCACTTTCGTCAATATGCTAAAGTAATATCCTTGATTCCGATCATGTATCCGTTTGAGTTTCGTATCATAAGTCGTTCGGCACTTTATCTTTTTTTCGATTTACCAAACCCTTTGTATTGCTTGTGATGTTCGAATATAAATACAGATAGATTCGTTTTTAAATATTAAATTTTCACGTACATTTGCAGAAATCGCTATCCTGCACAAATCACAAATTTTTTCAAGCATTTTGATAGCATCTCTTCTTGAATTAAAATGTCAAGTTGTTCAGTTAACCTTTAAGAGAATTCGAATAACAGTCTCATAAAAATTCAGTGCTCGTACACCGATCCCGTTGTATAAGTAGACTTTGGCATGCTTGCCACCTCTACTACTGAACAAAATGCACTGAACTGCATTATGAATGACTGCAGCTTCTATTGCGGTCAAAGGTTGCAAGTTCCAGCTGTGGCTTTTGTGAATGAACAAGACACTTGTCGAATACGAATAACGAACATGATATATTATATTTGGAAGAAAACTTTCCTTATTTACTAATTTATAAAACAAAATAATTGAACTCAATATATTCGAAAATTCTTTATCGTATCAATTTACTTTCTATACTACTATTTGCAGTAAATTAATTCTGTATATTACCACCGAAAAATACAAATATGACATTTCATACATAGCAAAGTAAATAAGGAACGAGGTTCGCAAAACTGCCATAACGATAAAGTCTAATACGAAAAAGAGAGAGCGTCGGCATCTCCAGCGGACCGACTTCATAAATACAACACTTTTGCTTATTTCTTTAAATTTGTCCCTTTCGCCGGGTCCACCCCTTATTCACTGGTAGTGTCGATAGTCGACATTAGCATATAAAATACAGTTGGATGTAACCCACGGTCGGATTATATGAATTTTTATCAAGGCGGGGAGAGGGCCGGGCGCGTATCATTTCATATATTGAAATCCGTAATTTTATTCATGGCCGGACAACATGGGAACTTATTACGGCAAAAATATGCCAGGGCCGTACCACGTGCGCGGAATGGGTCAAAGGCCGGCTCAAAATTGGATTTGTAAAATGTGATATCATGTTCCTTAAGGAGATAAGGGAGAGACGGCCATATGTGGGGCGTTTAATCAAATACCGTTCCGAATGCCGGCAACGCGCCGACATAACAAAACTGAGAATTTTCCGTGACTGCCGCCTAGAAAATTTCCCCTTTCAACACTGCGACGTTGCTGGTGGTGTGTTTGTTTGTTTGTCTGTCCGTTTCGTTTTCACCTATCGTCTGTGGAAATTTGGCGAGATTTCCCGGCCGTCGTGGATGCCGAGTAGATGGCACAACATATGCGCATATAAAACGGGAATATGTGTGTCCACTCGAAACTTTTTCGATTTGTATACTTAAGTGGATCTCAAACGAGAAATTTTGGCTCAATTTATTTTCGTGTATGTAAATGTTTCATTAAATTAACTTTATTTTTTTTATCAAATATGCAATATATAGTAGTTATAGTAGACTATTTGAATATTTTAGTTAGAGTAGATAAAAATCTACCTAGAAATAGGCAGTTTGAAAATCTGAAAACGATAACCATTTTCACGTCTTCCATACGTATTCAAATACGGCGTCTTTACGTGTGTACATTACATACATATTATATAATACTATATGTGACCTACATTTTGCGGTCACCTTCCGCATTTTTTCAAATCTCAACTTTAGATTAAACAAAAAAATTCTTAATAGATGCAGGAATGTGCTCTAATTGCATACATTTGAAATATTCAACTCGCCGAATATTTTTTTTTTTTAAATATTACATAATGTTCAAGAACGGTGATAAGGACACAGTTGTTTACGATGGTTAACGGTACACTCGCATGTTGGTGAGGCCTAAGTTTGATCGCGGCACCATGTAACACTAAGTGATACACGCCGTTTTGAATGATCAAATTAGGGACGAAAGGAAACACACTTCGCTTGACGAGGATCTTAACCCATTGACTGCGTAATTAATTTCCCGACCTTCGCCCGGGAAACGTCAATTACGTCGGCCGAGGTTATCAATATTAATTCCGCGCATCAACGAGGCTTAAAACATAATTTTTCGCAAGCTACTCCGTTTTCTTTTCAAAGCAAAATCACTGGTACAGTCGAGCTTGCTTGAATTAAATTGTATATGTACAAATATAGTAAAAAAAAATCGTATTTTCATATTTAGTTTGAATATCATATTTGTGTTGATGTGATTGGATCATTTTTATCGGATTAAGTAGATCACTGTTTTTGCAGATCACCAAAGTTAATTGAAACTAATTACAACTATTACATTAATTGATTATATCGTATCATTATACCATTCGATATTCAATTCTTGAAAAATTACTTTTTCCTTATCATTTAACTAACAAAAAAAACTTCTAATGAACGTATATTATATACCTTAATCAAACATTTCAAAAACTTTTTATGAAAAAATATAAATAAAAATTCTTATTTTAAAAAACAGATGAGGATGAAATTATATTATATTAATTTAATGAAAAAAATATAAATTTATTAATGAGTCGATTTGAGATCATACTGTAAATTTTCAACCAAACAGTGCCTCATTTTGTTGATATATTATATATTGAAAATTCATCAAGCATTTTATTCCGATTTTATCGGACTAAAAATCAAAAATTCAACTATGTTATAATTATGCAAAAATGAATAATTGTGATCGATGAAACTTTTCGATCAGGGTCATGTCGATTCTGATAAATTCTTGTTTCGGTACATTGGCGTTTGACAGTCGCTCGATTTTAAGCGAGGACGGCTCCTTTGATTCGGCGAAAATTTATTTCCAGAAACGCCTTTGATGCCACGAGGCAAAGAGTTTTCAGAGTGCGATGAAAAATCTTGTTTAAGCGACTGAAATATGTATGCTCACTCGAGGCGACACGTCCAATAGACGCGCGTCGGTTCAGAAGAGAAATTTCTTTGGTGGAAATTCGAATATGTTACGCATTTAAGAACGGGCTGTTTACCTTGAATTTTTTAATGTCGGTTTTGAAAATTTAAGTGACATTTGATCTTTTTTGTGATCTATTAATACATTTTATCTAGAATATTTCGATTATTTATCTACATCAATTTGACAAATTTCAATGAGTATCATATCATTTATTTTTGTTTTATAAAATATATATTATTACGTTGAATAATTTGGTTGTTGAAAAATATAGAAGATTTTTCTTGAATATACATATGTCAAAAATTCTCAATTTCTCATCACATAACCGTGTTGCGTTAGTAAAAATCGTCAAGTTTGGTTAATTTTCTCACTTCTATATTATGACCCCATATGTTTCGGTCGTGAGCTTTCTACTTATATAGTAAAGACGACGATGATTCCTGGCATACGTAATTAATTGATTGCATATTACCATTCCATGCTGGTACTAGAGACACTCGATAAATACACCTAATATTGATAATGTGGCATCAATATTATAATGGAGAAACTTATGATTATGCAGGTATAGTATATGAACCTCACTCGTAGAATTTATAACCAGGAATGCTTATAATTAATGTTTCGTATATTGAATAAAATTACGTTCGTTATTAGAATAATTAAAAAGTCTTCATTATTAATTTAAGCAAGTTGAAAGTGAGAATCTTTTGGAAACTTTAAAAAGATTAAACAATAAAGTTATTGATTTTATCCTATAATATAGAAAGTTATCAGTGTATTGGGATTCAAATAAACTGCGTGACCTTTCCCTAAATTGCTCCGTAAAGATATAAAGATCTTTGAACTCTCGTTAATTGAAAGATGTAAATCGATACTTTTAAAAAGAAAATCTCTCTTTAATATAAAGAGTAAGTTAATAATTACTACGAAGTCAATCATAACTTATTAAGTCTACTACTTCTAATTAATTAATAAAGCATCGAAATTAAATTTAAAATCAATGTTTTATTACTATTAAATTTTATAAATATTAAAAGAAAAACCTAATAAAAAAATTAAACCTAAATCGGTTTTATATTTTTCGAACATATCTGCGAGCAATATATTGCGCACTGTCTATCAATCTATTGTCTTCGCTATTCGAAAGCCATCATTTTCCTCAGGCGTCCAAACTTTCGTCATTGCCCCGAATTTCCACTATCAACACCCAACATCCTATCACCGAAGCCTTCCAGTTTTCATTTCTCCCGTCGGACTCGTACGCACCACTCCCATTCTAGGCAACCTAGCAAGAAGCCTTGTCAACACGACATTTCGTGTCGATAAACTCCACGATTTCGATTCAAATTCGCCAACGGAAATCGCAAGGAAGGAAGCGAACGGCCTAGGAAGGAAGGAAGGAAGTCGAGCCAGCGACGAGCAAGGAGGCGAGCGCTCGCATCAAAGTTTTCCAATCTATTTCGGATGTTACTGCGGACTGGGTGTTTCTTTCGTTTTCGGTTAGGGGGGCTTTATGGGGTGCCGACGTCGCCCACATAGATCAAGTAGATCAAACATTGAGAGCGTTTAGCGGCCTTGATTGTGTCTCAAATTTGCTTAAGCCCGCGCTTTTCCTCGGGAAATCTCGCCGGAATGGGGTTTTCCGCTCGTAGGTTTTGTAGGATGTAAATTGTGTTTTTTCGCCGCTTCGTGTTATGGTTTTTTTCGTGTGTTTTTTTTTTTGGTTGGTTGTAATATCTAGATGGTATTCGATGTCGTGCAGAGTTTGCTCGAAGATAGCAGTTCGATCGGTTTATTACCGATTTTATCTCGTTGAATAAATTTGCTTTATCGTTTTATATGCTCTGGTACATTTTTCGTTTATGGTCGCTAAGCTAAAGCTATTTTGTAAAAACATCGATGAACGTATAAAGAAATTAATTAATTTTGAGCTTTATTGGCGACTTAAATTTTAGTTAAGTATTATTATTTAAGTATTTTCTTAAATAGCTGACAACAAATTTCAGCATTACTTTATTAGATTGATATTTATTAATCTGAGCTCACGAAATTATTCCCATTGATTTTCAGTGATTAAAGTGAAATAAATACAATAAACAAGTACTTTTGCTATACTATACATATGCTTTTATAATACTTTTATATAATATGAATTGTTATTTTTGTAGAGGTAAACATTTGGTTATTTGATATGTATTTTAATATAATATTTATAACACTATTTTTTCACATATCAATTAACTAAAAATAATATTATATTTGTATAATCACGTATACATAGATTTGATTACGATAAAACAAATATTGAACTGATTATATTATGGGTTCTATTAATAAATTACCCACCGAAAAGAAATTCGTTTTACATTCGAGCATTCGCATTCGAAAAATTCGAATATTATTTCAAATTACACCGCAACGCTACATAAATAGAATTAAAAAGCTGATTTATAATCACATTACGACCGGGCTAAACTAACCGAATATCCATTTTCTCACGTGATTTACAGCGGCTGACTATCGCGTATGTTTCACAAACGAACGAAAAACCCCGAAAAAAATCAACGTTCAGATATAAATCAGCGGGTTTTATTTGAGGCGGTGCGCCGCGGTGTCAGGTAATTATTATGTAGGAGTGCTTTAGGCCTCCAAGCCCCGAAAAACACCACCTCCGTTTCGTGGAGCACGTGCGTCCTTCTAGCGAGCAAGGAAGCCCACTGAAATATTTATAAAAGCTGCTACGGGAATACGTGTGTTTTTGTCGGGTACCAAGCACAAGAGCAAGACAATCTTGACAAACAAGATATCGCAACAGCGAACGCACAATCGTAAACATGTTTTGGCGCGAAAGCCACACACACCAGGCGCGAAAAAGGAACCCTCATATACCCCCTATGGTGGAAAAGAGGCTGGAAAAAAAAACATTGGCCCTATTACCGACGAATGAATTCATCATTCGGTGAAACCGAAAAAAATCTCATTTCTCCTTTGTCACATAACGTCGTGACGCGGCGCGTTTTCGCCGAATTACATTGACGTGACATTACATCGGGGGCGAAACGTGCGCGAAAAAAATGCAAGAGGTTGAGGTGCGATCGTGGGTGGTTGCTTTTGGATGGGTGGGTGTTTGCGGGGGTGAGTCGCTTCTGCTGCTCGGGGTTGTGTGCTCGGTTTCGATATAGGTGCAATTAAATGATCGAATTCTATCTGGGTTGGAGTTTTTTGCGAGGTAATCAGGGTGATTATTTATCGTGTTGTGTTTCGTTGTCGTAATCGCTTTTGCTTGTGTGGTAATATAATATAATAGTTGGAATGTTATGTGAAACTGCGAGGTTTTATTAGGGGATTCAAAGTTAGATAATTAATTTTCAATGGATGGCACGGTGCTTGAAATAGTTTTAGAATTTCATTCAATCACAATTAACTTTTAAAGTGCCCGTTCGTTTCCAATCTGTAATTAAGTTGATGAAACTAAATTTGTCGTATCAAACATTCTATGCGAACTTCAACATCGCCTGAATTAACGCAAAAATATCGACAATTACGCACAATTTAAAATTCCCTCCGACACGTTAACCCCAAGCTTAAAATTATAAAAACGATCCGGTTCATTATCATAATTCGGTCGTACATTTTCAGAACATTTCCGTAACGATGTCGCAAGTGCCGCGCGCACCCGGTGTATCATTATGTGGCGCGCATCGCTCCACTCCTTTGATAACAAGCCATGGATTACCGCGAATGTTTTATTCATTAACATGTCTTAGACAAAAGATATACAAATAAGCCGAGGGTAATAAGCTACACATCCGATGCGTGCTCGTGTATATGAAAAGAGGCCCTTATTAATGTCGTAACTTGACGATGTATCCGCGGGCCAACATACGCCAGCCTTTATTCATTTCTTTGGGCTTCAGATACTCTCTTTCTGATACTCGTTCATTATACAATACATAATTTTTCGTTTCTAGATACGCTTCATTAGGTTTGATTTTACTTTTCTTGCCATGTGTGCTAATGTGTCCGATGTAACAATCGATTCGAAGAGTTTTTGTTATAGTTTGTTTGTAATGTTTGTCAGGCACTTTGGGATTTATTTTATGCTTGCTTTCTTAAGTTGTTACAAGAAAAAGTACAGCTAGAATTAAATATTTGCTAAAGTAATTGTTATCTGTGCTTGATTTAAGCTTTTGTAAGGTTCAACGAGTGGCATATGTGAAACAACAAGTTTGTGTTTTTCTCAGGCTGAGCCACTGTGCTGGCTGAAAGCCACGGTCCATTCACCATACTGCAGCTAAAAGGATTATCTCACCTGCAGTGACTGTAATACTTCGTGCTAATGTCCTCGAGAAAACCGTTGCAAATAGGTAAATTTTGTACTTAGTTTGACGGTAAAATGTGTGTCCAAAGAATAATAAATTTGCATAGGCGAAAAATTGCACTTGAAAGTTAAAATGAAAATAAATTAAGATTTTTTCACAAAATTATATATAATAATAATAATAATAATAATAATAATAATAATAATAATAATAATAATAATAATAATAATAATAATAATAATAATAATAAATATGATTATGTCATTCATATGTTATATTGTTATTTATAATACGCGCTAAAACACGCATTATTACAGCTTCAGTTCATAAGAATATTATAATAATGGCTTTTATTCCATAAATAATTTTATTCTTAATACAAATTCCGATGAAATCTATATGAATAAAAAAGTCACAAAGAATTTATTTCACGCTTGTTTACTCGGTTCAGTGTACTTTTCGTATTTTTATTCGATATATAATATTTTATTGTATTTATTCAAACAATACATTTTCGCACTGCGATTATATATTATAATTTGTATAATGGTATTGATGTGTTTTTCGAAAAATTCCAATATGATAGAAAAAGTGTCTTATAAGAAGGTTATTGCGAACGCTTTGTTTTTGTCCGAATCAATTTGTAGTCGATACGTCGCCGGACAGGGCCTCGCACGCATGAAAAACTTTGCTAACTGAGCGAAATAGGAAAATTGTTTTCCATGCCTTGTTTATTCGGTTAGAACGCGTTTTCCTTGAAACAACAACGTCGAAACATTTTTCCGCGTTCGAATACGAACAACACGCTCACATGTTCGTACATCGTCGGAATCAGAAAGTTACCTTATCACAACGGTTCTCGAACTTTTTGACAAACATAAATATTTTCATGAAACAATTTGAATTATATAATAACCGATTATATTCATGAGAATCCGATATGATTGTTATGTACAAAAAATTTTCGCACCATTTTTTCAAAATTAATATTATTTTTCAATCGATTGCTTTCGCCGTTTTTTTTCGGAGCTTCTAATAGAATTTCGCGATTACGTCAATTGCAGTCCGGCTAATCTAATTCATTTCATCATTTTGTTACGTTCCTCATTTAATCATCTACGTCGCGATCATTCTGCTCCAATTACACTCTTCGCTTGTCCCATGTTCTATAATATAATTAGAAACGTACTAAGAGTCGACCTTATCGTCCTTAACATCTATCGATTTTCCACGTCGGAGTGCTCTAATCAATCGTGACTTTAACGCGAATTAAGATAAATGCGCTTCAATGACTAATCGCAACACGTTAAGGATAACTAGATGTAATGCGGGTATCTCCGCGCACTTTGAACTGATTCCTATCGTTATTTATAATTATTTCGTGTTTATTTTTTTTATGAATAATATTGCAAATATGAATAATTTTCGTTTAATTTAATTTAATTTCTTTATTTAATTAATAAATAATTTTATACTGTTTTCATGTGTACAAAGTATTTGTTTAGTTTTGCTAATATTTTTCAATTTAACGGAGCAATAAAAGTATGTTTACGTTAATTTTTTCATAAAATGAAACGCAACACGTAGTCAACAACAAGCAAAAAGACATTGCACTATGGAAAGGTGTCAAGAGGGGGTGGACTAGAAACTAGATATTTGCCAGCCAGTGGCGACGGCGAGAATTTTTAGGTGCGGAAACGCGCTCATAAACTTTGTTTACCGTGTAAAAAATGACTTGGCACCGTATCGTCGTTCCGCAGACATGGCTACTAATGTAAAAATATAAAGTTAAGTAGATCTGCGCGTGACACCACCCCGGAAAAATAGCCCGTCCTTTTTGCGCCACCGCGTTCCCGCCTTTTTTTGAACTTGACTGCCACCAGAAAGGGGACACAGGGGGTGTTCATGCAAAAAATTATGTCACCACGCTTGATTTGCTCGCCGCTATGCCACCGCAACGTTTTTCAATCGATCTTCGTTTAGAAAAAGTGATTCGATCTAGATGCGTGCTTTCGAAAATTTTATCAGAGATACATATATTCAAAATTGAAATTTTTATATGTGAATTAATTGGTCGTTCGGTGTAAAATTATCAATAACAATAGTATAAAATATATGGTCATCCATAACGTTCGGTTAATGATTCGAACCGTAAAATTTTTAACGTTGAATTGAGCCATATTCTAGAAATGTCTGGATGATTTATGTGTTTTAATCTCGATTTATATCTGAATGTGACAAAATTGAAATAATTCAGACTCATATTTACTGAAAACAAGTGTTGAAGCTTGGAAGTTTTGAAAGATTACCTTGAGGAAAATGTAGGTATAACTCACGAAAAAATTGTGAAAGATGTGAAAAACTGGCACAGGTGTTCTGTCACCTGGATAAAATTAATACTTTTTATCTCCAAACCGGGTGAAAATATGCGATTTTCCGCTTAACGGCCCTCGAAAATATTCAGACAAAAATATAATCAAATAATATGCTAGAATTTCACGTCTCCGATTATAGTCCATTTTGATATTAATAAGATATTTATTCGCACGTCCATGCAACACAAACGATTGATGCCGAACTTTTCATTTCGCGGATCGACCTTTTCCATACCCTCACGGCAAAAAATGGCGATTTTTTCCCCCACCACCACGCATTCTCGAATCTAAAATCGACCGCCCTTCGCGTTATAAATCGCCGATCATTATTCAAAAATGTACATCCCGATATAACTCTCGAAATTTATTCGCGCGCTTAAGTCAACCCCGACGCTCCAGAGTTTTGGCAATTTGTCATTGTCTGCTCTCAACTCGAGACACTTTTGCGGTATTGACACTTGCTTTTTACCTGCGATGGTCTCTTTCGTCAAGGACACCGATTGTCTATTATGATGATGATGATGGTGTTTAATCGAATCGTGAAAGTTTTGTGTACTCAACTTTTTGAGATAAAATTTTTTTTTATGTGTAAGTTTTATTTTTAAGAAATTACATATTCGAAGTTTTAGAATCACTGGGTATGTTAGTAAATAAGCTTTTTATGTAATTTGCATTTTGTTACTCAATATGTACACGAGAAGGCTTATTTCTTGCCGTTGGTTATTGAATCCTCATTCTCTGAACACAGAGAGTCTTTCGAGTTTGTATCCATTAGATTGTCTTAAATGGTGAAGAGAGATAATGGAACGTTTTGCAGCGTAACAATGTATGCTCGACTAAAAAGCTCATTTTAGTTGCGCAACGAGAAATTTTGTTTCGCAAGCATAAAAGGTTTCGTTTTTGCGAACAATTGATGTTTCAGTTACTATTATATTATGCTGCATGGTAATGAGTGGTCTTTTGTTGAATCACACAATGGAGAATAACTTTTTTAATTAATTTGTTTTAATATTTTATTGGTTTGAATTCAGTTAAGGCTTTCAGTCGAACGTAATGAACAATTTTATTTGTGCAAAATAAACTTTTGCGTTTCATACTAGTTTCAATGCAATTAATATTATTATAAATTTTGTTCTTTTGTGTTTAATTAATAGATGATTTTCGAATTTGGTTTAAATGTTTGATTACTGAAACGTGAATTGAAATATTTTTGTGAATAGTAAAAGTTTTGAATTCAAGTAAACTGCAACAAAATAAACTATTCATACTTTTTCATTGTAAGATTTTTTAAATATATTTCTTACTAAATAAATTATGAATAATTCAATAAATTCTTCCAATTGTTTCTAGAGTGTATTTCGTATAAATTTTTCAACGAACAAACATTTGATTTATAAACGAAATTATTTTATAAAAATACGTTATAAAACCATACAAATATATTGCCTTTCATTTCAAGATTTTTCAAATATTATACACAAAAAACACCATTCAAAACACACAAACAAAATAAAATAAATTTCAAACCACCGAATCCACAAAAAAAAAAACACAAACCAAAAATCACCGACCACACTTCCACTTCCTTTGCTCCACCCCACACCCACATCGCCCCCTCGGCAAATCCCAGGGATATCCCTCTCACCTTTTCCCCCATATCGCACGAGCCGAAATGAAGTGTCATAAATTTCTCGAGCCGATACATTGCGCCGTGTTTATGCGGCAAATAAGGATAAGCCGCCGAGCTCCTTACGCGCAAGGACGTCGCCTTTAAAACGCCCGCCCATAAATCAGCGGTCGACAAAACCGCGGAAGCCCGCAAAACGCCAAATCCAGAAGTTTCCGCTATCATTGTTCGACGGGCGACTCAATGTTGGCGCCAAAGAATAAATCTTACTTTCGGGCATAAATCATTTCGGCGGCGATGTGCGCGCTAGGTGCCGAACGGGTGGTATAGTGGGGCTTCGATTTACGTCCGATTGGGTAATGTTGATTTGCTGTTTGTCTCGGGTTCGATTTCGATTGATAATCCTTTTTTGTAGTTTCATGTCGTGGTGTATATGATATAGTTTTTATACTTCAAATTCAAGTATATCAACAAGAATTTATGGTAATGAATCTCATTGATAATACTGCTACTTAATAAAACTTTCCTGTAGTCCAATTTAAAGTATAAAGCGTTTAATTTAAAGTTTTAAACGTTGAATTCAAAATTTGAAGTATGAAAACTGTATTATAATATTATATGTACGAGTATGTCTCATGTACTAAATAATGAAACGATGCTATTGAAAATTTCATAATATGTAAACATACATTTCCTTTACAGATTCCATAATATACGAGTAGAAACACACCCATCATCGTTTATTTTGAGATTTTTTTAAATTTTAACTTCTAGCACAACAATAATATAATAATAATAATAATAATAATAATAATAATAATAATAATAATAATAATAATAATAATATTTTTTTTTCGATCACAAAAGTTAAAAGAAATATATAACAATATAACACGGTCAGTAGATGCATTGTGTTATATTTAATACTCTTGATATAAGACTATTTGGCAAGGAATGGTTAAGTATTCAACTTTTTGAAAATTATATTATATTTTTCTTCTCACAACAAAGTGGACACGGTTCAAAGAAAAGCCCAAACTTCTAATTATATTTGTAAAACTTTATCCTACAGTGAATATTATATATAATAATAATTATTATAATATATACTACATAAAATGATAATGAGTTTTAGTATAATGACTTCATACATGTAAATATTTTAATTATTTCTTAAAAAATGAATCCAGTTGAAAATAATACAATCGTATATATATTCATGTAAAATAAAAGCCGTGCTATAACTTCCGTTCAGATTTGACTTACGTCCAATCTCTGGTCCCTAACCGTACATAAGAACGAGGTATCGTTGTATAGGATATCGATAAGGAAAGGGAAGGTCTCGATTTGCGTCTAGGGTTCAATGTACACAATCCAAACAGGCTTTGGCGCTCGATATCGTCCCACAGTTGACGGTTCCGTTTCAACTTTTAACCCCCGCTAGTAGGAGGCTGTGGAATTGCGAAGCCGGAGGTGGAAGAAGGAAGGTTTGACTAGGTTGAATATGTTCGTTTGGTTTGTTCAAATAGTGAGGGTTTGTGTATGTTTGATGTTCAATTGATGATGTTAGTTCGTGCAGAAAATTCTGATTTTCTTTTTAAAAAATAAGTATAATTATTGTTTTTTGTATTTAATTTATTTTAAACGAAGTGTCGTTATGCTGAAATAATAGTTTTATATCAAAATTTGAATTGTTGTATGTACATACGAACTTTATTCGTTAATCAAATATTTAGTTATTTTTTCAACGGAGTGAAAATATATATATTCTTATTTGTAAAGCAGAGTTTTTCTCATAATACATTTAAAATCTTTTTGGAATTAATTAAATATTTAAGAGCTCAAATAATTTTATGAACGTATAAAAATAACAGGCTGAAAATTTTACGATCTTCAAGTATAATATAAGAAGTGAAAGCTTGATTTATTTATTAAACTTCACAAATATAAAATTATCAATTTTGCGAACGAGTCATCTAATGAACTTTGCATATTAAACAACGAAATAAACGAAGTTCCGAATTTCAATTAATCAACTTCAAAATTTAATATTCTCAAAAAAAATGACACAATCGACGTGCACCAATTATTTAACTCTTTCATATGCGCCCACGTATGAATAATAAAAAAACTTCAATGTCAATTTGTTACGTGTACCGTGAAAATGCTCCTGGGCGTATTTTACGTAACGCATCGAAATCTTTGTTATCGTCGGCTGGGGGTGGTAAACGATTTTTCTCTCGCGTTTATGAAAATAAAGTGTCCGCCGTTCGTGTATGGCTTTATGAAATTTAAGTAAACGCGTTGTAAATACATAAATTCATATACAGCAGCCGATATAAGTTATGGGAAGAGGCTTTAAACAGCTCGGCCTCCCCCTAAGCCTATCTGTGTCTAACATTAATAATTCATTGTTTTATTTGACGCGCGCGGATCTTCGTTCGCGCCAAGGTGGCAAAGAAAAAATAACATTTTCCCACCTTCAATACAAAAAAACTTCCACTTTATGAATTATTAAATAGATCACATATGTTCTCGTCGCTAAGTGTATATATTTTTTTCGGCGCGAAATTGAAATAGGTAGAAGTGTGCGTCATTCCCTTTCCGTCGTATAGTATAATGGAGTTATGAAAAATTACGGATATAGAACAACGTAATATATGGGGAGGCGAAAAACCTTGGTCATACGAAGTGATATAGATAATACAGTTGAAGCGCAGTTCCCATAATGCGATTATCTTTGTTAGGCCACGACTCGAAGCTTTTGTTCAGGCACCTAAGATAATGTGCGAGAGCTTTTTGTTTTCGTCGAGCTTAGGATGTTGTGCAAATATTTCCTTTACCCTTTTTTCCTAGGTGGTCGATCATTTTTTTTTATCTTTTATGAAACAATATTTTGCTTAAAAATAACGGGGAAAATTTAATATTTACCTCAATACAATATGTTGTGTAATATTTTTAGATACGCACAAATTATATTAAATAAACGTTTTCGTATATATGATTTATTGGCGTATTAGAATAAATCTTATTGCGTAAATGTTATATTTGTTATACAGTGTTTTTTCGAATGCTACTGAAACGAAAGCGATTTCTCGTTTTATACCATTGTAGAACAGGATATGCTTACAGAATTTTATATATTATATATGTACGGCCTTCTTGTGTTATATGACACAGAAAGCCTTTACTCTAACAAGGATAATCGCATTAAGGTAAGTATCCTTTTCTAGGGGAACGTATTTCACTCGCGCCGTTGCGGTTCGGCTAAAACTTATTGTGGCTAATTACCATTCTGGATTGCTACATTTTGAAAAATTTAAGCTTTTTCCTGAACTTTCCAGACTTTTCATAATTTTGAATTCATTTCCTATAGAAAACTCCTATAAGTCTCAAGAACGATGAAGCTGTGGACCATCTAATTAAATTTATCGTCTCCGATAATTGAAAAAAAATAAACACAATATATAATATTTTGTATAAACAATATAATATTTTATTATATCGATTAATAAATTATATTTTAGAATGCTTTCGTGTAAATTCAATCAGTAGAATTGATCTGTCAAATTTTATTCTATATGGTTTTAAAATAATCAAATTTTTAATCATTAATTTTTGAGTATTTCAAAAAACTTAATAACTAAAATTCATTTATTTAATTAAAAGTTAACGAAACATTACCGAAATAAAGTCAAAACACATGACACAACTTCCAAAAGTTTTTCGACCTATTCATTTAAATAGTTACTATCTGACATTCCAAAAACCTCTCAAAATTATCTCAACGAAACATAAAATACAAAATTTCATATAAATACACGCACATTCAACAGAACACATGAATATTTCCAGTACCCAAAAACACTAAAGCGTGCACACAATAACGAATTTTCCCTTCCTCCACATAAAATCAAACATTCCAAATTCACCGCAAAACATCCCAAAAAACTAATAACCCGAAAAATATACGAAACATAGATCATTTCAGCGATGATCCGTGTCGCCGTCGGCTATAATTGTATACATTGTGTCTCCAAAGCCCGGCCTCGGGATGAGGACAACACGCGTGATTATACGGTCCGTTTTCTATTAATGTTAAGGCAGGGACATATGCAAATTCCTTAAAGGGTCAACCCCCGAGCTTAGATCACGGGTCCGCATCATGCTTACTTAATATGCAAATGATGGCCGGGTACGCGCCAAAACTTTCACCCGAAATTTGCGCGCACATTTCGGCCGGCGGGAAAATTGCGAATTTGTTATTTGGTGTTGTCGCGAAACAAAAAGCGCGCTAAAGTGTTGTCGTCGAGTAAACTACGCTTTTTGATCATTAGCGGGGGTGTTGTGACGGTTGTTAATTAGAAAGCTCGTTTGAAATGTGGGCGAGGTTTTGATGTATGTTGAAGATTTTTGTTTTGGACGTACGAATTTACGATTGGATTTAATTGATTTTGAACAAAGACATGATGTTAATATCTCTTTATGTAATAATAATAATGGCTAATTTACTAATTAATTTGATGGTTTCAACTCGTGTAGCGCTCGATATATAATATTAAAATTATTATATGATCCAGGTTTATTTCATTTTACTCTCTCATTTATATAATTACCTCGAAAATGTATATCGGTATTATATAAACTTTCCATTCGATTAATATATTAATTTTCATATACAGCATCATTAATTTTGTTTTTATACGGACCAACAGATGTCAGTTGGCATTGGGGTGGTTTTTGAGTGGATGACATCGATAGAAATGTATATTTTGCCAAAATTTTCTACATACTCGTATAATACAACAACAGTACCTCACAGACACAATGAGGTGTGATTGTATATTTGACGGGCCGTCATCGACAAACGGTCTAGTCCTTCGTCAAAATCGAGCAAATTGACAATGGAAATAAAAAAATAAAAAAATTGTGTACTATCGTCGAGTTTTTCTTTAGCGACTTCTCTTTTGTGAATTTTCTCGGGAATGTTTTAATTTTCTGTGTTAACGCGTTTTCGGCACAAAAATTTTGATGCGACAAATTGAATAATTTTCTGCAAATAGCTTTTCAAGAACGCTTTCAATAGAATTTTCAAGAGTTACTCGTAAAATTGTTATTAGATTAAATAATTTATAATATTCACTTACATGAATGCTCGATTTTAACTGACCTTAATTCCACCGTTCTAAAAACTTATAGTTGATGTATTTTAATATAATACTATGGTCATAAATTTTATGAAAATTGAGGGCTGCAATTTTTCAAATACTTGGGACGTAATAAATTATTATATTGCTGCTTGTTAATAAATATTCTTATATTATTTTTTAATTCTTTCAGACTGGTGAGAAAAAAAAACGAATTTCGAAGAACACAGCTATAATTTTGTTTTACTTTTAGTTAGATTGAAATATGAAGTTGAAGCTTTCTAATTTATATTTATGTATAAATATTGAAAAAAATATATTTTAATTAAATTGAAATCATATTTTTGTAATTAGTTAACAAAATTAAGGTAAACGAATCAAACACTCAACTCTTTGTAAACAAATCGTTAGCGATGCAAATGACATTCCCTTTGTATGTAATATGCACTAGAAATTGGTGTGCACGTAAAATTCTCATTATTTGGATTTTTTCATTACATCAACATACCTCCAAACTTCTTTGAATATCAAAAGAATTCCTTTGACTCCCAGCTCGCAAATGTTTTTTTCTCATTTGGCCAACGCGTGACATTTGAATTTCAATGAAATACGGAAATTTCGTCGCCGGCGGCTAATGGACGTCACTTTTTCGCTTTCTTCAAAAGAAAAACTATTTATTCATAAACTAATGCGTTTTGAGGTGGAGGATAGGGAGGGACGAGGGATAAAAAACGAGCTTATGTTTTATTTACGACCACAACCAAAACTTTTGCTCACGTAAAATAAAACTTGTGTAGAAAAACAAGCAGGTCTCGAAATAAATCCAATATACATCAATATAGATAAATACAGAATCAAACAAAGTCATAAGTAATATAATATATTATACATAAAATATATATTATTTTACATTTTATGATGTCGTTTTGTAGCAGTTGCTAGAATTAATTAATAACGATTTATTTGATATCTCTTACTTAGAAGATTTTAATTAAAAACCGTCTCTTTTGATTTTAATTAATTTTAAAGTATTTTTTTTATATTATACAAATATTATAAAATATAAAAAAATACATCCAAGAATATAGTTATATCAAAAAATATTTAAGGCGTGAATACATACAAGGCAAGACAGTCGGAAGCTTGGAATATTTCCTTCTTATCTATTTTTCATATAAACTACCCGAGAGCTGAATGGACATTAAATTCCACACATACTTCCTTTCCTAGAGAGCATTTATGATAGGAATAGATTTCCAGTTTAATTCTCCATATATAAAACGATAAATATAATCATGATTAAGACTGCGATTCGACCATTCTATTTATTAAATAATTCAACTCATTTCAACGAAAATCCTTGGATTTTTCCAGCTTTGGTTCTGCGGGATAAAATTTGAATTCGAAACAGATTCAAATAAAGCGACGCATTCGAGCAAAGTTGCGTTTTTCCGGAAAAGCACTCGAAAAATCCGTTCGTCGTCGGTTCGAAAGTTTATGATAGAACAAGAATACCCGTTTCTTGCAATCTCCTGTCAATATCCGCTTACGGTGTTGCCCTGAAAATATACATTCACCATACATACAATGAGAATTCCATTTCATTCGCGTATTTCAGCGGATCCGAATCGTGCACAGCGTTTTTCCTCGTCGCCGTTGATATTTATTTATTTTTTCCGTACAAATACGTCATTTTGGGCACATAAATATTTTCCGTCCGAATACATTACAAATTTTGCGAATATTAAAATGCATTCGAATAAAATTTTACGGTTCAACGATGAAAATGTCCATATGGTAGTGTTAACGAGCCAATCAATTTTGAGTGTTGTCATTAAACGACATACAATAGCACATTCACATATCGTATTTAAACGAATAATATTATTTCAATTCGCAAAGTGTAATAAACGTAGTTAAAAATATGCAGTACTTTTTATTTTCGTTCTGCGTGTATGGTTTGTGTGGATAAATCAACTTCAGATATTTTTTATTCAGGAGATTCGTAATATTATTTCAACATATGAAATAGATCTCTCATGCAAATTATACTTTCCAATCTCAGAAAACTCTAAAAATAGATATGAACAAACGAAGATACAAATAGATAGATAAATTGTTTTCGAAAGAATATCTAGTGAAATGGTACGTTAGAGTGATTTGTGCTTGTTTCTTATTTATGATTCAATAGAAGTGTTTTCCGTTTCGTAGCATTCTTATTACAATACGGAATGAACAAAAAAAACATACAAGGCAACTTGCTAACACCAGCAATTTTCGTAGCATAATTCTTGGCAAGTAAACGGATGCAATATTTTCTAGAAACGGGCAATTTTCCTCGCTGGGAAAACCGAGCAACTATATGCTCTGCAGTGCATGAAACATACAAGTTTTACATCATAATAATAAAAACGTTATTCATTGTTGATACAAACGTATAAAACGTACCAAACTTTTCAAGCAATACTTCGACCTGAAAATCTGTTTATTTATATTCAAATGATATAAAATAACGTCGAAAACACCGTAATTTCAGCCAGCATAAAAATCCGTTTCCTGACAAGAATAATGAATTGTTTGATGTTTACATAACAAAATGTATATAAAATTAAACGACAATCTTAGATGTAATTAACTCTTGCCAATGACTAGGCTGAGAGGCCCGAGTCCGTTAATGAATTTTAAAACAGAATAGAAAACAAAATAATAAACAACATATTTTTGAAATATAAAATCCCTCGAGTATCCTGTATAACGGCCGTGTTTGTAATTGATTATCGAAACTCAATTTCGCCTTTAAAATATATCGTGCGCGCAAATTTCTTTGATAATGGAGCCTTTACGGCGTTAAACCTAATATGACTTAAGTACGTATTTATGTCGCATGAGAGGGTATCGATCTCATTTTGAGTATCGAATCACAAATACAAAATAATATTTTCAGATGAATTTGGAATATTTTAATGAAGTGAATAATATAAGAAGGGAATGAAAATGAGAAATTAATTCACTGTGTAAAAATGTTTGAAATATTTTTTCCTTCATTGAATTTCAGAAAAATAAAGAACGACAAACGGTGATGCAAAGGTAGATTTTTTTTAACGAAATTTTTCAGAATATTTATTTCATATACTGACTGACAGTTGAACGATAAGCACCTATGAAATATAACAAGTAATTGTAATATTATATAAATAAATGTTTTAAAATCAGTTTGTACAACTTTATCACTATTCTAGATATTGTATGAAGGTGTTGTTAAAATTTATATATACAAAATTTCAAATACAATACATCATTAAACTAAAATATGCGATAGATGGACGATTCATTCGATCGCATCGATGCACTATCGTGTTCGAAGCCAAAAGCTTTCTAGGTTTTATTCAAATTGTGGCATTTTTTCATTTTCATGAATTTCAAAAAGAAAATCTCCACATTATTTTAATTACAGTTTATTTTTTTCCACTAATATCGTTTTGACTCAAATTTATCACATGAAATGAATTTGCGCTTAAAATTTATTTTAAAAAATGTGGTGTTATTATTATAAAACGGTGAATAGTCAAATTTTTAATCAATGTGCCAATTTAGTGAAGAAAATTGCATCATTGATTTTTCCGGGTTTATTTAATTTCAATCCCATGTCCGTACTTTTTTTAACGAATTTAACACAACTTCGCATACTTAGTTGATTATTCAAGACAACACAACAGTCTGTAATCAACCTAATTATCATAAAACCAATCTATCGCCAGCAAGAATGTTCATCGAATCACAAATCCTCATCCGGCGAACTCGGACAAGCGCGATAGCCATTAACAAACCACAGATTACCATCGGCTTTGGCGAAAAGAGGGACATTGTCGATTGCTTTCCCGTTCGTTTTTCGCGATAAAACTATTTGCCGATGAAAGGGGGGCACGCTTCGGGGGGGCTTAGCCTCTCTTCGGGCTTAGTCAAATGTATTCATACATTTGCGGAGTAAGCGGTAAGCCTCTTGTCGCCTGAAAACCATTCATAATCTTAAATCCGTACTATGGCAGGCCGCTGAAACCTGCGCGATTTCAGCCTCTGAATGCAGTCTCGCGTCTGCTAAGCCGATGCACCGGCTCATGGGAGGACGAAGCAGGGAATGTGTAAACAAGGGCCTCGAATATTTGTCAGATGCTCGAGACAGAGGATGTCGCTTTGTACGCAATGTTTGTATCTAGAACGTTTTCTTTCAGACGATGATGGAGCGTGTCTGCAATGGTTCGATGGGATTTCGTTTTATTGAACTCCATTTGTGAGTGAAATAAAAATAATTTGTGTCATTTGATTGAATGTGTGTGTTTTTGTTATTTTTGGTAATTATTTGTTTTGAATTTGATATATTCATTATTCAAGTATAATTTCATTTAAGTTTTTTGTTGGATAATAAAATATATGATGTTTTGTTAATGATCAAATTTCCACTCGTGTCTTATTGTTATATAAATACGACGATCATAAAAAAACGTATACAAAATAATTAATTATACACGAAAATTTAATAATGAGATATTGAAATTTTATAGGCCTAATCGAAAATCGTTTTATATTAAATTCATTTGGAAAATAATATAATAAGCGTCTGGACTTGTGAAAGTAATCAATTATTTAAATCTTTTCGGTTCTTCAATATTGAAATCTGTCATGCAAAACATGGATTTCATTTCAAAGTCGGAAAAGTTTGACCCGAACACCATTAGCCGTTTCCGGCTAATAGCGGTCAAATTCAATTCGAGGGACCTTTTACGTTAAATATGTTTAAAGGAAGCACTCTATGTGCTTAGCATGAAATTAGCGCGGTCGTATACCTGTGTTCTTGATGTTGTAAAATTGGTTCAAATGTATTATTGTTTAAATGAGCTAATTTTACCATTTCGATAAATTGTGGAATGTACAAATATGATGTCATTTGTCTTTTGAAACTCGTGTTCTTCTATTCGGAATAATGAAGTATGACAACAGTACAAAATTTAGTTATACTTGTTATATGATCTCCACTATTTTCATTTATTACCTAGTGACAAGGGTATCTGTAAAGATTTTATCATAGTTTTGAAGCCAAATGGCTTATTTGTAATTCTTAAGTACCTCACACTTCACCGTCACTCTTTCGTCAATCGGCGTAGAATAATATTCAAACGAACTTAATTAACACGAAAATTGTCAAAGTAGACTCATATATTTCACGGATTAAAAAAATAAGAGATTAAAAAGAAACGCTACGTCAGCATACCAATTACGAAAGCTCGTTACGAAAGCTTTGAGACGCCCGTATACTTTTTTCAGATTTGATCTTTTTCATACGTAAACATTAATGCGTCGGTCGGTATGTTATTCTATTTTCGTAATTTTCTTTTATTATTTATAAAAAAAAAACTATTATACTGTCGGGGTTATGTTATTTTAAATATGATAAAGGCGTGGGCTTGAAAGATTTTTTTTCTAATTCTTTTATCCTTTTGTCGTTGTGTTTAATTCTTTTCATACTGATGGTAATAAATATTTAAGAATAAAAATAAAAATACCAAATGAGTCATTTGAAAAGCTGTATAATCTGTATGATTAAGCAAATTTTAATTTCTATATTTTATTACGCAACAACATACGCCCTCATATTTTATATTATCGCTTCCTTCCTCGAAAAAGGATTTCCTCTTTAAAATAATGTACGACTTTGTTCTCGTGTACGTTGTAAATAATACACAAGTCGAGTTAGCTCCGGGTATTATAATAAAAACAACGATAATGAAAAAAAAAAATTTAAACTGGTAGTGAAAATTTTATTCGGACAAATTCATGTTGATTGATGTTAAGGTATTTACGTATATTTTTCGATTCACAACAGTGCAAAAAGTTTTCATTGATAATTATAATTTGAATCCTCTTCTTTCCAATAAAAATCTTATCACTAAATAGTATTTGGTTTATAAGGGTAGATTTAGAGAAAATTGAATGAATCGTTTGCATAGAGCACGTTACAAAGGAGACGTATTTCCTAGAAGATTGTAGAACGATAAATAATGGAAGTAATGGTTGTGGATAAGACTTCCCAAGTGCCCCATAATAGGACTGCTTGATAACTCCGGCACGCTATTAACCTTGAATTATAGAGATAAGGCTTGACAATATTGCTGTAGTTGTTAAAAGTTGAGATGGAAATTTTTCGCATGCCATCGCGTTATAAAAGGAGGATTCGTTCGTTCGAACGACACTTTTCCTCAATAGAAACGAAGTGTGCCAGTGCGAATTTTAAAAGAATTTTCCATCGAATCTTTTTCTTCAGACACTTAAATAAGAAGCACTCGAAAAAAACTTCGTTATTACAATAGGTATGAAGTGCCGCAAATTCATTATCGGAAGATATTTAAAAAACACTAATTTAAAAAAATTTCTTATTATATAAAATAAACGAAAATTTTCCGCGAAAATTAAAATTTCAAAATCACAAAAATATTTCCCAATTAAATCTATTTCTGTTTTATCAAATTTCCCACTGAAAAAATAAATTCCACTCACCCGGAACTTACAAAATTCCACCCTCATTTTCAGCATTCTACACCAACATCTACAATGTAGCAAGCCGAACCGTCGATCCACAGAATCCGATAGTCGGGGCGAGATAGCGGTTTGGTTAATCTTGATGGATGAAGAACCGGCTGACTCCGGATTATGATGATAACTGTGTAACCACCTGTGGGGCTCTCCAGCCCCGGAATCTGCTTAAAGGTGGAGAGTGGAGCCGAACACCGCAACGTTATGCGGTTTTGCTACTTACACGAACTACTTGCTTTGCTACTGCGCTCGTCCCTGTGAAATTAACCGACTTAACGTGAAAGGAGGTAAACATTGAATGTTTGTGTGCTTTTTTTTAAATAGAAGCTTCGAGGGGTTTGTCTGCGTTAGGGGTTGTGTAAATTATTCGGGAATCCCGGAGCTTTGGCGAGACGTTTCGGTAGATATATTAATTGGAGCATGCCCATACAATTGACATTAATTACTCGTTTCGCCCATATTTAATGCTGCTTGACTATAATTGGAGATACGTGCAGATAATCGACTGCGAATTCAAATTCCTGTAGAATTATTGTTGTTTGGTAGAAAGGTTCTTGATTTTATGTGTTGTGAAATTAAAAAAAAATTGTTTTGTAATATTTCTAAATAAATTTTTATATATGTATAATAATTTAAAAAATTATAGGCAATACATGACTCACGTATTAAAAAAAATATCTTTTCAGATTATCTCATAATATTGTATAAACATAATGCTGTTATCAATAAGCTCGAGACGAATACTAGTTAAAAGGCAATTATGTATACCGGAGCCTTTTTGAAACAGGATATTGCTCCGGCTGTGAAAGCAGACGCCATTAATTCTTCAATTTTTCCGTACATCTGACGCTGGTTGATGGACCTTTTTTTAAATATAAAATAAAATTCGCGCATAGATTCGTTTTTGTAGGAAGTTGAGGCCTTCAAATTAAATTTGGAAGTAAACTAAAGAAGAGAGAACTGGAAAGCGTTCCGAAATATCTGATTACTGAAAGTAGACGAAACGAATTTACTCCGACGTGGCTACGCAAAGGTTACTCTTCTTGAAATGTTTCAGTCTGCTTCTTTTTTCTTCGAAAAGTGGTTTTTTTAGTTAAATGTTTGAAAGCGAGCACTTAACGTGCTGCTGCAAATTAAAAATTAGGTTCTTGTAATATACAAAATAATAAAATAACACAATATAAAATCTATTGCCTTTATCAAAAAGTTTAAAAAGTGTTTTGAAGTTATTTTATTCATTATATACTCGTACATTTATTAATTTTATTAATATTGATCTGTTTATTTTTGCTTAGAATTTCTCAATAATTGCGACGATTTTTTTATAATCAATTTTAATCAATCGATTTTTTAATAATCAACTTTAACCCTAGTTTACTTAAAAAAATAAAAACATTAGATGAATAGCTTTCGTAAATAAACACAACCATTATACATATATAATAATTACATTATTTTATATTTCCAGGACAATTTTATTATGATATCGAATCATAACAACAACAAAATCCTTTCAAACTATTTAAAACTCGAGCCTTTTCAAAAACAAACCCTTACACATTCGCGCGCTCTTTCATATACAAAATTAGTCAAATTCTTATAAATTTTGCGTCCCTTTCGTAAATACCGAAATTGTTTTCTTTCCGTCAAAGAAATATTGTTCGATACGAAAATATTTCGTATGCGTGAAGTTCACAAGCACACCCACCACAAGGGCAAACGAACACATCATCGACGTTGAAGCAAAAGCAAACAAAAAACCCTTGCCTCGGGGGTCGCCGCCCTCGTGAACCTACCCCATAAACGAATATAACAAACGAAATTAATCATATTTTGGACGGGCAGCAATTTGGCAGTTAGCGACTGGAGGGAGGTTATTTTCTAAACCCACGCAGTTATCTTTCGGTCGGACAAACAATAATCCCGGAAGGCGGTTAACATACATACACACGTGGTTGGCTGTAGGAAATTTTCGGGTTCGAATCACGTATCGGCCAGCTCGTAAATAAGATACGAACGTATGGGTCGAATTGATTCCTATACCTTTCGGCGGTCATCCGATCCGTATCTGTAGGCTTCTCGGCAAATATCGCATGGCCTCTCCAAACCCGATTAGCCGAGATCCTCTGGAAATATCGTATTATCGAGATGGGCTTATATGATGGTTTTTTTTCATGATTTTTCCGAAGTGTGTCGATTTTGCGGTCGCCGCTGGTGAACTTGCTTTTATGTGCGTAGGTCACATTTGATACGTTATGGCTTTTTAGTTATGATTCGCGCGGAGCTTTTTCGAACGATGTCTGGGCAAATATTCTCGTTTAGTGTCGAAAATCGAAATAACCATTATGAAAATAGCTTATAAAAAGTCGTCTGCGTGTTTTTATGCGTTACATTTATTTTAATTTGAAAAAAATTTTCAAACGATGAAAAAAGAGCATTATTGAAGTTTTTATGCGTGCTTATCAAATTTAGAATTTTATTTTCGAGTAGATTCAAATTCGTATAAGTTACAAACTTTGTTATATTATATTTCGTTTAAGACAATATTTGTAATTCATAAAGTTTTAATGTCCTCAAATTCAACTAGCAATTTTAATAATGGCTCAATTAAGAGATTGAAAATTTGAAGAAATTCATTTTCAACTACCAAAGTTTATCAATATAAATTTTCAAACGAATATGTACTCAGAATGATTCAATAATTGCAAAAACTTCTCAACAAAACTAAAAGCATCCGTTACATATCACTATCAAAATCGACACACCACAACAAATCCAAAACATGCACATTCGAAAATTCAATAACCCCAACACACATAACAAAACACAAACAAACACGCCCGACTTCCGTACCACTTTGCCGCGAACACTCAGTTAATTTGCGCCGAAAGTCAAAGACGTATTCCTGAAAACACACAGCGAACTTCCATCCAGCCTTCAGCAGATCCAACTTAGAAATTCAAACCGTCCTCGTTGCGGCTTCGGAGTTACGCACACGTCACGTTCGAGCCCCTTCGAGCATATTGATCACGTTCGCAGAGCAGCGGAATGCCGAAGAGATGTTATTGTCGGCGGCGTGTCAGCGAGAAGGCCGCAAGCTCGGCCTTATTATATCGGCGAAGTTCTGGCCGGTGTTAGTTAAACTTTCGCCAATTACCTTTGCCGCATCCACAGCCAGCCGGTGGCCCTGAAAGCTCCGAGGTCGGCAGGTGGATGCTGCGAAGTTCGCCGCCTCAAATTAAAAAGCGTAAGGGTCGTAAAGAGATTGGTCTAATTTTTTTATGTTGTTAACGAACGGGGTTTCGAGAAGTTTTCGAATCACAACTTTGGAAGGTTTTTTTGTGTTGAAATTAATTGAAGTCTTTTGATAATGGTGGAGTTTTACTATTTTTTTTAATATACGTTGGATATTTTTTCTTATGGATCAAAAATTAATTTTTGAGCAGACTGAAAAAAAATAATTAGTTCGTGTATATTCGAAATTCAACTTTTTAATTTTTTTAGTTGACATTTTTTATTATTAATATCATAGACGGTTCATCTTTAAGGGCAATTTGGGGAATGCGCAATATACATATCTCGTAATAAAAAGCTTTAAAAAAAAAAAAGAAATGTTATAATATGTCAGCGACTCGTCAATCGTCAAAAATGTTTATTTTTAAAGTCAATCTAGTGGCGAGCAGAACCGATATGTAAGGCAGACGGGGCAGACGTTTATGAGTCGGCTCCAGTTTACCTGTGTCTCTGGCGCTCACAAGTGGTATTGTTTCAAGAGTCGACGATGTAAACGAAAAATATCCGTATTCTTGTATACAGAAGGTTGCTTTTCGTTGGCTGCTAAAGGTCTCTTTTGGGCGGAAGCCCGTCTGCCGATTCAAAAAATACATGATGTCGTCAAGTTTTTCGACATTTCATCTACATATATTTTACAAAGTATGCTTTAATTTTCAAATAAAGTATGAATGTACTAAAAATATAATTTCATTTTTTAGGGAAAAAATTAGGGAGGGAGATTTTGCACCTTGTGCTCCACCTTTTTTCAAGTCACGATCCGACCCTGATTAATATTATATTATAACATATTTCGACTTTAAACCTCAATGCAAGTTATGAAAATATTATATTATGTCAGTCCGGAGACTTACTGAGTGATGTGTTATATGTTTAACCAGATACAATAGATAATACCGAGATGTTTTCTTATTTAAATTATTCTAATTTAATTTTACAGTATAGAATACATATTATGATGTTTAATTAATTTCATTCCATCGCGCTTTCCGTTATTATTTGATATTAAAATACACGTCTTAATTGCTGAATAGCACGTGTTTCAAAATATAATGCTTAAATCGTACACCGCGGAATCTAGAAAATTTAATTAAAGCCCCATAGCCTATAAATTAAATTTCGCAAACGTCGAACGCGTCCAAATCATTACGGCCATACAGTGTGCGAAAGCAGCCCATTCTGTGGTGAACATTCGATAATTTCGCAATTGCTTCCCAATTTTCCAGTGAAAATCCGCCGGATTCTTCAATATGACGAATAATGCGATTTAAAACGCCAATTTTCCGGAGCGATTTGGATTCGGACGGAAATTTCCGTTTCAACCGCACGGGATATTAAAAGCACTGAAATAAAAAAAAGAAATGTGTATTTTCCAGGCACGTGCGTACGGGTTTCTTTGTGAAACATCCTTTGTTATTTTTATACATAGACAGCTTTCTGTGTGTTTTTCTAATGTAGGGCAAAAGTGAGCGAATAAACTTTGAATAATCGGTATTTCATAGGGCAAGATGTCTATAATAAATCAAATTCAAAATCGATCTATGTGTTTGAAGGAACTTTGAAATATTTGGATTTCGTTTTAGATTTCGTTGAATTATTATGTCTACTTTGAACTTTTTAAATGTTATCATAATTTTTGATTTTCATTTGGTAAAATAATTATTCATTCATAAAACGTATCATTGAAACTTTTTGAAAATTTTATAAAAAAATCTCAAATAGACTACCTTTAATTTCATTTAAATATATAAAACGGTATCATGGTAATGCAAAATGCATCCCGAATGCAAATTAACTCGATCCAAACTTATCCTACTTCAGCCTCAAAGATGTTACGCATCAAAAACCAATTTCATGCGAGACGAGGCGAGATTTTTCAAGAGGCATTAGTCGGTCGGCACAGTAATTTGTTTCGGGGATTTTTTCCCGCCCATCGACCGAAGTTGTTAATTTTATGGCGGCAAACAGTGCGACTTCCACTCTTGCGGCCCATACACGCCGAAGAAGAACTAGAACCCGAGTTGAATTGCCGCGATTACGCAAATAACTTCGTTTATACGAAACGACGTCGCCCTGGGAATAAGATGCAAACATTTGCGCATTTCGAATCAAACTCAGCCGGGCCAAATATGCCTTATGCGCATACAAGTCGGCCAACTTAGATTACACAGATGAGCCGCCAGAAGCACGAGGCTGCTTCTTTTCATAACAGAAGACACGCTTTGGCTAGACGAGGTTCATTGTGTTTTAAATTGAGTTTTTGAGCTAAGTTTGTGCAATAATGTTGGGTGTGGTGTGTGTTTGGCGATGATGTATCGTGTACGTGTTGTGGTGAGGTTGAACTATGATAATATGGCGTGTTTATTGTGGTGTCTGTGTTGTTCTGTTAAATATTTGATGCATATTAATTTCGGTGAGGTAATTCAAATTTCGATTGCACTTTACTTTGTTTTATGAAAATATTTGGAGTTCATTTTGTACAACTTCGTGAAAAATAAACTGAAGAGCCAAAATGAAATTTTTCGCAGTACACTTATAAGATATAAATCATGCACTTGAATATGAAATGAATGAATTTAAAAAAATTAATAAATTGCGATCAACTATTTTTAGAATCGAATCAAAATATTCATGAAATGTTTGAACTTAACGTGTTATTTTATTCGCACGTAATAAGCACTGAGAAGGCATCAATATACGGATTTTGCACAATTCGATAACTGAATAAAAATGATTACGTACTGAAAGTAATATAAATTCAATAAATTGTACGAATCTGAATATCTCTTGGGGACATTGCGAATGTGAAGAGCATGAAATATTGACGTATGATTCCGTATACGAGTACTACGATGAGTCTCAACTTGTTCGATGTGGATTCGTACGATTTTAATATTAATGCCGTGAAAAGAGAGAGACGTTTCTGTGCTGAACATCCAAAATACGAAAAACTTTATAACGAACGGAAAAATAAAGTGGGGTTGAAACAAATAGCCCGCAGGCACTTTTCTTCAATATATTTTCGAAGGAAACGGAACCAAATACCTCTACTTTGGAAGATTATCGAAAATCGATTGAAAATTTCGAAATATTTATTCGATATTTTAGCGGTTAAAAAATTTAACTGATTACAATTTTATCGTGAAAGTCTTCGACATGTGGCACGTATAAGCCGGCAAAGTTGTTTCGTTGTAATGTAGCTCCCAAGTCAAAGTTTTTAATTATTAGCCTCCGAGAACTACACGAGCGGGATGTTTCCGCTCTTTTCCTGCTCTAAACAACGTGCAAAATAAAAAAGGAAAATTGAAACAGAGAAAAAAAATCAAGTGAAAACTTCCGCGCGAAAAGCTTACAATTCACCGAGATGGCTTTATTCCTGAGGTAACGCTACCATGCAATTTCATTCACGTACGATGCCACTATACAAACACATTTTTAAATCCGCAAACCTTATTAAAAAGTTAGCAACATTGTCGAGTTTACTTTTAGATGTAGAATACAATTGATATTGTACGTTTTTCAGACAGATATCCGTAGATATCCAGAGCTCATAATAATATTATCCAGCGCTAAATTGATGATTTGATTAATTAAGATTGAGGGTTCTCGACTTGAGTGACATGTATCCTCGTTTCATCTTGCACGAATCAAATGACATTAGTCACTTGCAGCTGCATATCCATATTCATAGATGTAAATGAGTTCATTTTATGTTCATTGAATCGGCAGCATTTGAGATATTCCAATTACAGATTGTAGGAAGGATATATTGTTTGATTTTTATGTTATGAATTTTCCCAGTAAAAAATGAACATGAAAGGTTTTTCAAAAATAAAATGTGTCAAACTCTGTTTGATTCGTTTTGAAACCAACAAAACGTACGAGATTCATTTGAAGTTCGCATCACAAACGAAATTCATTCAATTAAATCAAACGTTAAAATTGCAACACAAAAGGTAAAAAGTAAACAAAGAACATTTAAATTTAAACAATAAAAAATGTATGTGTTCCCAAATTTTATTATGCTTCCAATATTTGTTGTCAAACTTAAAATTGTTAAAACAACATAAGCAGAGATTCCATTTTGTATTATATTTATTGAAAATTTAAAAATATTTCGTTAGACATTCACAGATATTTTTTAATGTTTTATTTTTGCTAAGCATATTTTATTTAGTTTGTTTTAAAAATGAAGCTAACAAAATTTTTGCTTACGAAATATATTCGAAGCTCGTCATGTAAATATTCGACTTAAAATGCAAAAGTATCATTGAATAAAGTACTACCGTTCCCCAGTCAAGAGAATTCTATAAATATTTATTCCTGTAGCAAGCTAATAAAGTGATTATAAGGGGTATCTTCTCGGATATATCGATAAATGGAGAGTTGCTTTTAATAGCAATTCGTATTCGCCTGCAGGTATAAAATCTACCAATATAATGTAATGTAAACGAATATAAGCACAATTTGAATTTTTTATTTAACAAAACAGGTTTTTTTCAACACTCGAATCTTCAAATGCAAAATACTTATTTGTAAGTTTTCACGATTTCTTTTTTACAAAAACCGTGAAGTGTGTTTGTTATATCGATATGAGCGTCAGTTTTTCCTTTTTGAAATTTAGCTTTGACCTCAACCCTTATTTATAGCCGGATATCCTCCGAATTGATATCATAAATCAAAACAGTCTAGCCGCAACCGGTGATGAATAGAAAAAAGTTTGTTTAAGAGAAGAGATATCTCACCGGGATAAATTCGTAGAATTTCGCAAAGGAACTGAACCCTGGCGAACCGAGAATCTATCAGCACCTTCTTCCGGTTGAAATGTTTTTCAACCAACACTATCATGTGTGTCCTTTGCGAATTTCACATTGCGGAATACTTTTCGCCTGATTCAAGGCCACAGTCCTTTTTCCCAGTCGCTTTTTTTCAACATTCTATTTTTCGCAGTAAATTTTTTTCAAAAAATATATAACTGAGAGTTTAGATATTTTTTTTAATATTAAAACGATCGTAATAATTTTTTTTAACATCGTATATTATTAAAACTATCCAACAAATTATAATAATTCAAATTCATTTGATTTTCATGCGAAATTTATATGTATAAATTTCACATACGCTCTCACTTTTTTATCGTAATCATGCCAAGTAATCATATAAAATATACCCAAAGTTTTTTTACTCTGAAACGTGAACTGCGGATACGCAAACTCGCATCGTTAATGCGAGAGCTTTCATTCATACGTCGAAAGCTCGAAAACACTATACGCGTATTATGGTAAAAGATCGCGCGTATAAAAAAATGCGTCGCGTCACGGTTTATGGAGGTCGTAATTTTTATTATGAGAACAACAAAAACAAAATTGGTTTCTTTATCCATTTTGCGAATCTGGGTAATTTATTTTCGGGCGGGACTAAGCGCCCGCCCGCGCAAGAATGGATACGTTTCGGGGCGACGGACTTTATTTTTCCGCGAAACATCCATTATATGGCTTGTTCGTAATACAATAAGTATTTTTGTGCACCTCGAGAACGCAAACCAGAAGCACGAGATAAAGGCGCCGTTTTGTTGCCGGGAGCATTGGCGGCGCGAATTAATCGAGATCGTTCGCCGGGCATTATATCTCGTATAATAATCGCATTACTTTCGGCCCGCCTACAAATGATTGTATTGCGAGGAGTGTAAGCGGCTCGTTTGTGTCGATTATTTCGTCGGGAAGCGCAGCGAATTGCGCAAAGACGAAAAATGACAGTAATTTTTAACGCTTTTAACGGCGGCGTTAATTTCGCGGAGCGCGGCTGACGCGTGAGATATGCTAATTTAACGGCGACGTGTGCTCGAAAAATGTGCGATGAATTTTCGCTTGAAGCGGGGTTAATCTTCTTTGTTACGTACTTCTGTTTGTTATGCATAGTCTTATCTATTTAAAATTGAGGAAACGTAAAGGACATGGTCTTTCCGATATTATCGAAAGTTTAGGTGATTTTCCTTATCGCTCGTATTTATCGCGCGTGGTAAATTTTAATGAGTTGGAACTTTTGTTACTAAATAGTCTCAGGTCAATGAAATGTACATATCCGAGTACTAATGTCATTTACTGTTAACTACAGTGAAAACCGATCTAATACGTATAATCAGGTCGTTCACTCTCTTTATGCATACATCAGTGAATATTTTTAATAAGACTCTAATATGAAAAGAAAGGCAATGTTCTTAAAAAAATGGCGGATATACATACATATTATATAAAAAATTCTCAAGGGAGCCGAATTTCCTATGTACGCATTATTTTTGTATTTGACATACTTTGCTCCCTATTCGACTTTATGAAAGCGTGTACAATGTTAAAGAGAACGCTTTATTAAGTTACAAAGTCTAAAAATATCCATTGTTATTTTCGTATGAATTCTGAAAACAATTAAAGTGCTGCAGCAGAGCTTTGACCCCGTGTTTCCGACAAAAAAGTTGGCGTACTTTTTTAATCACCTTTTCGAATTAAATGGCGCGGCATGGGATTAGGGCAGAGTTTCCCGGATCGTGCCAGCATCCGCCATGCGAAATCAACTTTTGTGTCCATTAAAATATGTTTGGAACGAGTTTGAACTCAGTCCTCCCTCTGGTGTAGCCCGGATTTCCCGGAGCTCGGACGACATTTGCTGATTTCGTTCATGATGGCTTGCTTTTCTCGCATTAAGGGACACGACCAACTGAAAGTTATATCCTAGAACCAAATTCATACAAGATATTATTGTCTCGTTTTAATTCATGTGAGATATTTTGAATGAACGTACTATTTGTGTCGTAATTAAAATTTTTGTGAATAATATGATATCAAAATGATAAGGTTGATAAAACATTCGTTCTTGTTGATGATGTTATGAATTTCGGTGCTTGTTTACAAAATTGATCAGATATATTGTTTGTAGCGCAAAATTTGTTATGATACTCTGCATCTTGCTCATGTCATTCATAAAGCTCACCGTTTTATAAATGCCCCTCTAAAAGGCTTTCGAAGATTATTATGAAAGGGAACTCATAATATCGTCCCTCGCGACTCACTATTCACTATTATGCGGAACGAAGTTGACAGCTTTACCATACACGCACATTATCGTTCAACGGCGTTCTTCAAGCGCAAATTTAATTCAACATCGACGAAAGTTTGCAGTGACACAGTGTTTCAGCTTTGGTCGAAGTTGCAGCGCGCATTTGCACCGCCAGAAATAAATTTCCCAACTTTTATTCAAAGTTCGTCGACCACGTCGTCTACTCGCGTCCGCGTCCGTCCGTTTGTTTGCCAACTCTGGCCAGATGTGTTAATCTGTTTTATTTTTATTTTTCGGAAAATAAATAAATAGAAACGTAAATATTCGATACGAACGGAGATTAAATTAAATTGCATCGAAGTTTCGATCACAGATGGAAACGTTTGAAACCAATTTACTGGAGAGATTTTCCCTAGACTGTATGTCCTTTGAGATCTACGTAGTTTTCAGTTTCCATTTACTATCGTATATCTTTAGAAAGGATTTTTCTGAAACGGTGCAAAAGCCCGCTTCCGACAACGCTTCGTAAGGATGCGCCACGGGTACTTTTACATCCATCATGAATAAATTACGCACGTTTTATGTTTCGTTTTGACATGAGCCTATATTAAATTTCGCCTGAAATAAGTCGTTGCCTCAAACTTTACTACACCGCGATGTGTAAAATTAAATTTAAATATTACATACCATAACAAAGATGCCATACATTAAAATGCTGTATTTTTGCGTGCTATGTTTTACGATAAGCGCTGTCGTTTTATTTTAACATCCCATTTTCATACACGTATACTTCATACATTTATCATATTCGAATATACTGTTACGTATAAAAACACGATAAAGTTGACTACAATCAGATAATTGAATGTCAAAATTTAATCAAATACAAAGTGTAACAAAAACATTCACATAGAATAATAACTGTTCGAAATCATAAACAAATAAAATTAACGTTTCACAAATATTTCATATTCTTTACGATCTCAAAATTATATAAATTTATCACATTTCTGAAAATAAAACATATAAAACACAACAACCGTTTATAATCTCCGAATAAAAAACGCCAACGAAAACAAGTCGAAATCGCGCATAATCCGAACACAAGAGAACCTCTACCTCAATCAACCACCGGCAATCTTCACTCTTTCCATTTCACACACACGGAGGACCTTCATCCGATAATTCCACGTCGGTCCGTAGACCTGAGACCCAACAGGATGTATCCTGCACTGGGTCCTGGACGAAGACGGATGTTGGCGGCGAGGTAAGAAGATGTTGTCGTGTCCTGGCGCTCAGTTCCTCCTTGATCCTCAAGAGATAAAAAAGGCTTAAGGGGGGCAAGCCCAGGGCTCTAATCCCGCCCTTATCGGAGCCCCGCTGGGCCCCGTCCCTAGCCGCTGGGGACTAGGGTTGGGGCCTAGTCGAATATCGATCCCGATACGTCCGACCAACTTTCAGCTTATGGGCTTAACGTCGTCTCGGCGCGCCTCACTCGTTTATCAGGTGCGCCGCTGAAAATATTATAACTTTTTTTTCCTCCCTCTGTTTTCAGGCCGGGGTCCGTCTGTTTGTTTTGTACGTTCGATTGCTTGGCGAAAGTTTATCGCTGCCGTTTCGCGTGAGCCGATCGCGAAATGTGCGGGGCGCCTTAACTGAAATAATAACGAAAGTTTGACAGGGCTTTTCCGCTTTTTTCTTCTTTGTAAGTGGGAATTCATTGGATTCGTTTATCAAATTTGATAGTCATGTTTACAGCGGATTATAAAAATATCATAGATATAATATTTTCGTATTTTAGAATATTTTCTGCACAATTTTGTTACTTTGTAGAGTTTCACATTTATTATTCTATTCGTATTAAAGATTACTTTAATTTAATAGAAAATATATTTTCTTCATAAAATCACCGTATTTGGATACAATATCAAAGGTTTCTTTGAGCTGTTTATGTTTTTACGATAAGTTTAAAAAAACATGAGCTCTATATTATTACGAACTCGATATTTTAAATAGTTGTAATTTGATCTAATGTTTTCATTTTGTAAAAAAATAAAATAAAATATTTTTATTCATCTTATAAATAGAGTGAATGTAAATTCTTAAAAAAATCATTAATTTAAAAAATATATACATATGTATATATTTATTTTAAATTTAAAAAATGCACCTATTTTACACGGGGAATACGTTCCAGAGACTACCGAGTAAAAAAATTTATGATGACGGTATAAAAATTGGAGATAGGTTCCATCAATATATTTGGATTGAACTTCCATTCAAATGTTCAATATTTTCAAAAAATATGTAATGCGAAAAAAATTCGCTATGTAAAATCATCAAAAATCATCGAAATTTTTTATTTAATAATTATAAATACATACATAAAATTATAAAAATATATTTTCCTGCACTAAATCTTAACATTTTGGTATAATAATACAATTTTTTTTATACCGTGTTGAAGAGAAAAAAAAATGTAAATAATAATCGGTTCTTCTTCCTTGAACAACATTATTTCGGAACTGTGTAAAAAAGGATTGAGTGTAAATATATTTTCATGTTTATTTTTTCTCGCACTAGCATTTATCAATACTTTTCTGTTGATCAAAAACCGAAATCTTAAATTCAAAATTACACTACATTCACAAAAAATTCCCACCCACAATCATTGCTCACCACCCAAAAGCAAAAATCGACACCCAAAAACGCGGAAGTGCCTTTGAAAAGCACAAAACTCGGCACGCCCGTAATTCGATAAAATCATTCAAATCGTATGGTAACGAAAGGCTCTCGGGTGTCCCCAACCCTTATAAATTATACGGCGGTTCGTTATGTCCGAGGTGGCGGCTGACGCAGACGTGAACGTGACACCTCGGGGGCCCCGCATCAATTACAGGGGCCCGGGGCTGCGCCCCCGGCCCCCAGAGGGGCGCAGGCCTGTCCCGTGCATGGGCTGCGCCTCAAGATCATTTTAGCCGGCGCCATTTTTCATGTGTGACGTAGGGGGGAAATTAAAACGATGTATTGGCGGTCGGGTTTCAGTGGGTCGTGGTTTCGATGGGTCTCTTTTTTCGTTTTGATTGGTTTTGATTGTATGGGGTGTGGTTTTTGTGTGGATTTTGTTTTTAAGTGATGATATTTGTGTATATTGTAAGGTTTGTAGAAAATGAACTTGTCAGTTGCACGCTTGAGGGGTTTCTGTGCAGGTTATTGATTATTTTTATATAAAATTTTAGAGTGTTTCTTTTTCACGATGATCAGTTCTTTTCAACTATAAGTGATAGTATTCAGTTTTTTTTTGAAAGTATAATATTAATGATTCACTATTATAATTTGTATTAAGAATATATTTATATCTAAAGGAATAACTTCAATGTTTAATATAAACTGAATAGAATTTTATAGAACTGAGTGTGAAAACAGAAAAATACACTTTGTCATCTAGTAATCGTAGATGTCTTTAGGTTTCCTTTTTACCTTCGTGTATACGATAGGTAGTTCCCTTTGTGAAGTATCACGTACTCTGCAAATTGCATTCTGATCGGAATATTGATTTTTGATTACTGTTTGAAATATACAATTTCCACCCCTTTTAAGCAAACTTCGTAAGTACGAGTATCTAATAATAAAACAAAATTGATGCATCGTTTCATTTTAAATAGTGATTAAATTTTGGATAAAACCTGAACTCAAAATTTCGACAAATTGGTTTTTTAATTAATAGTTTAACGAACGATGCACCAGACACAAGAATAAAATAGCGAAGAAACTTAATTTGCTTGTGAGAAAATCAAATTATTTTAATTGCCTATTGAACGGTTTTAAATTATTACGCATAAATTTGCATAATGAAAAGCCTAATTCCAGTGTTTATTTAACGACCTTCATTAAGCGCACATAATTTATTTGTTCCGTATAAAAATTTATACGGCGAGCCGAATTTGCGGTTTTATATTTAAATCGTAAAAGGATGGTTGAATTGGGGATTTTCCGTGATTTCGCATACGGTTATTCATTTTCATCGTCGGTTCCCAGAAATTAAGGTCTTCAAAGTTTTTAATTGATTCGAAATAATCAAATGGTAAAATTTATTTTATATATGTACGAAGAAAACTCTATTATCTCATTATATAAATTAACCTCATTTTCTTTACGAAAATTAGGTTAATTTATATAATAAGGCCAGTTTTCCTTGTATTTTTTTCCATTTTTTTATTTTAGATTATCTAATAGAAATACATACAAAACTAAAAGAAAAATGAACAAATTAAGATGGCAACAAAAAACGACCGCGACTTATAATAATAAAATGTCTCTGCTACGCATCGATAGAGCAGCGAAAGACAACGCGGAAATTTATTGAGCGCGCGATAATATTTGATTTACCGCCATGGCGATAAATTTAATTCTAGATTAGCAATAAACATGGCCGGTAAGTAATTCGATGAAAACGTATCATCTTCGGGGCTTTCGAGCTGCGGGCGAATTTACGATAAGGCCCGAAACGCACTCGGACCCGCGCTATCTCTTGTTTGATCTTTTGTTCGAATATCGGTCGCTAAAAGGGCCGACAGTCGATTTCACATGAGCAATAAAGAAATCCGGGCCCATCTCTCTCGAAAATCCGACCGAATGGCCAACGGAGCGAGAATGAGAGGTGAGACCGTGGAAAAAAGTGTCATGTGTTTTCCGTGTTACAGTTATCTCTTGAAATTGTGAATCTGTGATGGGAAATGGTGCGAATTTTGATTTAAATCAAGAAAAAAATAATTTCTATGAATAAATTTGAATATTGTTCAATTAGTTTATATTTTGTGTTTACGGAAAATAAAATGATGAATCCCTTCATGAATTTATATTTATATCTATCTATCTATACTATTATAAAACTGAAAGTCCCCCTGTCTGTCCGTCTGAGACGCTTTTTTTTTAATTAAAGTTTGTCCTTTATACAAACTGTGACGAAACAACCTAGAACGTTTAAACCTTCTCAAATACCTTAAAAAATAATCCTTTAGTGACTGGCGTACTTTAGAATCTCGAAAAGGCCGAATTAAATTACGCAAAAAAATGAATTAATTGAAAATTTTTTCGGAAATTAGTAGGCGCCCCTTTGATTTTTTTTTTTCCGATATTTTTTTCACTATTGGGGTTATTTCAATGGCGGAATATCTTGCTATGGATCCCTAAGCGACGATCTATTTCGTATTTCGGACGGGAATGCGATATTCATCGAAATATTTGAGATCCAATGAAATGAAATACGCGAAAAATTCGTTTTGTACGCCAAAAACGGTCTTTCGGCCAAATCTGCCAAATAAGGCCCGACGCCATTTAATTTTGTTCAAATATAAATTAGTATGGAAAAATATGTTGAGCGAAAAACGTATCTATCGACATATAAATAAGTCATAGAATCCTAACCAATAATTTTTTCACATTAATTTATCGCGTCGATTTATCGATTTACCGAATCATACGAATGTCAAACTGTGTAGTTGATTTTTTTTATTTATTTTTTTTCAATTTTTTTCAAACTTTTTTTATAAAGTTTTAATGATTTTTTTTTTCAATATTACTATATTTAAGCGTGCGGTTCTCAAACTTTTTTATAAAGTTTTAATGATTTTTTTTTTATTTCAATATTTTCGCAATACGAAGTCAAATCGATTTCTTTTAGATTTCGATTATTAAATGATTTTTCGTTTTAATAAATATTTTCAAACTTTTTTTTTATGAAGTTTACTGGATTTGGGTGTGTAGCCAGGGCGACGTTTTTTTATAATATAAAATCGTGCGATAAATAAAGTTTATTTAAGCGCGCGGTTTCAAATTTTTATAAATTTTAATGATGGATTTTATTTCAATATTTTCGCAATACGAAGTCAAATATCGATTTCTTTTAGATTTCGATTAAATAAATAATATTAAAATAATAAATATTTTCAAATTACGTTTTTTTTTCGATAAATAATTTTTTTTTCGTTTTAACAAAAGCCTGCGAAAACTTTTTTTTATGAAGTTTAGTGGATTTGGGTGTGTAGCCAGGGCGAGCCGGTACGCCCGAAGGGCTTACCAACTAGCGTTGAGGTATAATATAAAATCGTGCAATCCTCAAACTTTTTATAAAGTTATAATGATTTTTTTTCATTTCTATATTTAAGCGTGCGGTTCTCAAACTTTTTTATAAATTTTTATAATTTTTTTTTTTTCGCATTTCGTTTCAATAAATAAATATAATAAAATAATAAATGTTTTCAAAATACGTTTTTTTTTTTCGATAAATCATTTTTTTTCAAATTTTAAATCGATATTAATTTCTACAACTCAATATTAGTGGGTGTGGAGGTAGCCAGGGGGGGGGGTCCTAGCGTGAGGACTGGCGCAGCCAGTCCGAATACGCTAGTACTATTATAAAACTGAAAGTCCCTCTGTCCGTCTGTCCGTCTGAGACGCTTTTTTTTTAATTAAAGTTTGTCCTTTATACAAACTGTGACGAAACCACCTAGAACGTCGAAACCTTCTCAAATACCTTAAAAAATAATCCTTTAGTGACTGGCGTACTTTAGAATCTCGAAAAAGGCCGAATTAAATTACGCAAAAAATTAATTAATTGAAAATTTTTCGGAAATTAGTAGGCGCCCCTTTTGAATTTTTCCGATATTTTTTCACTATTGGGGGTTATTTCAATGGCGGAATAACTTGCTATGGATCCCTAAAAGACGATCTATTTCGTATTTCGGACGGGAATGCGATATTCATCGATATATTTGAGATCCAATGAAATGAAATACGCGAAAAATTCGTTTTGTACGCCAAAAACGGTCTTTCGGCCAAATCTGCCAAATAAGGCCCGACGCCATTTAATTTTGTTCAAATATAAATTAGTATGGAAAAATATGTTGAGCGAAAAACGTATCTATCGACATATAAATAAGTCATAGAATCCTAACCAATAATTTTTTCACATTAATTTATCGCGTCGATTTATCGATTTACCGAATCATACGAATGTCAAACTGTGTAGTTGATTTTTTTTATTTATTTTTTTTCAATTTTTTTCAAACTTTTTTTATAAAGTTTTAATGATTTTTTTTTTCAATATTACTATATTTAAGCGTGCGGTTCTCAAACTTTTTTATAAAGTTTTAATGATTTTTTTTTTATTTCAATATTTTCGCAATACGAAGTCAAATATCGATTTCTTTTTAGATTTCGATTAAATAAATAATATTAAAATAATAAATATTTTCAAATAACGTTTTTTTTCGATAAATAATTTTTTTTCGTTTTAACAAAAAGCCTGCGATCCTCAAACTTTTTTTATGAAGTTTAGTGGATTTGGGTGTGTAGCCAGGGCGAGCCGGTACGCCCGAAGGGCTTACCCACTAGCGTTGAGGTATAATATAAAATCGTGCAATCCTCAAACTTTTTATAAAGTTATAATGATTTTTTTTTCATTTCTATATTTAAGCGTGCGGTTCTCAAACTTTTTTATAAATTTTTATAATTTTTTTTTTAGATTTCGATTCAATAAATGATAATAAAATAATAAATGTTTTCAAAATACGTTTTTTTTATTCGATAAATCATTTTTTTCAAATTTTAAATCGATATTAATTTCTACAACTCAATATTAGTGGGTGTGGAGTGTAGCCAGGGGCGCCAAGGTCCTAGCGTGAGGACTGGCGCAGCCAGTCCGAATACGCTAGTTATATATAAAATATAAATTGTTGACTTTGATTTATATCATTCGTATGTGTGTTAATCGTATTTGTCTATATCAAATTAATATTATATTTGAGTTTTAGAAAGGATGGAATTATGGAATAATTTTGTTGTTTAAAAAAAAAACTTGTGGTGGTTTATTGGCCTTTTGTAATATTTTAACTTTCCAGTGACAATTTGCCGCTAATTTGCGCTATTTGACAATATATAATATGTAAAAATTACTTTGTTTTGGAAAATATACATATGTATCTCATTAATAATTTTTCGCTTTCGTGTGGAATCTTTCAGTGACTATTCGTCGTTCTCGTAAGAGTACTTTGTTACTAATTGTAAGTATTTTTCTAAATTTAATAATTTATCAAAAAAATCAATATCTAAATTATTTATAATTAATGGTTATGATTTGGTTTTTAATTGTGGCGTAATTAATTGCGTAATCGCAAATGTGCGGAAACACTAAATAAATACAAAACCGCAGTATCGTTTTGATTAAAAAAAATATTCTATAAAAGGGTGTTTTGTGCCATAAAATGTATGCTTTTAATATAATCGGTCAATTCGACTGACTTACAATTAGTTTGATTCGTTCGACCGAAGAATTACCACTAAAATGAAATTTTTCGTCTGTATTTTTTTAATTTCATTGAAAACTATATTTGCGATATCATTTCCAGAATATACCGATAGCTATACGGGCTCTCCTCTTAATGTAAATAATGAGCTTATCATAAAATATTTTTTTCTAATAATTTATTTTCATGTATGTAATGGACATTTTTCGTAGGTTCGATTACCCTTGCTTAGTCCAGAAAATTGTGCGGAAAATGAAATATTGTATCCCTCGGGCGAAGACGATTGGGTTTGTGATTGTAGACCTGGTAAGCAATTTTTTTATCAAAATCGTTGAATAAACATTTATTTTTCAATTTATTTTATATGGAAATATTTATACATCATATGTATGTAAATTTATTTATTTTTGAATTATAATCATATACGTAATTTAAATTTTCTAAAAAACAAGTCAATACGAATTTGATGTCATATTTTTGCTAATTTAAAATTCGAATATTCAATTTGAATTTAATATTGAATTGAATAATCTATACTAAAGTATAGATTATTCAATTTGAATATTTTTATATATCTACAATATAATAAAAACGTATAAATATAACTAGCCCAATTTAAGCGCAAATTAAATTATCTTGGATATTATTGAAAATCTGATTAAAAAAATAAACAAATAATACTTTTCAGGTTATTTGTTTGTACCATCGGAAGACAAATGTTATAAAGCTTACGAATCGGGACCTTGCAATAAAACATCTATTCTAATATTATCTCCCAATTCTTATAAACCTAAATGTGTGACAGACAAATGCACGTTGAAGAGAAAAGTAAAATTAAATGGAAAATGTGTGAAAATTGGAGAGAAATGTCTAAGAATAAAGAAAACCCCGAAGACTTTTGGAATTGTTGGCCTTAATGAAGTGACAATGAAATTGAACTGTTTACCTATGGGTAAGAAAGCATACACAAAGCTTTGTCATATTGGTGGTAAAATGGATTTCCGTGGAATGTGCATTAGATGATTATAATATTATATAATAATTACTAATACTAGAATTTTTCCCACACTCTATTTGATCAAAATAAAATATTTTTTTCATATTGTATTTTATTATAAATATTAACCGTTTTTAGAATGTATCAATTTCCACGGATAGAAAAAGTGTAGCGTTAAAGTTAAGCGTCATAATATTAGTGGATAGTAGAGAATCTAATCCCGGCTTTTTCTGGTACCTTGAATCCTAGTGCTGAAACTAGTCTCAATACGGGATTAACGGTGCTGGCAGAAATTTATTTAAAAATAATATTCATAAAACATAAAACAACGTTATATTATGTCATCCGCTAGAAAATGTTGTTTTTTATGCGGATTTTTGAAAACACGTGTTCTGAACGTGCACGTGCACTCAACGTCGTCAACTCCTACATTATTTTGCTAATAAAAATATTTTTTTCATTTTTTATTTTCAAAAAAAATATGTTTTTAATAATATAATAAAAATAATAAAAATAATAAAAATAATAATTTTATAATAATAATAATAATAATAATAATAATAGGATTTTAATAATATTATGTATGATTTTGTCCCGAATAAATATTGTAGCTTGAACCCATTGTTAAATTTTGAGCGCTTAAATAAATCATCAATAATAAACCAGGTTGTTAGCATGCCCAAATCTTTAGATAATACTTCAGAGCCAGATGTAGAAACACATACATATAATAGACGGTGACATAGAGAAATACGAACTAGAAGTTGGACAGTCCTTGCAAGAAAAACTTGATAAAGCAATTAACAAAGAATTAAATTCTAACACTGTCAAAAAACCAACAACACCACATTCAACGCTAGCTTGGGGTCAGTCCCGCGGGCCCAGAAGTGTAACGAATTTCTCGAATTTTATTAACTCATGTTTTTCAAAATTGACTTCATATTATAACTACTCATATTACGTACATACTCATATTATGTACTTATATATTGTATGTTATCAATTTAAATTAAAAGCAATGAATACTTAAAATGGGAATTCGATTTTGTAATTATTTCAACAAGACAGCTGAAAATACATTGTTCAACGATAATCGACCGTATGCTCGGAAAACGGATTGGAATTGAATAATTAATTTTGATAGGGTTTATTCGCACTAACCTCGCGTATAGCCGTCTGTCAAAGTGCGGTAGGCCAAAACGGCCGCAAATGCAATTAATGGATGTTCGTGAACTCGTTAATAGCGAACGTGATCCGATGACACATGCGATTAGCAAACCGACCTTTTTATTGTATAGGGTGTCCCAAAATTCACGCAAGATGTAATTTTGATAGAAAACACAGATTTCTAATTAAAAATTGTAATTTTTTTATTGATTCATACAGTATACAGTATAGGGTTATGTGTGAAATAGCATATCGGGTAAATGGTATTACTAGCATATACGCATTTTTTTGTTGAAATTTTCCATGAATTTTTTCCATACATGTTGCTGAATTTTGTTGATATAGTGCTAAATTTCCTCCTTCAAGGTGTGGGTGATCATGGGCTTGTTGGCATAAACCTTAAACTTCAAAAACCACCAAAGGCGTTAAATCGCATGATTCGGCCAATTCTAATCACCAAAACGGGAAATTACACGACTAGGAAATGAATCATGCAATTATTGAATTATAATATATAGGTATATAATATTTTACAGGGAGATAATTTTATTTTCGGAATAAAAACAGGATTTTTTTTCTAAAATAAGAGAATCATATATCATACATATGATATAACATATACATACATATATCATATAACGTATATATTATATAACATATCATATGTATGTATATCATATATGAAAATAATAATCCGATTACAATTATTATAAGTAAACATATTTTATAGTTTGGTAAAATAATGTCTAATAAGGTAAAAAGTAAATACAAATAACAAATATAAATAACATCATACAGCTAGTACAAAAACATTCGGGAGTATTAATTAATCATTTTTGATTTTTTAATCTTTAATAAAAAGGGACACTGATTTCGTCTCATTATTAACAAGGAAAAAGGCCCTGAAAATCAGTATCGCACTGGTAAAACCAGTATGAATGATCACGTTAATTATTTGTTCATTACACGCACGTCAATATGTGAATTTTCATTTCGATCGACTTAATTTCCAAATGTAATTCGATCGAGTACCAATTCAATTACGCTTGAACTGTACAATAATTTGAAAATTAACTTGCCAGCAAAATATTGTTTTAATTTGAATAAGAATTAATTTTATTGTTAATCAAAACGGCGCGACTAACTTAGCGCTCAGGTCATCAACGTAAAAAATGCAGATCGATATGGTGTGTTTTCATCACAATTGCGGTATTGTGTTTTATTTTTTTTTTTCGGACATTATTCGTTACTGTTCCAATATAGTAGCGCGTATCGGATCTATCTGGCCTTGGCGAGGAAATACGTGTAATCAGATATGCTGTTTCACATCACAGACCGGAAAATCCGTCAGCATTTTTTATTTATACCTTTTCGGAAACTATCTTTATAGTTTTAACTGATTAAATTACCATACATTATTTTTAATCGAACATGGACGTTTTATTGGCTCTTTACGTTTAAATATTAACATCGCAGATGTCACTTAAAATTATAAAGAGTTGATATTTATTCTATATTTTACGCTAAGTTTATGTAATCGCTTTGTTCACAGACAAAGCAAAGAATCTTGCTTTTTCTATGAAATTTAACAACATCTAGTGGTATATAGGCGTCATTTAGCGTAGATACATAATTTAACATCTTCTGTCAAGTATGACAGTTGACATGTCTTATGACGTACTTATGAAAAGCATTAAAATTTCCTTGGCATGCCAAATACTCAGTTAAAAATATTTGGAAATGGCACGTGAATAAAAAAGGGGTTATAGACGAATCTATACATACATCGCTCGAAGACCGAAAATTTCAAACCCCGGTGACGACCACGTAGACGCATTCGCACTTAGCTGGCACTTATTTGACATTTATCGCGCAAGTTTGAAGTAAACTACGCTACGCTAAACGACGTGTTTACTTCCACTCTCCTTACAGAAAAACTGAACGTGGGGGTTGGGCCAAACGCCGCATTTCTCAGTCAAGGAAAACTAAACGCACTTATTTAATGCCGCATGTCTCATTGTCAGTCAAAAGTCTGAACGTATTTATTACTAAACGCGTGTTTAGGTTAGGTTAGGTTAGCGTTTTTTGTGTCACATTTACTGAACGTATCAATCAGATATTCAGATCGAAAATATTTTATTAGTATCTATCGTAAAATGTGACGCATAAAACGCTAACACAACCTAACCTAAACACGCGTTTAATAATAAGTGGTGATCATGGTGTCTTCTTATTGAATCGCGTGAATAATTGTTTTCGTTCGACGTAATGTAAGGTTATGCGCGATAAATGTCAAATGAGTGCCAGCTAAGTGCGAACGCGTCTACGTGGTCGTCACTGGGATTTGAAATTTTCGGTCTTCGAGCGATGTATGTATAGATCCGTCTATAACCGATCACACAAATGTATCGTAACACCATTAAAATAATTAAAAAAAATATATATAAATAAAATAAAGATGAACTTACCAGTCGCCCAGTGGACAACGGAGTGCTTTTCGTTATCGAGCGCCATAACGTCCGAATTATTGGCCAGAAGGAATGTAACCAGCGGCATATTCCCTTGTATGACAGCCAGATGAAGAGGAGTGAAGCCATCTTGATCACGAGCCTCCAAAAGTGCAGGGGCGGCCATCGTAATCCTGTCGGCTGTTGCCGCCGTCGGATTGTCGAAGCAATAGTGAAGGGCAGTTTTTAAAGTCCTGTCTCTTTTAAGCACCAACCCTGGCTAAAAGTATAATATAATATAAGAATAATCTTTTCGTTGATACATTATATTTCTGATTGGGATTTCCCGTTAAGATTAATGTGAAACACTCGAAAACAAAAACTACATAGTTGAAAATTGAAACCTTCTAAACAATGTGTCATGCGAATATTGATAAATGGTTGTTAAATATGTAGTTTTTTAGTCACGAGATTGTTCAATGGAAAGGTTTATGTCAAAAATTAGGTGAAAAATGGGAATCCATTGATTCGTAAAATATACAAATGTAATAAAACATATGAAGCGATAAAGTGAATGCGCAAAAAAACGGTAGGTAACTAAAAAGAGTTAGAGTTTTGTATAATAATATAGATAAAGACGAATATGTATACAAAATCTATGAAATGAGAAGTGACGTATGGATAAATTGATTTAGTAATAAAAATAAATGAAAAAGTATTATATTAAGGAAAACATTGTTTAGCAATGAGTTCACGTGAGCTGTGAGCGACGAGGATGGTGATTCAATGATAGTAAATGAACATGAAATAAAATATTCGCTGAAAAACGAATATCGATTCACGGTATTTTTGAAGTGTCCAGCGGTCACTGAAATGTCAAAACGAAAAATCGAAGACATATAATATTTAGCAAATAAATATTTCGGGCGTTTTCTTTATTAAAATTTACCGGATCGAACATATCTGAATGATGATTTTTTTAATACATTAATTAATCGATGAATATTGCTAATAAAATAATTCTGATAACCGATTTCTGACCACTACTTGCCAGAAAAACGAAATTGACTAAAATACGTTCATTACACTTGGAAAAACCAAAGATTGAACAAACGTGCCCAGTAGGGAGGATAAATTTACCGAAATATTAATCTACTAGTGAGCCTACTGGCTCACTGTTTTTGGCTATTACCGTTTTACCAATAAAATAAATTCTGAGAAAAAATCCAAAAAAAAAAAACGATTAAATCTAAAAACCAAGAAAAAACTATATTCTTATTACATTTCAAGAGTGTTCACATGCATACTTTATTTTTAAGTGTAAAATTATCATATATTGGATTCGTAGAAAACCACTTAAAACCTATATTTAAGTTTGCTCAAAAATAATGAAGCGGTGTCGAGCTGTTAGTGGGCGAAGTACTTAAATTGGAAGATCAATAGGATACCTTTATTGAAAGATCAATAGGATAAATTTGACGCATAGTTTGTGTTTATCAGTTTTTGCAAATTATGAATGCCATACAATCTTACATTTCGGACAGCAAATGGTGCTACTATACAAGATATAAACGTTAAAATCTTTAATATATGTCTAAAAATTGACAAACATAACCTCCAAATTACGCGCGAAATTCGTTAGGAAATTTAATTTACACACTTATAATGCATTTTTATCTATGTTAAAAGACAAATTTGTCTAGAAATATTTAAAAAAAAAATCACCGGTAAACTATTCGAGTAATTTACCGGTTTGCCGGTAATGGCCTCCCTAGACTGCCCAGTTTACAACATCTAGACCAGGTTTGTCTAAAATTTGGGTGTGCGGGGGGCCACTTTGGCAGAAATTTACAAACATCGAGGGGCCACTTACAAATTTAAAATTTCAAAATTTCGATTGTTCTAAATTCAAAACTTAATATGTATTAAAATATTGGTAAAGTTATTTATTTCCATTATAAAACTTTTTCGATGAGTGCATTTCGGAATAAATGCTGTTTGTTTGTTTTTGTGTGAAAAGTGGGGGCCACACCCGCGAGCACTGGGGCCCACTTTGGCCCTTTGGACAAGCCTGGTCTAAACGCTAGTTCCACAGTGTCTTCGAATTTCGTATTGACATTTCAGCGAGTGCGAAAACGGCGAGTTTGATGAAGCGCAAAGACATGAACGAAGGGGCCGTAAGTTACGGCCCGTAACGTTGTCCAGTCTGAGGGCCGCGCGCGCTGTTGGCCTAGGCGCGTCCGCCGCGCGACTAACCTCTTTCTTCAATATTTCGGCCACGAGCTTCTCGTCGGCCTGCTGACAGGCGTACATGAGGGGCGTGCACCCCTGGGGTAGCGGGGGCACCGCGGCCTCCAGGGGCGCAGCCCGCCTCCGAGGGGTGGCGGCGGGGGCCCCCTTCTTCGGCTTGTCGTTCAAATTTTTCACTATGTTGTTGTTGTTGAGCAACGACTGCTTTCGCAGGATGCCGTTCGCTATTTTGCCCGATTTCCTCTCGACGGGTTTCGGTTTTGGCTTTTTGTCCATCGCGTTCGGTTTCATCATCGCGTCATGGTATTTTTTTTGGTTTCGTTCATTCGTGTTACTGAAACGGTCCGAAGGTTGGTTTGTTTTAGGTATTTCCGGAAAATTCTAGCGTTCGACGAAAGTCTAGTGAAAATTTATGTCCCCTTTATAAAAATACACCCGATCGTCATCAAACAAAACGATTGGTATTGGGAAATCCTAGTACAGAGTTACACAGAAAAACTGGAACTTTTAAAACGCTCAGTAAAAATATAGAGAATCCAATAAAAAAAACTTATTGAACAAAATCCTAATTGACTTTTTCTGAAAATTAGATCCTGTAGATGGCATTCACGTCGAATTTTAAGATGATATTATTATCAAATCGTTTTTGTTTAACTGTCAACGATACTTTGTATGTTAATATACAATTTCGTACAATATTGTTGAAATCAGGCTTCATGAAGTTAGGAAAAATCGTTTAAATCTGTTGCAATAAGATTGCAGTGTCTCAACATGCTGATCTGAGAGACAATTTGTTATCCACTTATCATTTATGAAAAGTAAGCAAGTGTAAAAAAATTATATAGTACAATACACCGTCACCTTACAATTAGATAATATGTTATCATCTTGGTATCCCAGTTGAAATATTATAACGACCAATGAGGAATCTCAATAGCAGATTGGAATAATGAAAATGAAAATAACAAAGAAAATGTTATCTATAGAACGTAATTTTCAAAAAAATGTCAATTTGAATTTCTATCAATTAAATTGTAAGATTGGTAAGATATAGTTTTTCCATTTTCGTCAACAGTTTTTTTTTCTGTTGGGTTATCTGCATTTTTAATGACCGTTTCAAAAATTTCCGTTTTTCTGTGTCACCCTATATATATATTTACAGAAATGTTTTCGTGAAAGTCTAAAATGGAGCTTTTTCGGTTTTTACTATTTCACTTCGATAAATAATAGTATTTTTCAGAAAAACACTAATTGTAAGATTTATCAATCTTCGGACTTTTACGAATACAATGACGTATTAAATTTCTACAAATGGTTTTTAGAGCTCAATTATTAGTAATAATTAATCGAAAAACTAACACGCCCTTTTAATTATAACAAACAATATGAATAATCGATATACAATTATTATATGATGCTTGTATGTACTAAATGTTATATTTTTGAATGTATTATTTCGTTCACAATTTTCAATTTGTGTGAATACAATTTTAATGGTGAAAACTTTATGTTTTATCGATTACATCGACTCGGGATACGGTTTGTTGTTCGTAAATGGTTAAAGTTTCAATTCGCAATTTAAATTTTTATCGAAGATTGATGTGTTCGAAGTTTTTAATAATTTAATTTTGATCGAAAATACTTTTATAAATATGTGAGTTTAATAACAATTTGGGAAATACGGTTTATAATTCTAAGAAATACACATTATAAATATTATTGTATAATACACGATAGTGTTGTATATTTGTTTATTTTTTTCAGCGAACGAACCATATGATTTTCCTCATATTCTAATTATCCAAAATAATAAATGTACGTCACAGCAATTTCCTTTCAAGACTTGATATCGCTTATTAAAAAATGGAATTTCAAACATCTCATCAATATAATCACACGGAAAAACCACACGAAGTCGTGACCGATCACGAAATGTTAAACTATCAAACAAACGCAAAAATCACTCACGAGTAATTCGAAATTCAACATGACGCAATCCATACATTCGATCACACTATATATTTCTAATTAACGAATTTTTATTCGTTAATTAGAAATATATATATGTAGTTAATTTTAAATAATAATTGAATTTTCATTTCATAACATTTAATTATTTAATATCTTTTCTTTTTGGATTATATGCACAAATGCGAATTCGAACGCAAATATTATATTTCCAACATTGGGTTGATTTTCAGCCAAATCGGGTCACACATTTCGTGATACGTGATTCAGTAGGTATATCAGTAATCACCAACCTAAACGTTGCTTACAAAAATTATTAATAAAAAATTACGATCAAATTTATAATTTTACATAATTATTATAATCCTAATAAAGTCGATAAAACAAATAATCTTTATATTATTTTTAGTCTAAAAATAAAACGTCCGATACGAAAAGGTTGGTCATAATCACCAGCTGTATAATTTTGGTGAAACATGGGAAATTTCCCTGCCAAAAAGTCTTTATTTTTTATGCCGAAAAGTTTATACCGTTCTTTCAAGAAGTTCAGGCCAATTAAACGATCGCCTTCATTGTTGTGGGAAAATGCAGCAATTTTCACGCTTTCACAATACAACCGTAATAATGATGTGTGCTCAAAAAGTTTTTTCCCACAATTACAAAACTTAGATTCTAAACGAATTCTATTTGTGTCGCGAATTTCATATTTAATGCATTCCCGTTATTTGAAACACAATTGGTTCACGTAAATTCGATCAATCAATATACGTACGTTAAACACGCGATTATATCGTTGACCTTATACAAAACCTTATATAAAAATATTCTAAAATTGTTTTTTATACTCATTACTGCATTGAATACTGATGTTTCACTAACATCGATTTCAAACTTTCACTCAGATGAATGCTTGAAATCGAAGCCATTCTATGATTGACGGGAAAGGAGCGAAGGCTTTAAAACGCGATGTTCCAAAAATATCGACCCTTCCACCCGAAATAGACGTGTCAAAGACGAGAACAAAGCCCTTTTTCTAACCGGGTCGATCGAGCGAAGCTTTCGCGATGATTAATAGCCTCAGAGGCCATTAGAATGCGTCGACGCGATACACAAAGCGGGCTACGAATTCGAATTTTGCGCCATCGATATGGCGAAGATCGTGGTTTTGAAATCTCTCTACGAAACATCGAAATGAATATAATTTCTTTGACTGTAGCAAATATTGTTTTTTTGCAAAATTTTATATGTCAATTGGATAGCAGCTTGAATTTGCAAAATTTATTCGTTGCCCCTGATTAATTGAAGCTGAATGATAAATGGCGATAACATGTATAGACATTTGATTGTGAGATGATAAACTTTAGTATTCATACTTGTATTTTCTGTTATTTCCCTTATTTGCAATAAGAGAAAATGCCTTAACTTCTAAGGGCCGATCTTTCAATCGTCGGTTAAGAGTTATTCTCGGAATAAGCCTTTTAGTTTTTATGGTTATTCGCGGCCGGTCACGGATAAAGTCATGTATAAAGTCACGGACAACTAGCTTATAGTTGTCCGTGACTTTATACGTGACTTTATCCGTGACCGGCCGTGAATAACCATAAAACTAAAAGGCTTATTCCGAGAATAACTCTTAACCGACAATTGAAAGATCGGCCCTAAAGTTGATAAAATTTATACGAGGACGAAATCTTGAGAAATAATATCAAAGAGTTGAAACCACATTATAAATTTTATTTCACCTCTTAATGTAATTTTTGAAATCAAAATATGTACTTCGAAAAAAATGTTTGATTTATATTTTTCACAATTTAAAAAGCAGATAGTTTGTAAGTGACGTTTCATACAAAAAGTTGATCGCGACATTCTTATTAAAATTGTGAAAACAATCGAATTTTTTTTAGAAAATTCTTTATTTGATGAAATTTGATTGAAATAGTCAATTTTAGAAAAAATCATCATTTAACGAACTTATTTTTGAAAGTATGCATAAGCAGATTAACAGAAAGTAAACATGAGCATCTCCAGATTATCTGTATATAATATAATTACCTACTTGACTATATGCAATCTAAACATAGACTGCTAATCGTTAGCTTCAAGTCACAAAGTTTGCTTTTATGCAAATATTTCAGGTATCTGATGAACGTGAAACAATTCACATAACCACATATAAACAATAAAAAAATCATATCAAAACACCTACGGATTGATCAATAACAAAGTGAGATTGTATCTAATATTCAACCAGCCAAAAAAAATCGCTTTCCAAAAGACTTAAACGCACGAAATTCCCGAGATCTACCACGAAAACCTCGCGCACCCCATAAAACCGCAATAACAATAAACTAATAAAAACGAAAAACGATCGAGACCGCGAAGAAAACTTCCTACCCTCGCTGACCCAACACTGACCCGAAAAGAAAGCCTGAAAGATTGACCCAGTTGCCAGGGCCGGACGTTGCGTGCATAAAATGGCGAGCCCGATCCCGACACAACACTGTTGCTGCTGGGCAAGCACCTAATTGGCCAAACAAAATCGAGATATCCTCGAGTGCCGGTCCCTAAAATACCGAAAAAACTGGGCCAATCCGTTTTAATTTTTATTATTTTTTTCGGTTCAGATTTCGGCGGTATGTAGGTTGTCGGGGTCGTAAAGTTGCGACGAAAAATAAACTCGAGAAGATTGGATATTGTTTAAATTATAGAAACAGACTTTTTCGATGTGACGTAAATTATTATTTTTTATTATGTTAATGTAAATACGACAAATGATGTTATGAAATTTCGAACGCGCAAAAGTACCGAGCAATATTTTTCAAAAATCGCAAACACGCTTACAAAATTTTATTTTTATAACTTATAACATTCAAACACACAATCGACTCGAATATAAAAATATAGTTATGTGAATTTAGTAGTGATTAATCGTATTTTTCGCTAATTTCTCGCGTGCGTGAAATCCGTATAAGAAATATTGGGGCCACACAAAATCGTTCATGGTCGGCAAAAAAAAATTGCGACCGAAGTATATAATAATATAACATGTGCGACGAAAACAAAAGCGTCCCACTTTCGGCGTTTTTTCGTGCACTTTTCAACATAGAGAAAATCAGATTTTAAACATATTCACGTGACCGTTTGAAAAAATGAATATTTAAACAACTCGTATTACGGTAAATTCAGCAAAGCACTTACTTTTCCATATTTACCGAAATCCTTACATTTAATTTAAAATTCTGAAAATTACCTACTTCTGCTTTTTACAAAAAAAAAAAATATATGTTTCGCTTTGTATATGAACGATGCAAAGAAACTTGCTTTTTATATGAAATTTAAAATCTGGTGGTGTAAATGCGCCATCTAGCTTAAGCGCATCATTTAACGTCTTCTGTTAAATATGACAATTGAAGTATCTTAATGCATACTCGTAGAAAGCATTAACATTTCCTTGATACGCCTAATACTCAGTGAAAAATATTTGGACATTTTGGCACCTCAAATCTCATATTTTATAGAAGACGTTAAATTTATTTATTTATTTATTTATTTATTTACATATATATATTTATTTGTGTACATATAATGTAAAATGATACGCGTACACTAAATGGCGCCTATACACTACCATATTTTTAAGCAAAATTTCATAAGCAAAGTAAGATTCTTTGCTTCGTTTATGGACGAAGCGATTACACAAACATAGCGTAACAAAATATTTAAAATACATATTATACGCATGTACAATATATAATATTACGATCGAGTACGTATTAAATTATAAAATTGTCGATATTGACCTGAATCAAACGAATGATCCTCGTTGCACTAATTGCAGTCACAGCATAGAGTTACGAATTAATGCGAAAACGATGTGCCCGTTTGATATGGGCGCAGTTTGTGCCGTTTAGATTATGGCCGTGACGTGTGTAGTTACGTTCACGCCATTCGAAACGAAGCGATTCCCGCTCTTTGATTTAATAAAATATGATGAATATTGAGTTATTTTTTATATAGGAACGAGAAATGATTTTGAAAACTATTTGCATTTTAAATATGATAAAAATATTAATTTAATTTAATTTATTCATATTCATCTGAATGGGTACTATTTTTTCCAAATTTGCAATAACATTTTTTTTTAAATATATACACACATACACAAATAACACATACATTAAATGTATACACACTTTGATATTTATTGAGCTATGATTTATGTTAAAAATCTAGATGAAATAAGAGAGATGTATAATTTGTATAGTTACTAAAAACATTTTAAATTGATAAGCGTTCTGGATCAAAAACTTCTTAGAAGGTAGAGCGATGTAAAATTCAAACAACGCAAATTTTGTTGTTCGAAATTCGGTTGCATTTTCTTTCAATTTGTTTACTACTGCTATTTTTGGGCTGTAAACTTTATTTTCGATGGATTTTCATTTAATAAAATCTATTAGCACGAGATTTGGAGAATTTTGGAATTTTATATGATACCTCTAATCTAGGTCTAAATTTTTATCATAAAAGAAATAAGAATCGATTTTTCTAACATAATTTAAATAGAAAGATTTGCTGTTTTATCTACATATAAAAAAAAGAATATTATTTTTTTATAGTTCGATATGTATGCTTAAATGCCACCGAGTGCTCAATTATTGAAATTTACGTCACAAACTGTTCACTGAATAAATGTCTTTGAAATTACGCATCAGTTCACGGAGCATTGCTTCTTTTTCTGGGCTTGTAGAAATTTACAGTCTTTTGATGTGTTATTTACAGACTATCTCAAAAACAATTATTTGTTTTCAAATTCTCATATTTTAATAACAGCAAGTTATAACAAATACATATGTGTATTTTTTAGAAAATTTGTTTTAATTTTTTCGAACTTAAATGAGATTTTTCGTAGTTTCAGTAACAAGTTTCTTTATTTAAAATTTAAGTCTGACTTACGATTTGATTTCAAGTTAGTTTTGGTAAAATATTAATAAAAATTGTAAAAGTTATGAATTTTCAGTGTGTATATACATTTTATTGGGACACCGTATAGGTATATATGGAAATTTTTTGAATGGAAACCACTAATTATGTGACGTCTAACAAAAAAGGTCACATTTTATATTATAATTAAAAAAATAATAAACATTTTCATTTATTTTCCCATTCATAAATACAATATCTATATCTATATCTAGAATAGTATGTAGGGTTTCCAATTTGAGTAATCGAGTACTCGATAATCGAGTATTTTGAAAATTACTCGATTAATACTCGAAAATCGAAAATTTTGAAATATTTCAGAAAAAACAACAACAACTTTATTATCGTTTTGCTTTTGGTGTTTATGTCCGAAACTCCGAGTTAAAGCGGTTACTATTATGTAATATTATAATTTTTTTTCATAGTTTCGGTCGTCGGCTATGCTAATAGTTCGACAGAGAAATTTCTTTTTTGCTTTGTGTCCTCTCGACTTATCTTATTTATGGCAACAAACAATACGAAATATCAAAAAATATATTTTGGGTTTTCCGAATAATGGATGCAGCTGTGACGTAAACTGTTGTAGAAGTTGTATTTCGAATGACAACAATTCAATTGGACCAAGAAATTATTGAAAGGATTCGCCCAAATACGTCTTCGGAAGAATCAAGTGTATGTACATGAATTTGAATAATAGCTACTTTGGTACATTTGGTAAATACTCGAGAGTACTCGAGTACTCGAGTAGTTGATGGTTCGAGTAATTGGAGACTCTAGTAGTATGGAAATGCCGCAATAACATACATAACATACGTAACATACATAACATACGTAGGGGACGTCTCCTTCAGCAATGCTCTAGCAGTCCCTGGGATGTCTTGGTGCACAAGGGTTGGTTTTAGTTAGTAAAAATCTGACCCTTTGATACATCAAATCAAGGGGTGTCTTTTGAAGATTTCCCACCTCCGCTCAAGAAAAGAAAATGTAAAATATAATGAATAATTTACTTTAAAAGTGGTGTGCGTCCAGTACTTATTTTGCAAATAAATAATATGACTGTTTAGTTTCCGGAATGGCGGTTCATTTAAAAAATCAAAAGCGTTTTCAGAATATACATAAAAAATTGAATTTTAACGAAAATCTTCAAAATTCGCAAACCACTACCGTTATGACAGAATTTTTAGTAGTGTAATAAAAGAACAGTTAATTGTTCGTATATTTTACGACTAAAATAATCACACACAGTAAGCATCGTTAATTTATGCATTCAACGTGGTACCGTTAACCATTGCACATGTATTACGCAATTGTTATATGAAGTACGCTCGTATCGAAGTGCAAAACAAATTCTGTTAAGATAATAATTTGAAATGTTTGTTTTTCGACACCGTTTTAAGTTGTTTATTCAATTACATTATGATTTGTGTGTTTTGTGGTCATTTACAAATTCTTTTAATCTCTTAACTGCGAATATATTTGGAAAAAACTCGATTTATTGATTCTAATAATAAATCATATTTGATTCAAATAATAAATATGATTTATTATATGAATGAACCTAATGAACTTTCTCGAATACTTTAACCTGTGAGATAAACTTGAATGAGTGATATAAGAAACGCAACTTTCAGCTGAAAGTTCGAATGAGAAACGTAAACATTTCAAACTGAATCAGAATTCAATCACAACCGAAAACTTTTCCGTTTACGATAGGCACGCAAGTTCAGGAAAATTATATTATTTAAAAAAATGACAACGATGTTGTTTTAACGTTCAAAAATCATAGTTGTTAAACAAACTAATAACTTGTTTAAATATTTTTTAGAGAAATATTTGAAAAATATAATTTAATATAACAATTTTCAACTTTTCTCCGTAAAATTTATTTTTTATAAAGGTGCAAATTTGGAAAATTATCAATGTGTATTTTTTTAACACGACTCTTATTTTCTATTTACATACCTAAAAAATAATGTATAATTCGTAAATATTGTATAAATTGCATCATCAGATTTTACTAACAGATAATTTCAATATAATACTGAAAATTTAAAGTAACACGGACCTACGCGATCGACAAATACAAATACAATTGAAAGATTGAAGGGTTTGGAAGAGTCATAATTTTTTCTTTTTCAATATTTTTTATTTCAACTTTTTACAGGTTATCGAAAAACCTTCGAAGATTAAAATAGATGTGTATGATGTCCAACAACGAGTAAATCTCATTGGATTTTTGCAATTGCTGGGACCAGTCCAGGGTTTTTCTATTTCGACGAAAGATCAATAATTAGAAATATTGTTAGAATTTAAATATTTGTTCTTTCACTGGGGTAGAAAAATCTAATTTATTTTAATCATTGCAGGACATAATTTTAATATCAAAAAGATGCTCAATAATACGTTAAGATATAAAATAAAAAACATATTCAAAATGAGCAAGTTATGACTTTTCCGAACCCTTCAGTCTTTTAGTGGCCACCTTTACAACGAAAGCATAAAAAAATGACATCTGACCAAACGATAGCCGTCATGCTCACAAACATAAATACATACACACGACGACCATCTGACAACGAGCGACATCGAGCACGTGTCCACCTCTCATTCAGACTCACCTCCTCCGTCCGGAAAACAACAAACGAAGCAACAACCGCCGCAGCCGACAATAACCAAAAAACTAACAACAAACCGTCATTGTCACCAAGGCGATGTCAAATCGATAACCATAACATGCGTCGTTGACGTTTCGCGGTGTAAACACGAGGCGAGCGCGCGAGCTTCGATTTCCCCCCATTTTCCCCTATTTTCCGCCATTTCGTTTGGGATTTTACGGTGGTTCGGGACTTTTCGGAGCTTTCCCATCGGCAAAGGGGGGTTTCGGTTTACGGTTTGGTGTCGAGGGGTAGTGGTTGCGCTCGCGGCGCTTTTCACCTTCCGACTGGAGTGTAGGGCCGCGAAAGCCTCCCATTATACTTGCGGTGGGCTTATTGTGGGTTCCGTGCCCATGGCGACGAGCTGGCGGGCTTTGCAAAATATGGTGTCCTTGGAAAACTGCCGGAAAATTTGGGACGGCTCTATCTTTTCTATCTACCGTAGATGTGTTGAGATAGCTTTTTGTTCAAAAGAGGGCCGCAGTTCGAAATAGGTTGATAGATACTCTTGGGGTACAGTTTTTGAATTTTGTTTTGATTTAACGGTGAAAATTACGACAGCTTTATCTTTTCTATCCGCCGTAGATGTGTTGAGATTAGGGATTCTGTGTCGGATCGACCTGGGATTTTTTTCCCGGGAAATCGATGATTTATCGCTGTCCCGAGTCCCGGGAATTTGAAAAATATTTACCCGGAATCGAAACATTAAAATTTCGTACTATTTTTGAATAAAATCTGCATAGCAAAAATAACCTAATATATGTATACAATACAAACAGTTTAAAAGTCGACGGCTGGTCCGTATATACGACAAAGAACATTTTTTAAGCTAAAGTGGTGAAAAGCTACTAAAATCTCCTCTTTATGCATTTTCTAATCCTTCTTGTCATTAGGTGTGCAGAAGATAGCGTTCGATTATTACAGTAAATGCATAATCCCCTGATTTCTGGTATTAACCAAAAATTTTCATATTGAAAGTAAAAAATATTTGATTTGCGAAACACATTACATTATAATAAAAAGACATTTTGAAAAAGGTATCAGTTAGTGTTTTATCTTCTTCTTTATTCCAAAAATTAGAAATAGCCTATCTAATTCATTCTTAAATGCTTTAGTATTTTCAAAAACTTATCTCGCCATGCAAAAATCTTGATGTTATTATGAAGTTGATGCAATAATTTTTTTTCAAAATTGCACAATATATTATTTTTCCCATATATTTTTTCTAAATTAAAAAAAAAACAAAGTCTCGAGACCCGAGAATTCCCGAGAAATTGAAAATTTGTGTCTCGAGTTCCGGGTATTTGAAAACCTCGAGACTTCAGAATCCCTAGTTGAGATAGTTTTTAATTCAAAGAGGGCCGCAGTTCGAAAAAGGTTAAGAGATTTTACTCTTAGGGTACAATTTTTGAATTTTATTTTAATTTAACGGTGAAAATTACGACAGCTCTACCTTTTGTATTTGCTGTAGTTGAAATTAACTAACTTTTAATCAAATTAGAAAAAAATATTTTAACCAATACATATTTTTTTGTGGCTCTGAAGAAATCTATTTGAAACTTTTTAATATAACATAGGGGTTCTTTTAAATTTTACCTCAAAGATGCTGAAAGTTATGTATATTCTCAATATAAAAATTAAAATAAGGATATTCATTTTTTAAATATATTAAAGACTCATTGCAATAAAATAACTTTTTTCTTTTTAACATATGATAGTAAATTTAAATTATCACACTGCTATAAAAATATGTTTTTGTAAAGAATTTGGCGAAATGTTTAAATGTGAGTTTCCGGAAAAAATGTGAAAAACTATTGGTTTGTCACAAAGTGTTTATCCTCCAAATTTCAAAGAAACGAATAAATTATTGATAACTCCAACGTAACATACATGTCTATATATTCAGTTTTCAAAAATATAAAGAGTTGAAACGAAGAAAAAAAATTTTATTGCTTAAATTAAATAATTATATAAATGCACATTAATTTCATGAAAACATTACAATTTTTGTTTACTTTGTAATTCGGCATGTAAAAAATAAAAAAAATAAATCATTTCGAACGTCCAACGAAACTTGTTAGAGAGGCTTGTTGTTCGTTTTACATTTTTTTTTAATTGAGCTGGCAATAAAAACACCCGAAGCCCTACATTGAACTTCTCATAAGAAAACTTGAACACTTCATAATTCTGAAATTCAATTATACAGCACATTTTTTTGTAAATTATAATAAAATATAAGTGTCAACTACATATAATTATTCAAGAATAATCATAAACGCCTCTCACTTTAATCATACGACGTAATTATAAAAATTCTCGGGTGTTATTTATTCCCTGTGATCGTACTCATCCGCTGATTGCTTTTCGCATATGTATGTGATAATGGCATCACACATTTTATTTCCATTGTTATCTCGTCGATCTCGTACACTCCATGATTGAAATCTCCACATGGCCCTCCTAATATTATGCAGGATTGGTTGTAAAGCACCTTTTTGTGATATGCACAACTGTTAGACTTGCAAATGGGACGTTGCGAACCTTTAGGTAAGATTACGTACATTCCTTCGTCACATGGTCCTCTCGTGTAAAGGCCATAACATTTATCCCATTCTGGCATGTAGACGTATGCTGAAAATTTTTATTTGAATAAAATAATCAATCTAGGATTTACATTTGATGTTTTCAATGTGTGTCCCCAAAAAAAATTATACACGCTGTAATAATTCATTAATTAACTTGCCAAAAGGCTAAATTTGTTTGACAAGCGGATTATTGGAAATTCCAAGTTTAAATTAAGACTAGAAGGAAATTTTATATGAAATTGTACACATTTTTATCATCATCATCATCGTCATCATCATCACGATATATGATCATTTATGATATATTATATGATAAATATTCAATTTGAAATTTGAATGCTCTCTGCGTTCTCATTGATATTATTGTCATAAAAATTTTCTAAAGACTAAACTACGTCACAAACGGGTATTGAAACAAAAAAGAAAAATATACTAAAATATTTATCCTGTTTGTGATTCCAATGCTCCGTGTTATGAGCAGAACAACAATTAATAACGCCTGTTGAATAAAAATTTGTTTATCTTCTTTAGTTTGAGGTTTCGACCTTAGTTGCATCTCAATAAATATTGAATTTGTAATTTATCACGGCGTGTATATTTTTTTAAAGGACACTCATATTATATAATATTACTTGGTTTGCAGTCACATATCCAATCGTTTTCTTGGTCTCCTGGATAATAAATTTCGTTTTCGTCGCATCCTTCGACATTCAGAAGTGGTATTCTTCCCTTTGATTGTATATAAAAGTATAAACAAACTCTTTAATATTTATTTGAAAAACAAATAATATTTTTATTTTACTAGAAATATCAATTGATTCGATTGATCTTATTAAAAAAATATATTAACACATTGTAATTTTCATATTACATCTGCATTAGAATAAATTTGAATGACAGTCAATGAAGAAATCACATTTCGGCAATTAGAAACGACTTGATTTAATTTAGTTGCCATATATTTATTATATGTAAATCACTGATGTTCAAATGAGATCTTAATTTGAGTATTTATGATATATTGGTGAATTGTTTCGAAATTGGAAGTTTTTTGTGGGAAAAACCCATGTTAGTTAGTATTAGTAAGTAAATGAACTTTGATATCGAATGATAACCTCACAACTAAAATAAATAATCTGTATTCTTATTTGACACATGAATCAAAAATTATGTTTCCAAAATGTATTAAGTTTCATTCGATGGCTCGAATTTCTTAGTGAAATCATAGTTTTTGTTTTCAATTATATAATGATTAATTGCATATTTCATTTTGTCATAAAATATAGAAAATATCATTGGATACATACATCAGTTGGTAGTCTCGATTGATCAGTGATGTTGTATTGAAAAACAAAGTCAGAAGCTGCTGCTGTCAAATTTAGTGCTATTAACAAAACGAATACTTTCTTGAAATACGTCATCTCTCAATGATGGTCCTAAGTATACTAAATAAATCGTGTTTTGTTTTCGCGCACATCAAATATTGTATTTTATTATAATATACCACTTATCAACGTTTCGACATTGATAAGTCTTTAAAAGCGCGTAGTGTGTACGAAGGTTCGCATTAATCGTCATTTTCTCACTTCTAATGAAACCATTTATAAATTGAAATCTTGAGGTTTTCGCCGACTCTTGGTCCATTAACCAATTAAATAATTTGTGAAAATTTAAATAGGTTAATCGAAAATGTATAATAAATAAATTTTAGTTGAAAATATAAAAATAAAATGACAATTTGATTTAATAGTCACTGAATTGGATTGCATTAAAATTTGGCGATTACAGCGCCATTTGACAGTTCCGCCATTTTGCCTCCGTTTTATGTTGATTTATATTTTATTTCATATTATAGTTTTGCTGTTTTTAATGACAATAATAAAATGGGTTATGGTATTGAAATTTTAATTTATTTACTTTTGTGTCGATAAATATCTGACAAAATTTTCTTAATCTACACACTTTTTTCACTTGAAAATGGAAAAAAAATGTGTTTCACTAACAAAATATAATATAATATGTAATTGCATTCATGAACAAAACTAAACGATTTAATCGAAAAAAAAGCAAGAATAAAATGCATAAATGAAAAAATACATTAAATGCACGAAAATATATATAATAAATAATCCGTGCAATGAAATATAGATTCTTTTTTCAATGATACACACAACATATAATAAGTTCAATCCATCTACAGCCATAAACATTAACTTATATTACCATCTTAAATAAGATTTTTTTTTATATACTCCTGCAGTGGATAATTAACGGGTCGTTGTTGTTGTTGTTGATGATGATGATGATGATGATGATGATGATGATGATGATGATGATGATGATGATGATGATGATGATGATGATGATGATGATGATGATGATGATGATGATGATGAGAATGATGATATGTTTTATTAATAAAAAATTGATCCATCGAAGAAACTGATTTCAACATTTTAATTTAGGTCTTGAGTGTGCAGTCGCCATTTTGGAATCGCTTACATCCCAAGTAACAATACTTAATTTCTGGTGCTTCGAACCTGGATGCGGTAGTCACAATTTGTTTAGGCGGGGATCCTGGCACCGGGAGACAAATAACTTTCAACGTGACTTCATCAACACCATACCTCCTCCTTGTGTCTTTTCCCGCACATGGAGCTCCAAGACGTACACATTTATTATCAACCGGAGCACTATTATTCTGGCAGGGGTTTCTCTCACATTTGGGCATGAACGTGTTATTTAGAAGGATCAAATATTCACGATTTTTGCATGGTCCTTGCCGGTAAGCCGGGTAGCATTTGTCTTTTTCTGGCACGTACAGGTATGCTAAAATTTTAATAAACGAAGGATTAAAAATTCAACATATGAGTAAATTTGAATTGAAAAACGTGAAACTCGAATTCGATTGCTCGACGCTTCCACACATATCATGTCTCCGTTCAAATAAAAATAATTTTTTTATTATTTATACATTCAAGACGACTCACATTTGTGAGTTCAAAAAATTATCGTTAACTGTATTTATTCATCAGAAAAATATAATTATATTATATTATAGAATGCTTAATTGATAAACAAAGGTTACCATTTTATTAGATTTTTCATAAATATCATTCGTTTAATCTACAAATAACAATGCTCAAAAGTATTTCTATTCGCGAATCAAAACTTTCAATTTCACATCAATAACTGATGTTGAGAAACTGTTTATTTTTAATGTCTTAATCTAATAGAATACAAATAAACCAGTTAAAAAATAACATTTACAACAAGTCTATGAAGTTTATTAAATCCCATTAATTTCAATGTGAAATAACAAAAACCATATAATTCGACTGTAGTTGACCTTCAACCTCAGCTAATTCGTGAGTCGGTCATATAATAAAATAATAAAAACTAACAATAAGCCAGATTTTTTTGATTATAAGAACATTCGTTATGATAAAATTACATCTGAACGAACGAAGATATGATAAAAAAAATTTCGAATACTCACATGGTTTACAATCACAAATCCAATCGCTTTCCTGATCACCAGGATAATAAAATTCATCTTCACCACATACTGCTTTATTTTCTACGGGGACTCTTTTCTGAAAACAATTAAGATATGATAAAAATTTTGGAGTAAATATTTATTTTAATTTTTTTATAATATGAACATATGTTATACAACGTTTGTGTAGTTACGTTTTACACGAAAAACATAAAAATATTATGTTTTTTGTGAAATTTAAACAACATCAAAGCAGCTTTGACATTTGGTCCTCAACGCCCTTTTTAACTACACACATTGTGACATTATGGTGTCAGCAATACAAGTCTTTCCCAGATTTCCATAGGTATATTGTAAGGCACGTCAACTGTTATATTCAACAGACGACGTTAAACATTTATTTTTTTAATAACACCAACAAAGTGAAATAACACACTGACAGATGACGTTGAAATTCACAAAAAAACCGCAAGTTTTTTGTGTTTTTCGTGGAAAACACAATTTCACAACAACAAATATACCTGAAGAGTTTTTCGAATCACATTATTTAGACGGTGAACAGGTTTAATTTATTATTTTTCGACAGTAGACGAAGTCGGCGTATTGTTTTCGAAGGTATCAAATGTTGAAAGTAGTTCATGAAATTCTAGGGCAAATCTTATGGCCGGGTCACATTTGTATCGATGGAGTTGACCAAAAATAATTATGTATCCGATAATGGGTATATTTTGTGCGATAAAACAAAGAACAAGTAGGTCACACTTTTTCAACTTTTGCAGACCGAACGAAAAAACAAGATTCCAAAATCGGAACGATTCTTCGATACGATATCGAAGACCTTAAGCTAAATCGAAACAATAAAAACTCATCGGTATTATCATAACGTATTTTCGGTAAAACCGGTAATATATCTATAATATTATAGTATTTTGCGATCATCTACGTCATCACGCTTCTAACGATTATTGTTTAAAACTCTATCATACTTTCTCAATGATAATGAATATGAAATTGTTATTAATATACAGTCACTAGAAATAATACGGAAATTATATTTGCGATGTTTGTAAATGCTTAAGAGATAAATAATGATTCAAAATATTGTGACATTTGTATGTGAAAAATAATTATCAAATTCTTGACTGAAATGTTTTATTTTAATAAGTATTGTATTATCATACGATATTTGTATTTCATTAAAAAAAGTACAGAAAATTTGAGAATTTAAAAATATGTATTATTTTTCAATAATATTTAAATAATTCTAAATTTAAAAAAACTAAATAATGAAAAAAAAATAAATTCTATACTTATTTTATTGCTAATTATCAATATGCAAGTTTTGAAACTAAAGTCTGTTTCAATATTTTTTTAGCTTGAATATGTATAAAAAAATAAATTTTTATCGAAAAATTATAATAATTAACAGATTATTAATATCCTGAAATTTTTCAATACGATGTATTTTATAAAGCAATAACAAATTTTGTTCCAATAAAAAATAAGATAAATATTCCACTTACAATTCGCACAAAACACTGACCTTCATTCAAGTCGGATATGAATTAATAATTTAAAAAAAACTATACATAAAATAAAAATGCAACACGACCAAAAAAATTGGTTTATATAAGACTAAATCATCAAAAATAAATATGATATTTGAAACCATCAAATCACCGACTTGAAAAAAGCGATAGAAAACTCACATCAGTTGGCAACTTAGAATCATCTTCGATGGACTCCTCGTACACCACAGTGTCTTGGCATGTTATCGAAGTTGCCAAAAACACCAAAGCGAAAAAAGGCAGGACGAGTTTCTGATACGACATCGTCATTTAGTGGTGGCGTCCACACTGACCACTGACCACTGACCACTGACCACTGACCCTGCTCTCGGCTGGTCATCTTTTACAATCCGGTCTTCGGACGACGATGGGGAGTCGGACGAAAACGGTTCTGACAGTGGCATACATCGAACTGTTTTAAAATCATAAAGCCTGTTGATGAAAATTGTGAATTATTTCATTGTGAATAGGTAAGTATTTTATAATGACGCGTGATATGACGATAATTTTATCGTTCAGTATTGCGATGAAACAATATAGTAATGAGGTGACCAGATTTTTAAAATTTCAAAGGAGGACATTAACAAAAAATATTGGTAGCGAATAATAGATTTAAAAATAGTTTGGTAATCGAGCGTTAATTTCAAAGATATATTTATAGGCTATATTATCGTAAAATATAATTAGTACTAATGATTAACAACGCAACCGTTTTTATTTTTATCGATTTATTTTGTTGAATAAAATTTTTACTATTTAAAACGTTGTAAAATAGGATAATTTTCTTTTGTGGATGACAAGGATCTCAAAAAGAGGATAATCCTTCTTAAAGAAGGACATCTGATCGGTCTAATTGTAAATGATAGAACTGCTAGTTTAGTATTAGTATTATATTACGTTATAACGTAACGTGCAAAAGGACCGAAAATCGTTCGGTCTAAAACAGATCGTCCTGGGAATAAGACGTGAATAGTAAACTTTTTTTTGTTTCTAATATTAGAAAAGAATTATGTTCTTTATTTATTTTTAATTTGTAGATTGACTTGTTAATTTTTTTATATACCCCTAAACGATATGCTGTTTGTGTGAGTTCAAGTCTAAACACAACACAACAAAAGCTACAAAAACCATCAAATCGGCTTTTGAAGAAGATATCACAAATTCAAAAAGTATTTACAGACGGTTTATAAAATTTCATTCAGGAAATTTCAACCTCGGAAATGAGCGTCTTAGTTTCCTCAAACTTTCGTCAAAGATAAAAATTTATCTACCTATAATCGTAAGACATCTGACTAACATAGGGAAGGTGACAAAATATTGCTTTATGACAACGCGCCTCATATCTCTTTAATAACGGATTCAAAATTAACGGAATTAAAAATTCAAAACATGAGACACCCTACTTATTCTGTGAACGATTATTATTATTATTTTTAATTTAGATTCATTCTTCCGCCAGAAATTTTCGACCAATCCGAACGATGTTGAAAAGGCCTTTGAGGACATCGTAGCCTCCAAAAATACAGAATTTTATAAACACGGAAGATATTCGTTACCAAATCGTTGGAAGAAGACTCTTGGTGTAAATTGATCCAATTTTGAAAATTAAAAAAGTTATAGGCTTTTATGTGTCACGAAAAAAATCGGGCATTTCAAAAGTTATAACTTAATATTATAGTACAAATAACGTCAATACTCAATATATAATACGTTGAAAGAGTTTAAAATAATATTTCTTCCTGTACAAAATTCATCAACTCTAATGAAAATAATTAAATTTCCTGAAATTTCATGTAAGTGAAGTACATATAAATTATTTTGGAAAAAAAGTATTTGAGATACATTTTGCATGACAAAAAATAAATGTATGATTATGTATCAGTGCCCCTATACTCTGCACTATGATGTCACTGTAAAAATCGTAATTATTTAGAGATAATTTGTCTGTTGCGTATATTTTTATTGAAGATAAACTTATCATTTAAAAAAACTCTGGTTAAGTTTCAACTTTAAAAAATTTATTAATATTAAATTGTCGTTCGTCGGCTATGGATCATATTCCAATTTTAAACAAAGCGAAATTGAAAAGAACGAAAAAAAAACAATGCGTAATTTTTCATGATTGAGAAAAATCGCTGTAGCGTAACATTTTCCGAACGCACAAAATTTAACAATAAACGAGCGAAATGTATGACAGTACCGTTATCTTATTACAAATCGTTTCGAGAATGAACGATTTGTTTTATTTCAAAATATATAACAAATTTAGATGTAGAATTTCTGATGAATTCTGAAATTCTGTATACAGAATTTTTCTTGTATACAAGAAAAAATTAAAACACACTAAACTTTGTTTCTAGAACAAATGTTTGAAGTTCAACGTTTTTCTCACAAGATTACCTACATCGATAAATTGGGTCAAATGTATTTTGAGATATTAAATACATATCATGGAAATTTTATTATTCTGTTAATAATCTACCTATAAATAAAAAGCTTGAAAAAAACGAATTATTTATTGAAGTAAAACGAATAATAATGGATTATTGAAACGTTAAACCACGGCCGTAGCTAGGGGAAGTTCTGCCACAATCGGTACAGTTCATGTCGTCAGCCATCAAGCCGCCAGGTGTCAAGTATCAACTCGCCAAGCGTCAACTCGCCAGGCGTCAACTCGCCATGCGTCAGCCTGCCAACCCGTCAAGGGTCAGGTCCCCAATCGTTTATTTAAAATAGCGTATAATTCAATGTGTACATACTTAAGTTGCGCGTCGTAAATATACCAATAATATACTTATAATACTTACATACATACTTATTATTCAAGCCAAAAAATACAATTGCAAACGTATGTTTTGATTCGCGTCCTTGTTAGACGTCGTTTACTGTTGTAAGATGACATTTTCCAATGATTTTCAAACAAAAACACATTTTGATGCTAAACGTTTCTCACTTACAATAAAATTTGAAAATTTCGAAAAATTTGCGCTTGCGTCACTTGGGCAAACGTCACCGAACCGAATACACACTCATCGCAATCGAAATATCAGCAAATTATGTCTATAAATAAAATAAACTACACCATCTCGATCATAAAGAATACATTAGGTACAAAAATAAAAAGCCAATGAATGAAATGTGTAACGAACAACGAAATAAGCCGAGTCGCGGCTGTCATATGTTCGGAGGCGTCGTTCGCGGCCGCGTCCGCGTCGTTCGCCAACTCGTACCTGTCAAGGGGCGGAGGCGAAGGGGGCGCGGCGAGAGGCGAGGGGCGAGGGGTGAGGCGCTGCGCCCACATGTTCACCAAAAAATCGCACCAGGATGTCCGCAAGTCGTCGGTCAAGATCCAGGATTCGAAGAAGGACTCAGCGACCAGGCTCAAACATCTCAAGATTATATTAGGTGCGTTCTCGATATATTCTAATGGTTATGTCAACTTTACGCATGCAGGTATCCCCACTTTTCGTTTCGTCGAAAGTAATCGACGAGTTACCGAGATATGTAGAATGATACAAACGTGCACGTTTAGTTTCTTAAAGTCTTCTATGTGAAATCAAAAGTGACAATACAATTTCCACGAAAACTAGCATGTATTTCTTTAATTTTTCTAAAAAAACCTATCCCTCTTATGTTTGTATGGCTCGTTTTACATGGTGAACTAGCGCAACTTATCTACTGTGTTAAACGAGGAACACCTATATGAGCCGTTCAGTGCACACAATGACTAACTCCATAAAGCAAAATTTTGAGAAAATCGATGAAACAATGTTTATTGTTTTTTAAAATTCCCTTTATAATATAATATAAATTCAAATAAATATTGTAGAATGCATAAATACAGGTTTAGTGCATTTGAGTTGCATTATTGCAATGATTTACATTAGAGTATGGAATTAATCAAAATGGCCCTGAAATAAATTATTTATTATTCAATGGCCAAAAAAATTTTGTCGTTTTTTTTATGTTAATCTTCATTATTCAGTTATTATTTTAAACATAAATAATTATGACTATACCAAGTGCTTTAATACTTAAATTCAAGATTTTTCAAAAAGTGGAGTTAATCAGTCTGTACACTGAACGGCTCATATATTGATATGAAATGATGAAAAGTTTGAGACATCGAAAAACATTTGAAATTAAATTAGATGTTTAAAATGGACACACGTGCATAACGAACAAGTTTTCAATAGTTAAAAATATCTACGATTGTATCTACCTGATAATAGATTAGATTGTTTTTCGTTCTGTATGAAAACTATTGACAATTTCAATGAGCAAATTGAATGGTCGAATGTGTTTCAGGACAAACTTCAATAGTAAAATCATCCACAACCGTGTCAGCAAAACAGAACTTTCTTTTTATAATCAAACGTAATTTAAGGTTCGATATATGATATTATGATTCATATGGCAAATAATATCGGCATAAAACATTAATACACAACAATATGATTCACATGGCAAATAATACTGATATAGAAAATATTTTATGATGATATTTTGACAGTTTCAATATGACTCACCGCTAACAATGTTATTTTTATTTCAAATTTGTTTTTTCACAATGTTTCAATGTCAGTGTTTATTTATTTTCAGATCATTATGATTCTGATGAAGCGAAGACATATTTTGAATCAAATTTCAGTCATATTTATTTTATTCTTCATGACAACTTCATCCAAGCCGAAAATAATCTCCGTCAAAGAGGTAGGAACATTTTTTATAAATTTTTAACAGTTTTTTTTTTAATTTTATGTTTCATTTTAAAAATTGCACTTAAAATTGTTAACCATTACAACATAAACTAGTATGAGATTCCACACCATTAAAAAACAAACTTGTTTCAAATAACTTATAATGTAATTTCTTGACTTACATATATGTACTCGATAATAATCATAATAATAATAAATATATTTGTATATATTTTCATAAATATTTACATAATTTATTTGTTTTCCTGCACTTATGGTAAACCAGAGCTGCCTTTCCACTTGGGTGAGTGGTTTTTCTTTCATCAGAAGATATTTCCTAACACAAAATTGCATGTTAAATAAATTTTCTGTTCATTAACTTGACCATTATTTTTTCCTTCCCTTGTAGGCAAATTGTTATGCATGTTTTTCACGTACAATTATTAAAATTTTCCTATAGAATAGTACATTTTCATATGAATTTGTCACATTGTTTTGATTGAATACGATATGTTCATTACAGTGCATAAAGCTGGAAGAGAAGAGCTTGAAAGTGTTTTAGTATTATTAGATAAAGTCTTATGCTTACTGCCAGAACTTATAAGCAAAAGATGGCAACTTCACTCGTTAACAAGAATATTTTCTAAACTTTTACATAAAGGAAATTCTCAAAGACTAAGGGCTGAAGCCATAAGGTAGAATTACATTTCTATTTAACATAAAAATAACACAATACATAATTTTTTTATTAATACTTTCTAGATATTTTTTACTTTGGTATCAAGCCCTGGGTGAAAATGCGCCGACAGAAGTTCATTATATGTTCGCTACTCTCGTGCCTGGCTTCCCTGATCCCCCGCTATCGGGACTTTTATCGCCTTCAAGTTTGTCCATTTGTTCAACAGTTAAAGATGTACCACAAGAAACAGCCGAATATAACATCACAAATATTCTTCAACATCCTAATTTTTCTTCAACAGAATCTGCTTCTAACACAAAAAAATATGTTTCATCAGAACATCATACATCCGGATTGATGGGAAAAATTGTAAATGCTTCTACATCTATATTTCACGATATTAATATAACAACTCCTGCTCAAGCGGCAGAAATTCATCCACTGTTACCAGCTGGTGGTCATGAAAAATCTGTTGAAAATGAATCTAAATATTTCCTTGAAATATTACTGGAGAGTATGGCCACGACTGTTACAAAAATATATTGGAAAGATCGATCGCATTGCAAATCCATGAAAACATTCTCATTTTTATTAGAAAAATTCAAATTATATTATTTGTCTCACATTTGTCCACAATATGATTACAATAGTTCTTTATATGCTCCGAATCTCGGTAAGTAATAATTCGCTATTTGAGTGTTATTTCAGTGTTTTTATGATTAATTCATATTTATATGTAATTTCAGATCTGCCAGTACAGCATCCTGTGATAGATGATGAATATGTGCAATGTCGAGTTACTTTAATAAAGTGGTTAACTAACTATGCACATGTTAGCAAGAAACAAACCGGAGAAGGATCTATTCAACTACCTTCATTGTCATCTATCCAATCTACGAGTGGGGGTCCTACTTCTACATCGTCAATGGGAAGTCAACAAGTTCTCAATTCATTGACAAGTCATTCTGAAGAGTCTGAACAATCGTTTACTGTTAGTACAGCTGGTGATATTTACCGAGGCAGTTTTACTAACGAACATAGTATTACACATCCAAGTTTGGATTCAGGTTTTTATCTTTTTTCTTATAAAATAATGTTATTAAAAAATTGAATTAAAAACATGTTTAAATTTTAGAAGCAAATAGTGAAGAACTAAACCATGTCACTGTTGTGCGTGACGTTCTAAATTCAACAAGGGATAATGTTAATTTTACTCATGAAATTTTGAGACAGGCATTTTTGTTACCGTTTTCTCAATCTGCTACTATTCGTAGAGTTATTGCTGTTTACAAAGATTGGATACAAATCAATGTAATATTTTATTTATTTTGTTTGCAAACAAATATTTGGTTAATTAAATTCATGATTTTTTTTATCGGTTTTAGGTTTCTGAAATTCCGCCCTTTTTATTAGAAAATCCACATAGTGGTATCTCCGTTCAAGAGCTCACAGTTCCGCCAAGAAGGTTGCGAAACGATTCATACCTTGGAGCAATACACAAAGATAATATTTTAGTAAGAGCAGGACTACAGGTACACTTATTGGGTGTTACTTGTTTTTGTTGTTTTGAAACTTGAATCTCTCTCTTAGAAATATGTTTTTATCTTGTCTGTTTTTTTTTTAGAATGTTCTACAGGTATTCATGACACAGGCAGCAAATATATTCTTGGCCACACCAGGTCATCCTTCTGCTGGTAGTTCAATGTCACAACATCATCTTTTAGAGGAACAAACAGATACTTGTAAACGTATATTGAACATCTACAGGTATTTGGTGATGCATGTAACTATGGATACTTATACATGGTAAAAATCTTTAATTTCACATTAAAAATAACTATGTATATGTATGTGTATTTATTTTTATTAATATTGTAGGGAACAACTTCTTCTTGTTTTGTTACAAATTACCTCGTTAGTTTTGAACAAAATTCCACCAAAGAGAAAACACGATTCGCTCGGTCAGTTTAATTTCATCTGACTAAAATTACTTGCTTTTATCTTGTGTTAATGCTTATTTTCTTGTACAGGAGGATCTTTAGCTCCAGCAATTTTTCAAACATTAATTGTAACCTGGATTAAAGCTAACCTTAATGTATCTGTTAAATCGGAGCTGTGGCAAAGTTTTATGGACGTTTTGGCAAGACTTACCCATTGGGAAGATCTCATTAAAGAGTGGGCTGTAAGATATTTAATTGCATTCATAAATGTGCATTTGAAAAATTATGACTGTCAATTAATTGACGAAATTTTTCATTCCCAGAAAACTATGGAAACTTTAACAAGAGTGTTAGCGAGACATGTTTATAATCTCGATTTATCGGATTTGCCATTAGATAGAACAAATGAGCAGCATGGAAAAAGAGGAGTCCGCAAAATAAATAACTCTACGAAATCTGTAGCTACTCCTAGCGCTCCACCCACGTCTCACCCTGGTAAATATAAACATGTTAGTTATTTATTCGTAAATTTGTAATAATGGTACTTATATACATTTGATTATTTTCTACTAGGCAAATCCCCGAAAGCCGTAGAAATTGAAACAAGACGAGAAGCAGCATCACAGGGTACTTTGACTCGTTGTAGAAGCGATCCTCATTTGACTGTTCGGGTGTTAGCTCTACCTCCTATCCAAATTGGTATTTTATTTGCATAATTTTTTTATTCATAATTATGCTTAATTTGAATTGAATTAATTTGGTTCTTAATTTTTCTAGATGAATCCAAAGATGTAAATTCTAAGCCTAGACGATGTCACTCTCTGGACTCTTTAAGAAATGGTCATCCAAATGATGATAGAGATTCTGAAAGTGGTAATTAATTTACAAATGATTAGAAAAATCATTGATTTCGGTTTAAATAGTTTTATTTTAATTTATTAGGAACTCGTTCACCTTCTCCTGCACCATCTAGTGGAGTAGAAAGCAGTTCTATTAAAGATTCTCCTTTACAAATCGATCTTGTTGCAGAACCCACAAATGCTGGTAAATTTACAATTTTTCTTTCGTTTGAATAATGTTCCGGTTTTTTTATATAAATTAAATTATATAGATCAATGGTGTACAACCTTTCTCAGCAAAAGAGCCATCTCAATCGTCTCCAAGTGTTTGCAGGCCACACCTCCTCCACACACAAACATTTGTTTTCACTATTATTTTTTACTTTCACTGTAACTTCTACTACTATTTAGAATTTAAAAATTATTTAAATTCAAAATTTTTGATAATGATGCATCTTTTTGTGTTTCGATTAATAGTGTGTGTGTGTGTGTGGGTATATATATTATTATTTCGTTTAAAAATATATTTAGCGAAATATTATAGTGTATTTACACCGTGATTTACAAAAAGTCCCGGCGAAAGTAAATCGAAAATAATTGCAGCAGTTAATGTATCAGGGGCCGCATAACAAATTAGCAGGCCTCAGGTGGTGCATCATTAACATAGATAGTCAAAAATATACATATTTTCTCAGAATGGAGTGTGGGTGGTGAATCGGGCAGGGGTGTAGTATGTGGCGGAACTGCTCGTGGTTGGCTTCCTGATGTTGCAGCAGTTCTTTGGAGACGAATGCTGGCAGCGTTAGGCGATCCAAACACTTTACCAGACCCAAATTTACATCTTCAAGTTTTCCAATATTTACTGCATTTAAATGAAACGTTATTGAAGGTAATTTAAACACAAATTTAACACAATTTGAAAATCATGCAATTTACTTGAATAATTGATTTTCATTTGCAGATAGCAGCTAATCAATCGGCCAATGGAAATATAGAAACCCACGTTCCTCTCGGATTAGTATCAGGATGGTGTTTAGGTGCTGAAAGTTTACCGAGTTCTTATCGTCAGGGAAAACTAGTAGCATTACGTTTACTATGTTCTCTCACTTGCCGAGCTCCATATGTTCCGACTCCGCCCCGTCCACATTTACCTTTATATCACAGAGCACTTCATCATGGTATTTATTTTATTCGTTCTTTGAAATGTTTTGTGGATTTGATTTATTTTAATGCTTAACTTCTTTTCTTCCAATTTTAGGTTTGACTGGTGAAGATAGAAGTGTAGTTGACGTTTTGATCAAGCACGCAGCACCGAGATATATGTCATTGGCTTTAGAAGGCTATACATTACTCTTGCTAGATTTTGTCCATGCATCTACAATCGTACTGAATTCCACCGATATTGGGCCAAGTGTAAGTGTTGAAATGTGCACGTCTTTAGTCCTAAGCTATTATATTTATAGTAAACTATATAATTTAAACATTTATATTATGCTGAATTTATTAATTTTCCAGTGCCCGAGAACTGAAGCTGTGACTTTCTTAGCTTCACTTTTAAGTCTTCCAGAAACCCTTTTGAATGCGCCAATGCTTCAACCATATGCTCAACAATATACCACACTTTTGTGCCCCGATTTAAAGGTATGACTTAGAACGATTCTATTATAATCATAGAATATAATGATTGATTATTGTACAATTTTTTTTTTTTTTTTTAAGGAACATGTTTTAAACATACTTGTAAGAGCGTGTCGAAGAGAACCTCAGGTTTTGGCTAGATGTGAAGCTATAGCTGCACTCGGAACACACTGTCATCAGTGTTTAGCAGACAAAAAAATATGTTCCCGTTTACCTGACTGTGTACAGAATATTCTTCAAGCTTTGAGTGTAAATTGATTCTTTTCATTTTCAAATTTTATTTATTTATTTCATGAATTTAGATTTTTCATTATTTATTGCATTTTCCTTTACAGATGAAAAATAAAAATATTGCAAAAGTTGCTAGTGATATACTACTTTTGTTAGCAGATTATACTGACTGTCTAATAGAATTTTATCCGAATTTATCAGGTTTATTTTATTTACTTATTATTTATATAAAAATATAAAAATAAAATGTATATCAAACACTTCACTTACACAAAAATTATTTCAGAAAAAATTGTGTTCACCATATGCATTTGTCTTTCTCAACTTTCACCATCGTTAAATAGAGAATCTGTCAAAACATTAGTCGGATCTTTGTTATTATGTCTGGCTGAATATTGCATCAGAATGGGCGTAAAATGTCTTAAGCAGTGTACAGAATTTTCTAAAGAACCTCTTATTTTGATAGTCTTTAAGGTTTGTCATTATAATGAAATATGAAAAAATTCAGTTTTCATTAATCTTAATAAAATATTTTATTAAAATCAGGTACTGTATGGTGTAATGAAAGGAAAAGAAGTACCTGAAATCAGCAGTCTTTCTGTCGTTGATGAAGATTTTGATCTAAATATACAACTCGACAATATGGGCCTCAAATCAAATGTAACATCAACGACCGATGTAAGGTTGTGGGCAAAAATGGTATAAATTATTTTTAACATTAAGATTTTCGTGTATGTTTCTCTTGAAATCTAATATTCTTTTTTATTTTGAAGATCTGCACGCAACTTGTTTTGTTTCTCGGACATTTTCCGCTCAATAGTAGCTGTCAGTTATCTTCAATGGTCAGTGAAAACGATGATTCTCCTGGTCTCGGTCACGAACTTAGCACACCTGTATTAACAGCATCACATATTCAAATGTTTCGTCTTAGTGACTCTGTCTTGGCGTCGTTGGTAGAGCTTCCTGCTCTTGAAATGCCAGGTGGAGGTGTCGCTCCAGGTATCTAATTTTATTATAAAGTAAAAATAAATGTAGATGAATTTTTCTATAAATTACTCATATAATAATCATATATATTTTGTTTTTGTGAAGGTCTTGTCACAGCTGATAAGCAAGTACGAGTAATTTTACGAGACTTAACTGGAAAATCGTGTTGGGATGCCTCTGCTTTGTACTGTAATCCTCAAATTAGAATTCCTGTTCAATCTTTTTCCCAAACTTCGTCAAATTTCATGTAAATATTTATTAATTTGTAATTCATTCATATGTTTCAATATTATAATGATTATTATTCACATTTTTTAGCAATACTGCAGTTACGACTACTGGAATACCTTTATCGTCGTTACCACCGCCTTTTCCGCCAAACCAATTACCTGACTATCGTTCTTCACCGCCCGATCAACATCAACTCGATCATGTAAAATAATTGAGATTTTATTTTTCATTCACATCTTTTCTAAATTATCTTATGTGATGATGTTTTGTAGCTTTTGCAATACATAAGTCACACGAGCCCTGAACTTCTTCAGCATAATGGTCAATGCTTAAATCAACCTGCGCCTACTCCCTTACCGGGTTCTATGGAGGATGATACGATATCTGTGATTTTATCTCATCGTAATAATGAAATTGAGTACTTAAATAAAAATAATAGTATCATCAGGTTATTATATTATATTTGCTTGAATAAGTCATGTGTGCATATATGTTTTTATTGTTTATTAATTGTTCTTGTTTTTTCAGTATTGAAAAATCAGAAGAAGAATCGTCCATATCTAATGAAACAATTGATTTGGCAGAATACAATACAGTATTTAGACAATGTCGTTTGTTTTTGAGTCATTTGGGTTTCGTCGATTGGGGTGGACGCAGTTCCGTACATCTTTTGAAAAGATCCGATAGACTTCTCAGAGAATTGCGTAATCTTGATGCCCAAAGGTAGCTTTAATATTTTTCAATTACGTATCGATGTATTATTATTTTATTTTATGTCTTATAAAATATTTATAGATGTCGTGAAACACACAAAGTTGCTGTAATATATGTAGCACGAGGGCAAGAGGACAGAAATTCAATTTTATCTAACCGCAGTGGTAGTCCAGCATATGAAGCATTTTTAGCTGCTCTCGCTTGGGAAGTGGAATTAGAATCTCACAATGGATTCCTCGGAGGCTTACAAAGAGGTGGACCTGGAGGGGTGACTGCACCATATATAGCTACTTTAACTTTAGAAGCACTGTTTCATGTCGCCACTCGAATGCCTTCCAATTCTCCGGAAGCTATTTTGAACAAGGTATCGTAATGTTTTCTCATGTTAAAAATGTGAATTATTTGGTGTTCTTACTTAAATCAATTTTTTTTTATCAGACTCGTCATTTAGGAAACGATGAAGTACACATTGTTTGGAGTGAACATTGGCGTCCGTATAGAAGAGATACGTTGCCTACACAATTTTGTGATGTTCTCATTGTACTATATCCACTTCCTGGGCATCTTGTTAGATGCACATTAAATAGGAAGACAGACGTATGCATTTTCCAAAATGTTTTTTTATTATTATTTCATTAATGTCATAATTAATCGATTTTTTAATCGTTAGGTTCCAATGTTTGGGCCCCTTTTCGATGAATGCATTGTGCCTATATCTATAGCTGCAGGTCTTGTGAGAGCAACAGTTTTCAACGCTAGTCGAGCAATAAGAGCTACAATGCCATTGTACCAACATGCTTATTCTGAAAGAGCAAGATGCTTAGAGGGAGTGATTTCTCAACACAAAGAACCAACAACATTTGAACAATTCATAACTCGAGTATATTCACCGTTGCCTACACCAACATCCAAACAATTAAAGCATGGTACTTTATTCAATTTTTATTTGTGTTTAAATATGTAATGCTACGTTACATTTGTGTAATCGCTTTATCCATGAACGAAACAAAAAATCTCACATTGTCTATGAAATTTAACATTTAGTGGTATATAGGCGCATCTTTTAACGTCTTCTGTCAAATATGACAGTTGACGTGTTTTATAACATACATAGTTATGGAAGGCATTAAAATTTCTTTGGCACACTTAATTACGCTATAAAAATATTTGGAAAAGTCAATACGTAAACGGAAAAATGTTTACCACCACTGTCATAAGGTATATTAAGTATCATATTTAACTGAAAACGTTAAATGATACGCCTATACACCACCAGATGTTGTTAAATGTCATACACAAAGCAATATTCTTTTTCAATATACAAAGGTAGCACAACATATATAATATATTACTGTTATTGGTATACACTTATAGCTTTTTTTGTTAATATTCAGAAAGCAGCAGTTCCAATTTAGCAGCTGCTCTGTTAGATCATGGAGGAGTACCACAACCTCGAAATATCACTAATTGGATAACTCACACAGCTGTGATTGCGACACACCAAGAAGTCTCGCAACAAACAGTAGCGCATGGGTTTTCTCCCAGGCCGCTGAAAAGACTGGGACATTTCAAAAGGCCGCAACAGTCGTCGAACAGTTGTTCACAACAACAGGGCGGACCTCAAAGCAGCAGTTCGAGCACAACACCGCCGCACAGTCCCACACTGCCCAGCTCTAGAAAACACAGATAAATCTGACTCATGAAAATTTCCTTATGAATAGCCTTGAAATTCGAATTATTACTTATTTATTGAAGCTTATAGTAGTTGATGTTTTCGTATTTTATAAATAACTTATTATTTATTATATTTTTTGTTATGTTATTATTAATTGAGATTGCATTTATATGTATTATAAAATGCGTTATCGATCGTATAATGCGTTTATAGTTTATTTGATAAATATTATATAGTTTCGATAAAAATTACATTGTAAAAATATATAATCACCAAATAATATTATATATGGATGGCAATGTTCGTCCCACATACACATACATATGTATATTTTTCAAAATCTATGAAATTTATTTGTAGATTTAAATTATATTTTTATACTAATAGCTAAACTTAGTAATATTTATTTTTTTTATTTATATCTATATAAATTATTTTTATTATGTATGTGGAGTGAATAATTGTAAATAATTTTTGAAATTTATAGAATTAACATTGCTTTTTGTATTATTGTTGAAAATCTATAATTAATGAAAAAACATTTTATAAAAAAAAATATATAAGAAATGATACATCGATGACCGGCATGTTACTTAAAATATTAAAAAAACTAGAAAAAACTTAACTTGATAATAGATCTGTTAAATTCTGAACATTTGAAATTAGAAATTATCTTTATATACATTTTAATTTGTGATGTTTACTAATAAAATTTGATGGATAAAATACAAAAATCAATATATAATATATTCTTAAACATTTCAATTAAATTATAGTTTTTTATATGTGATAGAAAATAGTAATTCTGAAACCTTCGACTTCTATTTACTATTTGTTTCCATTCCATGTTTGAAAATACAATGTCTACGGAATGTTAAAATACATATTATTTTAATCAAACTGTTTGATGAAACTTAAAAAATTATGTGCGCATATATAAGTATGCATAAAATATTCATTCCATGAAAATATGTGTGTGTATGAAGATTGCATATCAATAAAAAAGCACTATTATAATATTTCAGAATACGGACAATAAAAGTACTGGCTTAACATGTATTTCTTTTTATTTAAATGCGGTACTACAAAAACTCAGCCCACCACAACATCAGTTTGTTATCTTTTGGGTACCCCTCTTTAGATTTAAGAAAGTATAATATAAATGGTTACACAAATAATATTTTTAATTTTAATTTTTCAAATAGCGAAATCTGAACGAAACTACCAGGAATGCATCTGATTTAAGAAAGTAAAATAAATGATTACGCAATTATTATTTTAATTAAAATTACGAATTTTTCAAAAGGTGCATTAAAAAAAACTTCATAAACTGCCAGGAGTATATGCGATTTAAGACAGTTAAAAGTGACATGCCTGTTTATAGATCTCTTGACAAGTCGATAAATTCTACCCCTGAAATGATTACATAATCAATTCGAAAATTTTTATTCAGAGAAATCGAATCAATTTGAGTATTGGAAATATTGAAAATTCCAAAATTCTACTAAATTCACACTTGATTTCATAGAAAACTTCATCTTTATAAAAAAACATCTTTAGCAACCCGCTCATTTATTTATATTGAAATTCCTTGTTCATAGATCCGTGGAAAAGTCAATAAGTTCTGCCTCCCGAGTCTGCAAACACCAATCGAGTGGTTCGGCATGAATTCAATCGTCATATTCAGACAAATGACAATTATATGATGTTCCTTTTTGAACTATGTGTAAAGCAAAAGATCTGTTAAAGCACCAATTAACTTTTGATACATATAGATCTATAGCAGAATATCAATTATTCTGAAAAAGAAATTCGAAAATATTCAAGCAAATCTTTGAAATAAGATGAAGGAAAATTTTCTCCTGAAATTATTTTGTTATTAATGTTATACTAAAGGTTTAATAAACTAATTGAGATAGGACAGCATATTTTTCAAATTTTTATTAAATTGTTTAAAAATAAAATCATTGAATAAAACATAGCAAAACTAATTGTAAGTAAAAATTATTTTTAAAATACATTTAATCTGAGGAAAAAATGCATTAAAATTAAATCTAAAAAAAAATCAGTACTGAGAATACCCGTAATAAATCCATTCAATTATGCAGAATGGTATATATTCAATTATAGTTTATACAAATGACTCACGATAATTGGAATATTAGATATATAAAATGTAAATATTTTCACAATTTTAAATTTGGATCATACACAATGTTAGAGCTTTTAATATAATCCCAATTACACAAAATCAACTGTACATATTAAGTTTAAACACATGAAACACGCATAGGATAATAAACATTAGGAACAACCTTAGACTAATATACATATACTAAAAAAAAAAATATATATATATATATATATTTAAAATACAATCAAGCATAGATGCATTGTAAAAAAATATCATCGGTTTTTGGTTTTTAAAATCTGTTATTTCAAAATTTTCCAATCAAATCTCTTATTAGATGAATTCATAAAAGGAAGACACGGTGGAGGTACCAGCTCCCACGGTGGACCTCTCAAAGCTGTAAGGCTGCAATATGGCACTCCTTTCATTACTGTTCCGAAGTTCATACTGTCCCGCACTCCCAAGCCTGAAAGCCCTCGCCACGCTGTGTCTAATGTAACTGCATGTCCTACCAAAAAAACGGCTCCACCACCTAAATTTGAATATCAAAATTAATACAACACTAAGAAATCAACTAAAGTAACAAAACTGCAAAATATATAATTTGGACCTGTCTTTTCAGTGTCCTTCAAAATCTTGCTAACAAAATTTCCATTCCTTTCATAAAACTGACCACAGTTTTCCAAGCAGTCTTGATCTTCAGAAATCTCAATGAATGGCGATTCACCCAATTTCATCAATGGCTCATATTCTAAATCGATATTGTAGTTAGCAGCGTGAAGTTCTTGCGGAGTCATCCACATGGGTGGTCCCTTCGGATACCAAACTAACCATTCAAAAAGACTAGGTTCTATGCAGATTTTCACAGATGATGGAGCTTCGAGTCCTTAGAAAAAAATTATTTTTGAAAGATATTACTTTGAAAAAAATTGTTTAAAAGTTTATGTACCATCAAGTACAGCTTGAGTTGTTTGAATACATCTATACGAAGGAGAACAATATACATGTGATATAGTAACACCCGATGATTTTAGACTTTCGCCGACTGATCGTGCTTGTAGAAGGCCGACCATTGTTAATGGACAATCTGATGCATAGGCTTCAGAACCTCCGCATCTAAAAATTAAAAAAGATTTGAAAATTTCTTTGTTAAATATAACACGTGCGTAAATAGTTTTACCGTTTTGGGAGTGACGGTGGCATATTCATATCTTTTCTAATATAATTATCGTGTTCATCGAAACAAAACTGCACCCAAGTGCCGTATGTAAAATCTACCCGTTCTCCATGACGCATAACATATAAGTTTCGAACGGCCGATTTCTCAGCATCGTTCTGGAAATTATAATTATAATAATTAATAAATTGAATTTCAAAATGTACAAATATACGTTTTAAAATTATTTATATTTACTTACATCGTCTCCGCTCGACATATCGTTAGAATCGGCTGCACATTTAGTATCAAAATTTTTTTCAATATCTGTAGATAAAGAAGCATAGGTCATAATTTTTAATAGATTATAAAATAAACATTTATCTATTTGTAAAAAAATAAACAATACCGTTATCGGTGTTAAGAGTTACTCTAGTGAGCAATTCCGACATTTCTGATGACATCTGGTTGTTTGCCCATTGTTCTTTTTCAGTCAATTGCTTTGAAACATCATTTGAATCAGCATCAACATTTTTAGAGTCGGAAGTATTGATATGACTTAACGATTCATTAGATGATGTAATTTTAGATGAAGAATTGTTATCAATTGTCACTAATGTGAGCAACGTTCATATATTAATGAATTGATGACGATCTCTCATATTTTTTCCTTATTATAAAATAATTAAAAAAACTAACGATTCTGATGACCTAATGGAGTGGATCTGTGCAAGGTCCAAGCATCAGATTCAGCAGTCCGTTCGGTGTATACAGCAGGCAAAAATCCAGATATTCCCGTAAGCCACGATATACCTTGCACCCACCCGTCTGCAGAATTCTTCAAAGCACCTTCCTCAATATAGATATAATCTCCGAGACGCAGTTCAAGTTCATCGTTTTCTACTGAACTATATTCGTGTTTCACCTTCTGAACCTGATTTTTTATTTAATTACTTTCACGTATAATCAAAATGAAATCATAAAATAGAAAAAAAAAATGAACGTACGTGATGAGTCGACAGACGAGAATCTCTTGAATATAAGCGCAATTCCCAGCCAGCTTTTTCAAACGGCACTAAGCTCTCTGCCAATTCTTTCAAGGGTTTATAAACACTCGAGGGGAACTGATAAGCCAAAGTCAAGTGCAACGATTTAACATGTGGTTCTAAACAAATAGCTGAAACAGTAACAATTTTTTTACAACAATTTTCAGGTGAATATTTTATTTAAACACTAAAAATATTCAAAACGTAAGATTCTTCTTCAGCATAAAACAAACATGCATTTATTTAATGATAAAATACAAGACTATCGGATCGTCAAAATTGTTTGATACAAAAGCAAAAGTCAGAAAAATAAACATAAAGCAAAATCACAATCAAGCATACTAGATACTTTTCTTACAAGGTTGTGGAGGTTCTTGAGGTACTGCACACCAAGGGAAGCACGTAGCGAGAGCGTCCAACTGTTCATAAGTGTCCACAGTAAGACCGACTAATCAGAAATTTCAAGGAAATAGAAAGATGATTCGATAGAAATACTATGACTTAAGATATTTTAAAACAAATCATCGAAAGAATTAAAAACTACAACATATATTTTTGTTAATGCTGAGAAAAATTTCATACATTTTTATTGAAAGTATATCGTAATCAAATGAAAGTTAATACCGACATATAGAAATTGTTGTTAATAATTTTCATATTAGTAAAATGAACGTTAAAGTATGAATGTTGGAAATATGAAAACTTACTGGAAGAAGACACTTGTTTAACATATTGAACGGCGATGTTCTTTAAATATTCTGCATGATCTTCTGATACAAACAATCCCATGAAATTTGGGCTAGTGTACATATCGAGTTTGAGAAAATCGTCAGGCGGCTGTCCGACAGTTTCGATGACATGTTTTAGAACCTTCGACAATTGTAACGAGCATTCGTCGGGAGCCTGCAATGTAAATTATGGACGTAAATGAAATAGATTAAAATCTCATAAATCACGAACATAAATCGAAAAGATTAAAACCTCACAAGTCATAAAACATAATATAATTCACCTTGAAAAATGACACCAAAGTGATGTGAGGTAAATAGTTATGTGCGCCGTTCCAGCTGAATTGTTGTTTAGATTTGATCCAAAAATCTCGTAACTGTTCATAGAGCGGCCCAGTGGGACAGGCGTACAAGATGTATTCCCTCGGGATATCTTCATCTATCGTTGTGTCGCTGACATGAGTCAACAACCAATCGGAAGCCAACTGTACACTTTTGTTTCCTGTGGCCGCTAAAGCTTTGACGCTGAAAATTTCACAAATATAAAAATATGCCTCAAAAGATATACAAATAATAAACGGTTTATTGAAAAAATAACATAAACATAATATTTGTTCGAATGAATAAGCTCATCAGTCGTTGGACAAATCTGCACTGAACCAGAACCATTACAAAAATTCTTTACAAACCTTTAAACGTATCAATATGTAATGATTGTATTTTCTTATTGTTAGTTGAGATCGTTAATTTGGGAAGTCATTATAATATTTATTGTTAAAATGTCGAAAGAAAATAGTCGATGGTAAAGCCTTTTTAGATCCTCTGGATCAGGCTTGTCCAAAGGGCCACTACGATGCCAGAGTGGCCCCCGCTTTTCACACAAAAACAAACATAACAAACCGCATTTACTCCGAAATGTACTCGTCGAAATAGTTTTATAATGAAAATAAACAACTTTACCAATATTTTAATACTTATTACGTTTTGAATTTACAAACATTGAAATTTGTAAGTGGCCCCGCATACTGAAATTTTGGACAAGCCTGCTCTGGATCATATTAAAAGTTAACAAGTGATGCGGGCAGTACATATGAGTGACGGTTAACTTTAGAGTTAATGAATGAAAAATCTCCACATACATTCAATCGCTTCGAAAACCATCGAGCGTTCCAATTGTGTATAAAGTGTCCATACTTATCTGGCAATCGTTCACCACATATAAAGCTCTCGAGATAAAAATTAATCGAACAGAAAAGCACAATAATCATTTCCATTATTAATTGAATAATAAATAAAACAAAATTTTGTATGAACTCGATCAATCACAAATCTAATGAAGACTAGAAAGCTACGATACATGATACAGTACTAACGCTCTATGCCTCGGAAAGCCCATCTGCAAAAGCACATGAAGGGGCGAAGGCGGCACGGGGGGCACGGGGGGCGCGGGGGGCGCGGGCTGAGAGGCTCCGCCCCCACTTCCGGGGGCTGAGCGGCGCGGTGGGGCCCACATGGCGAAGCCCCGCGTGGCCCAGCAGCCTACCCGACCCCTCAGCTTACCGCTAATTTTGCGAGCGTAAACACGAACCGCACTCGAAATCCCCTCCACTGTATACTTAACCGTAGTATATTTATTATACTACGTAGTATACCGTGTATGGTTATTTTATTATGTTAGGGTTTGTGCAATGAAAGGACGGTCGCTGTTACGTGACCGTTCTTTTCTAACCGCCGTCTTTTTTGACAAATATTTTCGGGCGCATTCTTTACGTTTTGGTTATCTTTAATTTCGTGTCGTGAACCGGCATGTTGATTGTTCATATAAAAAAGGGGTAAAGGTCACCCTAAAATGAGGTGACCAGGTTTTGAAAATGTCAAAGGGGGACGCTTTCGTAAAAAAATTCAATAATATTCATCGTTTTTTTGTATTTTTTTTAAGTGAATTTTTGACGTAAAAACCGACTTTCAATGCCGAAGTTAAAATAAATGATTACTACCCCCTCCCCAGGTTCGCAAAAACATGTTTGGAGCCCCTCTTTCACAAAAGGGGTTTTTCAATGTTTTTTCCTGTGAAACTGGGGGCAAATCCAATTCTTATGAAACCAAATATTTTAGACAAACACTTTCGTTTTCATGTTTCTATGAAATCACTTCAAATTTTTTTTTTAATTTTCCTCCAAATTCGCCTTTTTGCGTTCTATACCTTCGCCGAGGTCGGCTCGCGGTAAAACATATTTTGTTAGATTTTTCTCGCCTCGGCATTCCGTATGACCCCCCAGAAAGCAGGACCTTCGCGATTGTTTAGTTAAAATTAAACTAAGAGTCCCCAATAAATGTAAATGCGCCTATTGTAAATTTCGCCTAGTGTTGCTGGTACCCACCTAAACTGATATAGAGTGAGGTTCATGTAACAGGCGGGATAGTGAATTTCCCTTCGTATATTTTTTGATAACATACGCTTACAATAAAACCTTGAAAAAAGACCAACTTTTCCAAAATAAAAAAAAAACAATAGCACATTCAAAACACAAAAATTTTCTGAATCTGTGTACTTTTATGTTTACCAAATTTGATTAAAAGAATACAAAGAGGACAAGGAGGAAAATGTACCCTAGATTAGGACAAAGTTTCCAAAAGGAGGACGTCTGGTCACCTTTCCTAAAACCAACGCAACAGGGTCCCAAAAAAGTGTTTACACTTTGAATGATTACTACTAATATCAACCACAAATTGTTCAAAAGTTCACAGTTCAATTGCTGAGGGCATATTCTTTTCGTTATCACTTTCAATTTGTTAACTATTGCTGTTTTTGGATTGGAAACTTTATTTTCATTAAATAAAATCTATTAACACGAGGTTTAGAAAATTTTGCCATTTTATATACTTATTTCTAAACTACGTAGATCCAAATTTTCATCGTAAAACAAATAAGAATTAATTTTTCTAACATAACGGAAGTAGAAAGATTTGCTGTTTTCTTTTTTATATTTCGATGTTTGCTTAAATACCATAGGATGCTCAATTATGGAATCTCTACTTCACAACTGTTCACTGAACATACATATTTCTATGAAATTAAGCGTCAGATTTTGAAGCACTGCACCTTTTCCCCTTTTCCTTGACATGTAGGGCTTTTTGTGAAATTGAAGTCCAACTTAAGCCTTAACTTCATGTTAGTTCTGGTAAAAAAATAATGAAAATCGAACAAGTTATGATTTTCAAAGCATGTACATATTTCTGAGATACCCTTATTTACATAACATCCCAATCAGAATTAACTACATTATTGAAAGTAAAAGTTTATTTCATAAAATTCTTACATAAAAAAATACAAAATAATAACAAATCAATTCTTCTTTTTCACTTTTGATTCAGGGGCCGCAGGATTCGTGCCCTTATAAAACTTTTTCAAAAGATTCATGGCTTCGTCAGCTGAAAAACCGCTCGATTGCGTGTAAAATGTCTCGTGAATATTTGAAACGTCGAACACAGTTTTTCCTCCGAATCTATCGTTTACGCAACCGTATACGACTTTAGCGACACCGGCATTGAACAGAGCCTCTGCACACATTATGCACGGTTCCACCGTCACAGTTACGCACACTTTCTTAAACGTATCGGTCGAATCTAAATCGTTAGCTTTACAATACTCGATCACCGCATCGATACAATTCATTTCGGCGTGTCTAGTCGGATTTTTAGTTTCGTTTACTGTGTTGCGACCTTCAGCGATGATTTTCGAGTCGACGCTGAACACGCATCCCACTGGAACCTCTTGGGCTTTGAGCGCTTCTTCCGCTTTGACTAAAGCACGTTTCATAAACGATTCATCCATCTTAATATACTATCGAATGTTTATTTTACTTAAATTAATATTGAAAAATATCTCAATTCGAGCGTTTACATAAAAAATATAGTAAATTATTTTGTAAAATACTGCAGCAAGTCCAACGATTCCATATGTTTGATTGTTTTATTTTTCCAATCTGTATTGTTAAGAGATCTCGGACTCGGATGCGGTATACAACATATCTATGAATTTATACAAAAAAAAAAATGATTATTGTTGTAAGAAAAATAATTTGAAAGAAAAAGGATAATTACTCTCAATGAACTTTTATTGCCATAAAGTTTTTTCAATCTTTTTTCAGCAAAACCACCAATGCCCACTAAAATTTTGGGATTCAATATTTTGATAGTTTCCAATAGAGAATCATCGCAGAATTCGTATAATTTTTCTCGTTCTGCTATCTAAAATACAGATAGATCATACACGAATATTTCTTTTTCATTTGAAAATTATATTAAAAATATAATAAATACCTTTATATCCACAGGTGTAATATTTATACCAGAATCTCCAATGAATTGTAAAGGACAATAATTGTAAATAAAAGCGTTCTTGAAAAAATTTTCTGGAGTGTCACACAAAGTTTTTGCCAAGTCCCAAAATCGTTTTCCACTCACCTAGAACAATCGATTTTAAAATTATAAATTAACTCAAAGGGATATAAGATACATATATTAAACAAACTTCTGAACGTTGACAATCAAATCCCAAAACTTGACGATTTGGGCACTCTTGTCGGGTTTGTTAACTATTCCGGTGATATTTAACCACGATTTTACAGCATTTATTTCTCCAAACGGTACCTGAATTTCAAATTGTATTAATCATCGTAATATTTTAAAATAACAAATATTGAATGGTTTGCATTTAACATTTACACCAGTTTGTGACATCCCAAAAGGTCCTGGGTTCATTCCGATTAAAACAACATGTTTTTCTGAATTTCCAAATCTTTCAACGTATTTTTGAAAAGGGTCATGAGCGTAGATCGTAGGGTTATAAATATACTTAATAGGTTTTGAAAAACTTAAATTATTTATGTTAGAATTTAATGAGTCGGAAATTTTTAATAATTGAGAAGAAACATTTGTTTCGTTGTTTATAAAATAACTCGAAAGTATTATGGGATAGTCATTAAATCTTTCGATAGTTTCATCTTCGATAGCTGTAACAGCCTTTCTTTTCCTTCGCAAATTATTCATTTATGATAATAATCAAATATGGAGTTTATCAGGAATAAATCTAAAATCAAACAAATATTTCAGACTTGTTGATGCAGATAATTCCAAAACTACGTTTTATACAATCAATTTTATTATAAAAGAAATAGATAAAGAAAATAAATAGAAAATATATATTCGGTATACTCAATATCTATTTATTGGCAAAACAACTCGACATATTGAGAGGAAAAATAGATACATCGATTGGTGTATCGTAGAAATTATTGTAGAATTTGTGAATCGAATAGAATAGGGTTTTATTTAGGTCGGAGATCAAAACAATTTTTTATGTTTTCCATTTGAAGAATATGTTCATAAATTCGAGGCGTTCAAAGATCTTATTCACAATCATGAGATATAACTCGATTTAATTCTCATAATTAAGTAAAATTTGTAATTATTTTTAAATTCAAGAGGTCTAGGGCCTTATGCTCCAACCCCTACAATCGAATGTTGACATTTTTCTAACATAATGTAAAAAAAAAGGTTTAAAAAATGAAAATGAAACGAACTAACCTTAATTATAGAGACGATGGGAAAATAAATGATTTACAATAAATATATAAATATATATATTTATAATAATAAATACTCACTTCTCACTTGACAAATCGTCAATAAACATAAACAAGCCACCCTGTCAATTGAGACGCCAGTCCCGCGCAAGATTATCGATATGGTCGAAACGTTCATTATGCCAACTATAACTTGTACATACATGAAAGAGTAAATAAATCGCAATTAAATAACGTTTTATCGTTCTAAATTTATAAAAACGTGAGTTAACAGCAATAGTTAGTCGCTTTGCCAGGAAATATTGGTGATGAGACGTTTGCGCAAATTACACTAGCGCACGTTTTGATGAAAATTTAAATACATATGTATCTATGCGTAATTTACAATAGTCTTGGATGATGAAGAGGATGAAATTAAATATTATAGATTTCTTTTTATAAACCATCAATTTATTTTATTTGTGCACAATTTAATTTTTTTTATTATAACAGGTGAGAATTAATTCTGTATGAATATTACACAGAATTAATGTTGAAACACGATAATTCAAGCTTTTTTTAATTATATTCTTAACATAAGTATTTTGATATTAGATTTTACATTTTTCTGTGGACAATTTTCGTAATCTGATAATGAAACATCATGTCAATAATTGTACAAGTAACATTTGCATAAAAAATATTAAATAAATAAACAAAATTATTAAAAAAATGGTGCTGCATGTGCGAATGGAAATAATAAATAAATGTAACATGCGTGTCGATTGAATCTACTGTTAATTAAAAAATCCAATATTTGAAACATATGTACATGATACTGTTTGTATTTTAATATATTCCTGATTGATATAAAATGTATCAAGAAATATTTGAATATTGGAAAAATTACGTTTATTGATGTACTCTCAATGTCATATGTAGAAAATGTCATGTGTAGAAAATTTACATATGGATCTAAATATAAAAATAATACAAAAAAAATTATTTTGACAAAAATTTATTTGTAGTTGTTGTTTTCAATTTAATTTTTGTATTATTGCCAAATATGGATACTAAAACAAATAGTATCATAGAAAATGCAAATATATTAACCATAAATAATTTACATTCGATTATAAATAAAATAAAATGATATATTTAGTAACAAAAATATATTTCGGCGTGGTTTTGATCGAGTGAAAAAGTCGCAATTTATAGGAATATACATATTCTCGTGTGCAAGAATAAAAAAATTATGAAGGCACAAAACATGAATTTAAAAGGCAATAATATTCATTTTTACCGTAATATATGTTCATAGAACTGCGCGCGTGCTCACATACACATAAAATAAGATTAAAAATTTGAGGACAACTTATCTCAAACAGGAGTCGCTCAAATCCTTTAATAAAACTTCATAAAAAATAATTATTCTTGTTGAGTATGGCAAGGCCGAACATCTGTCATATGAAACACAGACCAATAATATTTTCAGGATTTGAGTCTACATTACAGATGTTATCATTTTACTAATAGAGTATAATTAATCGAAAATGGATCACTTTAATCATACTATGTGTATATATTTATACATATAACAATTAATAATGTAACAATTAGACAAGCTCGAGCCGTTTCATCTCTTTTAATAATTCTTGACCCATTTTGGCTGGTGACGGTGTGACGATGACGCCTGCAGCTCTGAGAGCGTCGATTTTACCTTGAGCTCCACCTTTTCCACCGGAAATGATCGCACCGGCGTGGCCCATTCTTCTGCCGGGTGGAGCAGACAAACCAGCGATGAACGACACTACTGGTTTTGCTTTGATACCCTAAAGTTAGAAAAAAATAATTGTAGAATGCTGATAATGAAAGGTATATGTATCAGGCAATCCCCTAAGCTAATTGACATGCTAAATAAAACTGGCATGCAAAAATTACTTTAAAGTGATCATTACTCATGTGTACTAAGAATAATATAACTTGTAATATGAAAATAAATAGCACAATTCTTCTTATGGCTTTTGAAATTGAATTTTCATGACTGCATGATTATTGCAACAGTAAAATTAATAGCTATCAACCTAAATAATAAGTTTGCAAGCGTCGTTTAAAAATGTTCTATTCATGAAGATTGATATATATTATATTTGTAAATGCATCAATATTTTGAAAGAGATATAGAAAAGCAATGCAATATTTATGAAAATACATAAATCTGAATCAAACTTGATCAGATGGCAACAGAATATGTGTCGAAAAAAAGAGATGAGTTTTTCCGAAAAAAATTAAAACCTCTTATCTTTCGTAATAAAATAAATTAAAACTTCTTCAAATCATATTTCCTACAGAATCACTAACCTTGCCAGCCTGTCAAAATTATAAATACAAATAATATATTAAAAAATAAAAAATAAATAAATACTAGCTTTATCAGATTATGCAAAAGCTAAAAATCAAAAATTTTAATTAAAAATAAACTTTAATTTATAAAAAATGTCAATGAACATACCGAATTATGCTTAATAAGATATTCAGCAGCTTGTTCCTCTGCTACACCTCCGATTTCACCAATAAATATAATGCCTTGTGTTTCGGGATCTTTCAAAAAGACGTCTAAGCAATCGATGAAGTCTGTGCCGTTGAACGGATCACCACCAATACCAACACACAAAGTCTGTCCCAAACCGACCTGCAACGGAAAAGACAATATAGATTTTGATTTAAAGATAAAACAGCACATCAATAGAGTTCAATAGAACTCGAACCTCAGTAGTTTGTTGTACAGCTTCGTATGTAAGTGTACCAGAACGTGATACGACTCCTACGCAGCCCTTTTTGTGAATATGACCAGGCATGATTCCAATCTTGCACTGTTCCGGTGCGATAATTCCAGGACAATTCGGTCCAACGAGACGGGAAACGTTTTGCCTGAGAAGTTTATGTTTTACACGCACCATGTCCTGAAAAATGTATTGTTTAGTTAAAAAATTAGAACTAAATTCAAGTATTGAATAATTTTACAATCTTACATGTTGTGGGATTCCTTCTGTGATGCACACAATCAAGGGCATTTGAGCATCGATAGCTTCGATGATGGCATTGGCAGCCGCCGGTGGAGGCACATATATAACGGATGCATCGGCGCCTGTTGCATTCCTAGCTTCTGCGACGCTGTTAAATACGGGGAGTTCTAAATGAGATTTTCCTCCTTTGCCGGGCGATACACCTCCGACAACTTTTGTACCGTATTCAATAGCTTGTTTCATATGGAAAGTGGCTTGCTTGCCTGTGAAACCCTAAAATAAAAAAAAATTATTAATATAAAAACAAAAATAAATTATATACGAATAGAAGTACAAACCTGACATATGACTTTCGTATTGCCATCGAGTTTCAAATTTTTCCGAGTCTGACTATATTGGGAACTAAATCGGACGTTTGTGAGAACGACTGCATCTAGAAAATAATCAATATGCAAAATTTAAAATATGTTATTTTTATTTTGCAAAACTTCAAATCTACAGAATTGAAAAAATTTGCTTTTTTTCATGTAACTTTTTTTAATAGACAGAAATGGCAAAGATATAAATAATAGAAACATAAATCTCATAAATTTGCATCACTATACATAGCCCTAAAGTTAAACTGAAAAAAATTGCAGCCAATACGTGGATTCGATCCAGTGGCGGTTCGTGAGAATTTGTAGTGAAGGGATTGCAGCAATGAAAATGAAAATAACAAGCATATACACATAAGTAAAATACGAAATATGTTGTCGTGAACACTTACAAAAATCAAAATATGTACTACATTTGTATAGGGTGGCCCATCGTTTACGCCGGATTTAAATTTCCTATCATATGTTTAATTTGTAAGGATTGCTTTGTAAAAGATTAACGTATCGTTATTGTTAAAACAGGTTACAAACATGTCAAAAGTTTTGCGAAAGCTCTTCGAGTACTCTGTGGAATTTTTGGTTTCTATTAGAAGATAAATTTAAAAAATTTTCAGGATCAATTGGACGATATGGACCTTGATGACATGTGTTTTGACAGGATGGTGCTAAATGCCATACGACAAGAGAAATCGTTGATTTGTTAAGTCAACGTTTTCCTGGTTTTGTGATTTCCAAAAATGCTGAAGTTAATTGGGCGACTACCGATTAGATCTTGTAATTTGTCACCATGGGATTTTTTCTCAGGGGTTCTGTAAAGTCCAAAGCCTATGCTAACAAACAAAAAGCAATTCTTGAGCGAAATACAGAAATCCAATGCTAATTACTGAAATTGAGCTAACAAATTTAGAAAAAGTCTCGTCATCTGAATAACATCCTATTCCATAACTATTCTCAACATGTCTACTTTATAAATCAATAAAAACATTCCATTAAAATAACAATTTATTATATTTAATTTTACCACCCTATACATCTACACAAGACGAATATAGGAATTTAAAAAAATACAAAATTTTCACTTTATACATGAAGGGCTGCAATCCCACAGTCCTTTACGACAATATCTCGAACATATTTAGATTTCTCGTGACATTAAAAAGATCTTGTTCGGTAACAAACATTATGTAGGCTACACATGAGATCAATTTCCAAGAAATCGAAAAACCAAAGGTTACGACATCCAAAGACTTCAATTATCGACAATTCATGATCCGACCAGAGACAATACAAAGCAATTGCCCTTCATTTCGGCCGGCATTCTTTGGACAGGCACAAATGTGGAGCAAAGCGTTACTGACAGAGATTATATATAGACACAACCGTGACCTAGACGCCATACTAGCCTAGCCGAAAACGCTCTAAGCATTCGGTACACTTTTTAACATGTGCCTGCTGAGGTCACGAGATCTGGCGACGGCGTCCATTTTTTTACGACATCGACAAAATCTCCGGCGAAAAACGCGAAGAATTATTCGTTCGATACGGTTATTTTCGTATCCTATTGTACGCGCGTTTACGAAAATATACATAAGTACACCTATCCCTCGATTTAACATGGTAGATAGGTTCCTTGAGAAAAACGTGTAAATGAAAATTTTATATTTTTTAATGTAAAATCGTGTAAATCGAAAAGTACACAAAAAACGCATAATTTGGTTGTTTTTCAAGCTTTTTGTTAACTTAGGTTTGGTTAGGTTAATATCATGGTCCATGGTCGACATATCATTTTGAGGTTACACTTGAAACGTCAAACCACGACGTAATGACAAACGTGCGGGTACGCACCTCGTCGTTTACCTAACAGTGGCTCTTATATTTTAATTAGCGATAGAATTCCATTTTAAAATTATTAATGTTATTATTATTGATTATTTTCAACATTTATTTTTTTTTAAACCGTGCAAAAGCGAAAACGTGTAAAAAAAGTACGGTGTAAATTGAGGGATATGTATTGTATTGTATATGATTATAATGGGTATTCGAGTATTGAACGGGTCGTCGGACACAATTGCGAAATTAGATCGTAATTCGCGCGTGCGGAATTCACGAATAGGATCGCGGATGAAACTAATCAGATCGTTAAATGAATGATAAGCCGAAAAACATGAAAACAATTTGATTTGTAGTTAAATTGGGCGCGAAGCTTTCGTGTTCGGATGAAGACGAACGACCTTTGGAACTAGACGATAAACGAGCGAAAACACTTTCGTTTTTAGAGCGAGTTACGGGAAGGAAAATGACGAAAACTGGGATTTTTTAAAGGTAAAAACACAGTAATTATGAAACGAGTCGTAATTATAGACAAAATCTTGACCTTGAAAGCGAGCAGATTTCGCGACTAGAAAAACGTCACTTTTCGACTGAAATTTATTCTATAATATAAAAATTGGCAATAATTAAGTTTTAATAAGAACGTTTCGATTGGCAATCGTTGTAGAAGATAACGTGCAATAAAGGGCGTCGTCGATCGAATGTCAGATTATTGAAAATCTTTCGATTTGAAAACGAATTCGTTTTCACGTCCATCGGCAGTCGATTCAAGGAATGTACTCGCCCTGAAAATTTCGATTCGTACAAATCGAAAAATGGCGGGATTTAAAACGAAAACCTATTGCATAACACGCAGCTTTTAATCGAATCAAAATATTAAATAAAAAAAGTGCGAAGCAACGAAATACAATATTTAAAAAATCATACGTCGAACTATGTACGAGTACAACGGTCGTAATGAACGTAAACCGATAAGTGAGAAATGTGAGGTTATGTTTATTCCAAGTACAAATTTGACATTAATACTAAAAAATTAACAATTTCACATATATCCAACGATTTGCATATGTATACAGATTAAAAATATAATATTGGATCAAATATAATTATACTTGTACGATGAAAAAAAGGGATTGGTGCAATGATACAGTAGGATGGTTGAGAAAATGATCTCGTTCAGTAGTCAAAAATTAAAATGGAATAATTACCTTTGGCGCGAACGAGGAGACGAGCAGCGGCTGCCATCGTAATAGTAATTCGGTAATCTCAATCGAAGTTAACACACGTCTCAAAGTGACACCTACCACCAGCTTACCGTCACCGTACTATTATATTTCAGAGTTGCCATCGTGCGACAGTAATATTATGCTGAAACGGTGGTCACCTGAAAATGTTTTTGTATGAAATATGTGTGTGAATTGATTGATTGTTAACGAATTTAATGATAGAGTTTTCGATATTAAACATAAGTTTACTCTTTCATAACATATTAGTTAAGTAGTTGGACGGATAAAACGCTGCTACGACTCTTGTCAGTTTGACGTTTAGTTTTCATGTTTCGGTCGTGTCAAATATAGCGTTGTTTGCTAGAACTCGATCGAAGTTAACTGAACGAAATGTCTTTGTAGATTTGGGAATCTAGCGTTTTGACGTTAGAAATTTTTAGAAATGAATAAAGGTGGTTCATCTGTATCACTATCATTATGCAATATTGTAATTAATTAATTAAAAATTATTATTTTCTTGACCGCGTTAAAGTGAAATCGCGTAAACCGAGTACTGCGTAAATCGGAGGATTAGTGTACATAAATACATTAATAGTTTATGAAATTTAGTAACATCTAAGTACTTTATTTTGATCCACCATTTCTATTTTGGTTTGTTAGATCAGAAAAAAAAATACTGAATACTGTTTTTTTTTTCATTATCAGACATCATTCTTTTCCTAGTTTATACTTTTTTTTCAAGCTCTTATTAAATTGACTTCAGGATACGTTTGTATTATATGTTCGCTTTTGTGCTAAAAAAAGATCTGCCTCGATCTCAAATACCACACCTCCGATTGATTTGAAAATTCTTTCACTGACTAATAATATGCAATTATACAACACAAAATCATCTCCGGCATGAGGTTGGAAGAATTTAATCGTTTAATTTCGAGATAAAAAGTTACAGCTTCAAATGTGACCACCGAATAAGTTTTCTTTCAGGAACCAGATGATATTCAATTTGAGAATTCGATGCGACGCCCCAAGCTTTTAAGTTTGGTCATTTATAATATGTAAAAATATTCTTATAAAACAAAGAAACCTTACTACGAACAGAATTTTCACTGTTGTCAGTTATTCAGGCCGATATCATTTTTTTTTCCTTAACAGCATAATTTTTAATATTTTCTTTCACACAACATTTTATTTTATGTTTTTTAATACAATTTTTGAATATTTTTAACCAATTTACATACCAGAAAAAGTTTGTTTTTAAAAAGTATTTTTCTATATTATACAAGTATTTTCATTTTCGTTTTTTTGTTATTTTTTTTAATTAAATAACATATCAGGAAAAGCTTGTTTTAAAAAGGTTTTTTTAATTATATATTTTTTTACTTTAAAATGCAACAGAACAAGTATGGGGAAATAAATAATTTAAAAACCATATATCTTTCCTTGCACTAATATTTAATTAAATGTTAATATTTATACATTTTGAGTATGTTACAAACTTAAAAATAAGAAAATACTAGATATGTTTAGCATACATCACACATTCGAGAATAGTGAAAATCGATATCACATAAGCTGTTTGCAAGGCGACCGCATTTGCTTATTACACCGGATATAGAGTAGCAAACATCACGATCCGCCCTAAAACGGATAACGTGAATTATGAAGGACTCGATTTACATAACAACCATCATTTCCACTTCACTCGCGTATCGAATCAAAAGTCTTCAGTGAACTCTCTCGGCTTCCGCTTGTCTTTCTTGTCGGCTTTATCCTTGAGCAGTTGCAGTCCTACCTCGAAAGATTCTCCTACGTCGATTTTTTTCTCGTCCTCTCTTCTTCTTTTCTTGTTGACTGGTCCGTAATATTCGAAAGTGGGAGGCGGTTCGATTTCAGCACCTTTCCTACATTCGGGCTTGGATTTTCTCTCGTTCTGTTCGTAGTCTTCTAATTCGTCTCTGATAGGTATGGGTTCGAAAGTTTCTTCGGAGTTCACGCTCGGATCGAAATATTTATTTTTTATGTCTTCTTTTCTTTTTTTCGTTGTAAAATATAGCGATTGACTTTTATCTTCTTCTAAATTGATTTTAATGTCGGGTTTGATTCCAGGTCTCACATTTTCCCAAGTACGTTTCTTCGGATCATTTTCCAAAGAAAATCCTTTATCATCGAACGTAGTCGACTTTTTGCTTTTGCGCGAAGTCGATTGAAGAGGAGCGAATTCTTTGGGTCTCTCTTGTCTCTTCTTATCCACCCATTCTTCTTGAGTCATCACCTTGTGTCGACGTTTTTCAAGATCTTCTTTCCCCATATCCCATTCTCGCACAAACTTCTCCCTTTCCTTTCGCGCTTCTGCTTCTCTGGCTTCGCGCTCCTTGTTTGCGTTCTCTGCAGATGCCTTTTTCTGTTCTTCAACAAAATCTAACAACTTGGCTGTCACTGATTGTGTAGGATCCGGTTCATCTTCTTCTTCTGGAGGTAATCCAGCTCGAGCTCGTTGCCTAGCTCTGGCTGCCTTAACCCTGAGTTGCAGGGCATGTTCGCGTTTGGCTTTAGCTTCAGATGCAGCAACTCGAGCACGTTCAGTTTCTTCGTGCAATTTTTTCAGCTCTGCTTGTTGACGTGTTCGAACCGCTTCGTCTCCACTGAGAGCATAATATCCAACACCATGTGTTCTGGCCTCTGAAATGAAAAACGTATAGAAAAATTAGAACAACCACAACGAAAAATATAAATATACGTAGTATTTCAGAATATGCAAAATACTCTTCCCGAAGCGGAACGAGTTTTGATACTCTAAATTATGTGGAACCAAACATGCACACAAACACGTATTAAATATAAACGAGTAATTTCGAGGCGAGGTCGACCTCAATCATGTATCGGGGTGAGGTCAGGTGTGGTGCAGAAGATCTGGGGAGAAAACCGAAGTCGAGGAACTTTCCGAAGGGTTTCCTGGCCGGAAGACAAGCGTGAATAATGCACGTTGCATTCGAGTATGCACATGAACGGTGTGCATTTTGTATGTGAAAATGACGTATGTTTAGATGAATGTTGTCTGTTTTTATACTTTAAAATGTTAACGAATCCACCTATGTTGAACATGTCATAAATGAAATATGCAAAGAATATTATGTCTGTAGTTCTAATGAATAATGACGATATTTATGAATAATATGTTGACATGTGGCTGACAAATTTATGTAATGATCACGTAAATTTGGAAATGAGTGATTTTTTTCTTATTCAAACTCCTCATAAATGTTAAAATAATAGTTATCTGAAAATTTGTATGCTGCAGTAGATAGGCTGCTTATATAGGCTACATACGATGATGGGAAGCTTAAAAATTGATGTGAAGTTTAATTAAAACATCGGAGATTTACTGTATCAAATTACGGAAAACGAAGGTAGAAATCTAGAAAAACAAGTCACGTATCCGGACAGAAGTTTGCGGAATTACAGCGATGTAAATAGACTCAAGAACTTAATTTTCTTTTATCCAATTCACACAAGTGAAAATTTCACATATGAACCGTAACCCAATTAAGAACAAACAGCAAATTCATACAACCGCATAAAACGATAATTACAGTCGTATACGAATTCCAAAGATTATTCGTGCATATTTAAGTTTCACTAACAAGAGAAAATAATAAAAATGAAACACGAAACCAACGTATAGTGCGGAAAGTAAAGACAAATGCTACCTTTCAACAATGCAATTAGAACGACGTACGCGAAACGAAGTTAGAATCCCCTGGCCGGAAAACGGAGATGCAATAATGGACGACGAGACGAGGAGGTCATATATTACAATTAGTGCACTCGGTGCATGTCCATTAAAGATGACTATCAAAAGTGTACAGGACATTGCGCAAGGATGCACCGTTTTTGCATTTTCGGTATCAATTACAAGGGCAGCTATTCAATATTTCAATTTTCAATTTTTTAAAATGCAATTTCACATTTTAATCAATAATGTGTTTTTGTTTGAACTCTATTTCCCATTCGTGTTTATAATAGCCTCTTATTTTTTTGGTTCGTATTTTAATTCACTCGTGTCAATATATAAATATAAGTACTGACTATTTATAATACACCAATCCTCTTTTTACACGGAGGATACGTTCCAGAGACTACCGTGTAAAAAAACCATGTAAAAAAATTTTTTTTATGGTGACCATATAAAAATTGGAGATACGTTTCATCAGTATATTTGGATAGAATTTTCATCCAAATGTATTTTATAAAGAATGTGTAATGTGAAAAAATTTCAGTACATAAAGCCATTAAAAAGCATCGAAATTTTTTATTAAATAACTATAATTACAAACATATAATTATAACAGTATTTAGGCCTACTCCGAATCTTACTACTGTGGCATAATAATACTCTTTATTTTTATATCGTGTTAAAGTGAAAAACCGTGGTAAAAAAATCGGTTATTGGGTGTATATTAAATATCACAATATTTACTACATAGTTCCCGTACTGCATTTAACTAACATACTATTATTTATACTGATCGCTTGATAAAATTATAAAAAATACTTAAATACTAACTCGAAAAATAATTTAAATACCGAACAAATATTTTGTTCCCCTTATAAAAGTTTCAATTAAAAAAATCTATGGACAGCAATCATGGCACATAAAAAAATAATTATCAATCAATTCGACAGATGTCTCGCTCGAAACAAAACGAAAATTTAAAAATATTTGAATGCGAATTACGATGGAAAGCGATTAAAACGGAAAACGTCCACAATTCGAATCGATATGTCGTCAAAGGTCGCTTTGCGGAGATTTATTGCGTAGTGTAAAAGCGCCCGTATCGTATAGCCTGCGCACAAATGATAAGTTTATTTACTTAGCTGAAATAATTCGTCGCTGCTAGGGGAGGTTGTAAATAAAGGTACGCCGCCGCTCGTTTAGCTGTTTGCCCCGGTCGTGATGAGTTTTCGTAGGGTCACCCTGACTCCTTGGGAAAATTTGGGAGGATCGCATGATCGATCCACAAATTAAAAAAAACTAATTTTGTGAAATTTAAGTGTGCGTTTGAGTTCCTTTTTTGACGATATGTATCATATATTGTATATGTTATGGTGGCCATATACGCTAAGATAAATCGTTACGAGCAGACTGTACAGTTTGAACGGTACAGTTTATCGCACATGGCATACAAGATATACACGCTACGAGAAATCGTTACGATCAGACTGTACAGTTTGAACGGTACAGTTTATCGCACATGGCATACAAGATATACACGCTACGAGAAATCGTTACGATCAGACTGTACAGTTCGAACGGTACAGTTTATCGTACATGGCATACAAGCTATATTCGTGCGAGAAATCGAGCGCATACTCGTTACTATCAGTCGGCACAGTTCATTCGATTCCGTTAATCAATTGAAATTTTCGTATTGTTCCGTTCGACTGCACAGTCTTAAAAAATCGGACGAAACAGTACAGTTTTATAACATACATATATGTAGGTACATGTAGCGATTTATCGGTACCGTTCGAACTGTACAGTCTGATTGTAACGATTTCTCGTAGCGTATATGGCCACCTTTATGCGTCGTTTGCGAAATTGCTTAGTTCGTGTATAACGCAAAAAATTTTTACGTCATATGCGAACAATATAGTGGGATGGCGATTTGTTTATGTTTTTCACAAAATTTGGACTTTTTCTTTTTCATTATCTTCGTTTCTACAATCTTTCATTTTCATGGTTTTGAAAGTGTCAATGGTTAGGATTATTGGTGATTTTTTTTTCATATTAATGGTTATTTTTTTTTAAATTTTAAGTTCAGATTGTTCTAGAAAAATCTAAAATTTTGTTAGGTGGAAAAAAGGCCATGAAAAAGATGTTCGAATTTCGAATAGTGAAAGTTTTTAGTTTTGAAAAACATTAACAATACACCAACCCACTACGTATAATGTTCGCAAAACTTTTACGTCGTACGCGAATTAAGTAACTTCGCAAACGGTATAACATATAACATATTTGATTCAATCAAATATTATTAGTGAAAATTGTATAAGATGAGATAAAAATATATTTTTTTCAATTTTTAATATATAAATTTTTGGGTCATTCATTAGTGTGTCAAATCAATAGAATAATTACAATTATTTCGACTTGTAATAATAGTTAAAAAAAAAAAACAATAATGTCGCACGTGTTGTTTGTTTTCAATCGTAAAATCGAATGAATTTCGATTGAATGAGATCACTAATGAAATCGAATAATAACAACATTTTCTTATCGCGTTTTTTTTAAATGCCAATCAAAAATTTAACTAGTTTAAAAATGATATATAAAGTTAGTCATTAATTGATTTCATAATGAAAAATAAATGACAACGCGTATAAAAAAAAATTTTGGTCACCGTAAAAATTGCATCGTCCCGCATATTATTGCCGATGTAAATTCGCGTCTGCGCATATCCTTTTTTTTTCGTATAAATATAAAGTGAAACGATAGCTCGAAACTGAAACCGTATTTGCGGTGAAAAATTTAAATTTTTCAATTTATCCGCCAGTCGCTCGATTTGCACAAATACGAGAATTCTCAACACGGAAATTTTTCGAAATTGATTTCGCGTTGTTATCATTTTCGAACAGTTAATAAAACTTTTAGATGAAACATCAAATATACCTACATATAATATTTACTTTATATATTTTATCAGTGTTTTTGATTTTTTTTAAAACTAATTAGTGAATTTAATATGAGCTTAACGAAATTTCATCTTAGGGGATAAAAGAAAATTTTTTTGTTGATTTATGTGGAAAATTAATTACTTGTTATAGAACTAGTATAGAGATCTTTTATTTATATCATTTAAAAAAAAGAGATAATTTAAAATTTTGGAATATTATAATAATTAAATTTTTCCAAAATTAATACTTGATGAAATAGCAGTGAACAATGAACTTTTTATGGTTTATTTATTATGCTTTTTTTCTTTTCAGAAATGTTTGACCATTCTAAACCACTTCTATGCCACAAGTGCACCCGTGCTCGCAGCGGTTGCTTCGCATCAGGGCCACAAGAGCACCGGTGCACACGCCACGTACACGAAAATGAGCTGGGCAATCAAACTGTTAAAAATCAATATGACGCCAATGATAACTTTCTATAGTTTATACGAATCAACGAGTAAATAAAATTTTACAATATTCACAAGATATGGATTGAAATTTTAAATATTCATAAGTAATCTATCTATCTATTATCTATCTATACTATTATAAAACCAAAAGTCCCTCTGTCTGTCTGTGTCTGTCTGTCTATCTGAGACGCTTTTAAAAAAATTTAACTTTGTCATTTATACAAAAAGAAACTGAATCTTCTGGAGAGCTAAAACTTCGACAGATATCTTAAAAAATATTCTTATAGCGACTAGGGTACTTTAAAGCTCGAAAAATTCCGAATAAAATTACGCAAAAAATAATTAATTGTCCCTGTTAATTTCTAGTTATGAATAGTTTTGTTTACATTTTAACTAGGATAGGATATTATAGTATCAGTTGATCGGGCTTGGCAATCGATCGGCGAATCAGATCGCATTCACAACTCGCGCAAGAACGACAATTCGCCCGAGGCTAAACGGCGACGATAACGATTCCGAATCGGAGGATGCGACGTTTCCGCATCAGCCCTGGACGATATCTCGCCACCGAAGGGCCGACTTTCGCCCGAAATTGGCCACTGTCACGCGGATATATCCCCGTTCGACCCTCGTCTGGCCGCGGAGCCCTTTGATTTGCGCCCCTTTGTTGTCCGCCTCGTTTGGACACGGCGAGAAATTAAAGGTAATTAGCGCCTCCGTTCACCTCCGGAGATGGCTGTTTCGGAGCAGGCCTTCTCAAATAGGGGTGTGTGCGCAGTAGGGATTCTGAAGTCTCGAGGTTTTCAAATACCCGGGACTTGAGACAAAAAAAATTAAATTTCCGGGAATTCACGGGTATCGAGACTTGTTTTTTTTTTTAATTTAGAAAAAAATAATATATTGTGCAATTTTAAACAAAATTGTTGCATCAATTTCGTAATAACATCAAAATTTTTGCATGGCGAGATAAGTTTTTGAAAATACTAAAGCATTTAAAAATGAATCGGATAGCTTATTTCTAATTTTTTGGATAAAGACGAAGTTAAAACACTAACTGATACCTTTTTTCAACATGTCTTTTTGCTATGTAATAAACAAATCGAATATGTTTATAAAGAAAAATATTTGTTACTAAATTTATTTTGCCGCCGTTGGGCATTGCCTTATTTGCCTATACCGTTGGAACGTCACGGTGTGTTTGGCGAAATGATTGATTTTGGATATAGCATTATGTGATGCAAATCTGAAAATCTTATACTCGTTATATCCATATGAAGAACTAGAATGATATCGTTGAAAATGTAATAAAATATCAATATAAGATGTATTATGAATTAGCCTTGTTATAATACTATTGATTACCAAAGTCAAGCTAAAAGAGCCATAGCCAATAGTCATAGTCAATACATGAATGTGATATTGTTGGCTTGAGACCGTTTATTGTAAAATAAAAAGGTTGAAAAAAACAAACATTGAAAGCTTTGTTATTTTCATATTGCTGAATAAGAAAGTTGAGCACCAATGCTGTGGGCTTTTAAAAGTAGCAAGTGGTTTGGGTTCGTTTGTCGACATGGCAAGCAAAGGGTTTTAAAAAGCGACACCGTCGAATAATTAAGAAGAAGAAGAAAATGACAGCAGGAGGAGATTTGACGTCGGTTCCGGATATGAGAGTTTTCCACAAAAAAAGATTAATTTTCTCCAAGCTTTCATCTAAAAATAATAGCATTAACGAAAGCGATCGAAAAATTCTCAACGAATTAGTTAGACTTTTCAATATTATATAAGTTCTTCGTTAAAACTGAATTTTTAAATTCGCGACAGATGACAAAATGAATTTTATTTTCATGAAAAATTTCTAAGTAATTTTTTTTTATATACAGTGAAAAATGAGATCTTATCGGAAAACAGAGAACGGGAAAATAAGCTGCATATATTCTCACGGAAGTGCGAAACTCTGAACGGACACGGAAGCAAATATTTGAGATGCGATGGACGCCCTAATTTGCGAGCCGTGCAAAGAACGATGTAGCCTCGAAGCCTGAAGACTCGGACCGAAAGAAAACGGACGAAAAGCGTGTTTAATCATTTCACCCCTTTGTCTGGGTAATTACGGACAGGGTAAACTCCGAGGTGCAACGGAACAACCAACCCAATTATTCGCACGTACACGAAACCATTTCATATACAAACTTTCGTTCGAGGAAGAATTTCTCTGTGAAGTATTCGGGTAGTTAGATTGGGGAAAAATGTGTGTCAGTGTTGAAAATAGTTTTTTTTTTTTCATTTTTTAATTTTCGTTGTATATTTCGAGCAGGGTTTTGTGTATTTTATGCGGAATCTGAGTCGTGAAAAATTAAACAACTCCGTTTTATTATTTTCTTTAATATTATGGCTAAAATCGATTGTTTCCTCCGTCTCATACGGACCGTCAAAATAAAAGCTCCGCGAGGTTACGTTGACGTATTCGTAATTCTACATAAGTATATACGCGTCATACAATAGTTTTTTTTAAACATAAATACAATATTTCTGGAATAAAATTCAATATCAAACACTTCTAAAATTTTATTGATTACGATAAGAACCCACCATCCCGCCTGTTACATGCACCCCACTCTATGCCTATATATATATGCATATATATATATATATATATATATATATATATATATACATATATATATGCTCTATACTCTATAATTTTATTGATTATAATGAAAATTCTTTGAAAATCGTTATGTATATTATATATTTCTATTACCAATTATCAATTTTATGTTGACAAGAAAATTTGATCTGACTAAAATCGCTCAAAACAGAGCCTAAATCGATGCTGAAATAAATCTAAAAGTTTGTAAATTTTGAAGGGAATATACAGCCCTTATTTCGAAACTAATATTCGAATATTCGTACATTTTACACGATTATTATTCATCAAAATATCTTGCATCAGCAAAAAAATATTTCAATAAACTCAATGCACAAAAATCACTCGACATACATCAACAAAATAATTAATTCGATATTCGAATAGTCAAACATCACATTTACAAAATCAAATCAGCATCAATTGTATACGAGTACTTAGCAATAATCTATTGTACCGCTAAACGTACGTAACACGTTCAATGCACGACCAGCACACTTTGATATAAACAGTACCGTAATTAAATCGAGACATAGCGCACAATTGCACACAGTACACGACGTGTACAAATTCGTGTATAAATTCCGCGAAAATAATGTAACCGTAACAAATAACTCTTGTTTATTGCGCGCACACGCACTTTAAGGACCCCCGCGCAATTTCTATTATTGCCGCGATAAAAAATATGAAATTCGAAAGCGATGAGATAATTCCAGCGAATTTATTTGTGTTTTGTTCCCGCAGCATTTTCGGGAATAATCGCGACCCGGTTTCGGGATCATGAATTATTTAATGCGGGATCGGACCCATAAGGACCGCGCTCGTTTAGCGGATAACGAAAGTTGAGGTTTGCCGAATCGAAAATCGCATGAAAAATTGATGAACGAATCAAAACAGTGTCGTGAAGTTTTTACTGAATAGACTAATAAAATATTAATCGTTTTCACGCACGATGGAGTTCGTTCTTGTAATCGTTTTCGGATTTCTGATGCCTTCTAATCATGCGAAACGATTGTGCAAAGCTCCGTTTGAAAATTATTCTGAAATGATACAAGGGAAATCAAAAATTTGACAGTGACAGATTCAGATTTCATTTTCAATGATAAAAAAATCGAGCGTACTAATGTAGTTGTTTAATTCATGGAACAATTCGATTGGAGTGATGCAAATAATTTTGGATAATTAAAGTACACCAATCCACTTTTTATACAGAGGATGCGTTCCAGAGACTACCGTGTAAAAAAAATGTATGGTGACCATATAAAAATTGGAGATAGGTTCCATTAGTTTATTTGGATAGTACTTTCATCCAAATGTACATTATAAAAAATGTGTAATGTGAAAAAATTTCGCTACGTAAATCATCAAAAAAATATCGAACAGTTTTTTATAATAACTATAATATAATTACACATATATAATTATAACAGTATACTGGCCTGCACCGAATCTTACCATTGTGGCATAATAATACATATATTTTTATTTTTATACCATTTTAAAGTAAAAAACTGTGTAAAAAAATAAACGGTTATTCTTCCTTGAACAGTGTAAAAAGAGGATTGGGTGTATCTTTGAATAAGATAAGAAACTATAAAAAATATCCAGGATTTCATATATAATATGAAAAAAGAAAATCATCAACAAAATTATGCTTTAAAAATGAGAGTAGGTACTCACTAATTAATATAAAGATTTAAACTAATTGTTTTTGTAGCTGCATTTCTACAGTGGTACATTTTCCGTGTAAATTTGTATTTATACAGAGTATAAATTTTGCATGTTTTTTTTTTTTTAAGTACTCTTATTTTATATTATTATAAATGTACATATTATACAATAATACAAGTCAAAAATAGAAGACAGAAAAATAAGTGAAAATTTCATATCACATAAAAATGTGCTTCCGAAAAAAATTAAATTAAATAAACGGACGCCCTAATCGTATTTCCCTCATTCGGAAAAAAGGACGCTCGAAAGCGAAATAAAAAAAAAATGCTCGAAATTATTTATGTAACTGTCGCCGATGCTGAACCGCAATTTCGGGAAAATTCTGATTTATTCTAATGGCAATACACACAGATTAATTTGAAAAAAGAGGGGACGATTACGCGCGAAAAACACAGTATTGCCACCATCGCGAGCGTCGAACGCATTTACATAATGTGCCAAATCCTATTATGCAATGGAATTACTATTGTTTTAATGTTCCATAATACGCATAAAGTGAAGGAAAGCTGCCATTTTTGGACATCGGTTAAAACCATTAAACAATATAGGCCATCTTGATAAAAAATAAATATTTCTATATTTTTATTTAGATATAATATAATACATAACACAGGTATGCAAAATTGACCATTTTGAGAATTGTTTGTTTGAAAGGTAACTTTTGAATGCTGAATTCGAATATGGCATTTTTTTTCTAAGGAAGATAAAAAAATCCTTTGTTATCGAAATTTTGAGTTTAAAAAAAAATGATAACTTATGAACCCAATTCAAAAAAATCCCTCGATTGTATCTTATTGTTAGATAATATTATAAAGAATATATTTTGTAAATTTTAACGAAATCGGTTGAGTAGATCTTGAAATATCTTGTACACCAGATTTTCAAAAGAGAGTCCTATTTAATGACTCATATTTCCTTAATTTTTTTTTATTTTATTTGTTATTATTTTAAATTATTTAAAAAACTACTATGCATATGTATAAAATAAAAATTATTTTATATACGTAAATCTGCATTAAAAAAATATTTATTTTTATACCTATTTTTCCGATCGGGAAAAGAGGTATAAAAATAGGTAGAAAAGATTTTGAAAAGTAAACCGACAAACAAACTACGTTTATTTTATCACGTTCAAATGCCAACTAACGTTTAAAATAAAATGACATTCATTCACATTTTACTACATATTTTTGATGACTATCCTCAAGTAAAGTATTAGATGCCGAAAGTGAGAATTTTCACAATAGCATCTTGGTATTTAGGTAGCATTTATTAAAATTTCGAAAAAACCGTACGTGATAGATTTTTTTCATTATTTTTCCGTCAATTTACATCTCGAAATCAATAAGATATTCTATATTCAATTCAGACAATTTTACCTATGAATACCTGTGTAATTACACTAAGCGAGTGTTATAATCAAAACGTCGATACCGCGAAAACGATACGGTATAACAAGAAGACCCAATCGACTCATAATCCAAACAAAACCTTACCACTGTTTGTACATTTGGACCGAAACGACACAGCGATTAATTAACGGTTATGTCAACGTTTGTTCACGTGTTTTCTGTGCATGACATCACCCGTCGGCCATTTTAGCATTCTCCGTTTGAAATTCGCGCCACGGAAAGCGGCGTAATAAAAATCGCGAAGGAGGATAGTGTTTGTTTCTCGTTAGGTAGGAGAATCGCATGTCGCTTTAAGGAGCGACATTTTATTCGCTTTTTTCAAAGATTTCCGAGGCGAAAATTCGTCACGGATTTTCGCACGTGTTTGTGTGACGTGTCGAAATTTTCCGTTCGTGGAAAAAGGTGAAAATGCGAAATCATCGGACGTTTCGGGGATTTTTTTTCAGACGAGGATAGAAGTGCTACTTTATATAATATTTGGGTGACCTGAAAAGTGTTGACGCTTTTATTAGATGGTTATAATGTAATTTAAAAGCGATGAAACTGTTGTTTTGAGAAATATCTATCTTCTCGATATACGAATTTTGGTAGTTTCGTATGAGATTATATGTAAATCAATAAGAAAGTTTAAGGTGTACAAGTTCTTAGATGACTTTGCAAGTACACAAAATTTGCATATTACCAAGGAGGTTCACTTCTGCGTGAACAAATATGCCCTCGGCCATAAATAAAGTTCAAGCAGATGACCAAAATGACCCTCGAGTTCTAAGTTGAGGAGAGAAATTGTTATTCAAAAAACAGATCCAATTTAATATAATCGTAGTAAAAATACACTCATAACATCAATTTATTTTTACATATTACGAAACGTATGAGAGATGGTTTTATATTATAATATTTCGGAAACTAATTCTGTTCTACGAATCAGTAATTCTTACTCTCGTATTCAACGTATCATAACTTTGAAAACAGGCTATACTGGGTATTAGAATCCAAATTAGTTATAGTACTAGAATGCGACTAAACAAGTAAAACACAATTGAGATTATAATCGGAGAATAATCTCTACGATTGATACATCCCCCAAATCAAGACGCCAAATAACTTTTCAAGAATCCGATACAATTTATGTTCGCAATGATGTTTACGTGTTGTAATTTTGATTTTGAATTTTTACCAACCCGGAAAATTTACATTCCCGTTAATGGCTAATGCGCCCGTACGCGCTAACATTAACCGAGAAAAGCAATAAATTCTGATGAATTTAACATTATACAAGTATAATATATGTGTTTCGAGTAATTTAGGAATGTTGTTATCTTGAAAATGTTTAAGTGAATTATAGTCCGGATTACCGCAATTTCAGCTAAAACAAAGATTTTGTTATTCAAATTTCATAGGGCGTGTAGCACAATAGATCCGCCTATACAAACCTGTAAAGTACAATTCAAATGAAACCACATTGACGAATATAATTCGCTTATATATAATTACAATTATATATGTATGTTAGTATGAAAGTCCAAGGATCGATAAGTTTTAAATTTACTTTTATACAATGAATATATAATATAATATCCTGAAACAGTTTGGCAAAGGCCTAAGATTAAATCGTTCGGAAGTAAAGTTTAAAACTTTAAACTTAAGACTTTCAATATTAATGATAAATACTAAAATTTATTAAAATCATATCACACACGACCCTGCGACATTTGAACGTATATAATTTTTCGATAAACAGAACCTCGCTTCCGTTCCGCATGAATATGCAATTCGGTGTGCATAGCACAGGGCAAATCCGCTAAAAAGTACGACGGGCCGTTTACATAGCACAACATGCACATAACGTGCATAGGGCGAATGATAAAGCGCATACACCTTAGCGTAATGCACCCGCCCCTGTGTTATTATACCGCTTGTACGTGTGCTATGTACGGGCCGTAAGTAATGTACCCTCGTTTGATAGCACTCGCCTTCTAGTGGTGTTCCGGAGTTACAAGTACACGACCGGAACACACCTGACACACTGCGATGACCTTTTTATATGTCGGCTATTTAAATATAGCAGATTTAGTTTATTCAGTTCGAGGTGAGGATTTTTTTAATGTTTTCTATACAAAATTATATTTGTATTATGCTACGTTTGTGTAGTCGCTACGTCCTTGAACGAAAGCAAATAATCTTGCTTTTTTTATAAAATTTAACAACATATGGTGGTGTAGGTGCATCATTTCATGTCTACTATAAAATATGACAGTTGATGTGTTTTACGACGTACTTAAAGAAGGCATTAAAATTTCTTTGACACGCCTGATAATCAGTAAAAAGTGTTTGGAAATTTTGGGACGTGAACGAAAAAAGGTTCGCCATCCAGGGACGGATCCAGGGGGGGGGCGGTAGGGGCAACCGCTCCCCCCTGCGAATGAAAAAAAAAAATTCAAAAATCACGCGTTTTCGATTAGAAAATGATTATCAACCATAAAAATATTATTTTTTGTAAAATAAACACGAAAAAGGCATTTTCAAAAAAAAAAAAAAAAAATTTTTTCATATTGTAACCCTGATTTTCTAAAAAAGATGAAAAAACTTCTTTATTTATTAGATTAGCTTATCCTGTATTTACTCTCCAGATTTTACACCATCAGATTACCAAATTTTCAGGCCAATACAAAATTATTTAGATATGAAAATTCAAAAAATGCAGAGGTGGTGAAATAGGTACTTTCCGAATATTTTAATTCATAACCGACATAATTTTACAAAAAAGTCATCGAAAATTTGATAGAAAGGTGGACAGAAATGTTCTATAACGGTAGAAATTATATTTTAAGTTAATAATTAATAAATAAAGTTTTTATTAAAAATTTCATCTGTCATTCAAACCTGTGAACCGTGAACCTAACTCAAGAGTTTCGGAAATATTTTTGCGAATTTTTCATATAACCTAACCCAACTTGTCGTTGTATGATGAATAAACTCGCGTGAACTAAACCCATGTATCGGAAATATTTTTGTGAATTTCTCACTAAACGTAACCCAACCTGTCGTCGCTAGATGAATGTATTCGCGTAAACCTAACCCAAGTATCGAAAATATTTTTGCGAATTTCTCACCTAACCTAACCCAATTTATCGTTGTATGACGAATAAATTCGCGTGAACCTAACCCAAGTATCGGAAATATTTTTGCGAATTTCTCACTAAACGTAACCCAACGTGTCGTCGCGAGATGAATATACTCGCGTAAATCTAACCCAAGTATCGGAAATATTTTTGCGAATTTCTCATATAACCTAACCTAACCAACTAGATAGCGTGAATATACCAGCATATGTAAAATTTGATAGACAAAGCAAGATTCCTTGCTTCGTCCATGGACGAAGCGATTACACAAACATTGTGTAATATATATTGTTAATTTTGAGAAATTCTTGTCATTGATTGGTAAATGAGATTTAAAGATGCGGGTCATAAATTTAAAAGAAAGCAGCTAAAAATGAAAATCACCACAATCGTGAATTCATTGAATAGGAAAAATTTTGATTGAAAAAATGATTGGGCAATGGTATTATTTAAAATCGTTGAAAATATTTCACGATTTCGTTCCAAAGAAAAGATCTGAATAATATCATATTTCGAAAAATGGATCATTCAACATTAATATGCACTAAAGAACTTTGAGCTTATCGCGAGAATTTCAAATCAAAGGAAGAATATTTCAATTATTCATATAACTTAATCATCTATAGTTTCTGACTGTTTCCAATGTTTAAATATTCTCTAAAACCAAAATATAACGTGATAATAGAAAAAAATATTCCAAAAATATGAATAATAATTTACGTATATAATAAAAAAAAACTCATTGGCTTGCAATTTTAAATAAACGGTTTCGCAGAAGAATAAAATTATCACAGCAGTAATGTTCAAATTGAATTTATTCAATTAAAATAAACTAAAAATTAACAGAAAACGACTTTAATCGAATGCCAAACGTATAAAGCACACAAAAACGGGAGCACAGGGAGGACGTCTCCAAAGTGGGTTACTTTACCGGGACACGAATCCCATAAAGTCGCGCTTAATGGCGGCAACGCGAAGCTTAACGTCGACGTATGCATTTTTTATAGCTTTTCCGAATCGATACCGACTTGTGTGTGTATGTTGTGTCATTCGGAGAAGACGTTTCAGCGTTCGAGATGGAAATTAAGGGATATATCGGAGGAGTAAACTGTTTAATATGAAAATTGGTATTCGATTACGGGCCACGTGTAATGTATGGCTTTTCGTGTGAAATATGGCGCGGAAGTTCGTGTGAAGAATATTAGCTGATGTACTTTTGATAAAATGTAGCGTCGATGGGGGAGTTTTTTTTTGTTTTTCTTGTGGAGGGTGCAGTTTTCGATGTTGCGAATGTGGTGAGGATAAGAATAAAATTTATGTATGTTATGATTTTGGGAATAAAATTCAATTGAATTGTTTTTAAGAAACAATTATTGTGATCTATTCTTCATATACGAAAAAGTATGAGAAAACTGTAACCATACCACCACCTTGGTGATATTGTATCATTTTGGTATCCCAGTTGAGATATTACAGTGAACAGTGAGGAATCTCAACAGTAGACTGGAAGAATGCACTCTTCGAAGAAAATGCCATCCACAAGACGTTATTTTCAAAAAATTCCAATTTGGATTTCTGCTTCTTAAATGGTAAGATAAAGTGGTTCAATTTTTATCAATACGTTTTTTTTTCTTGGGTTTTCTGTATTTTTACTGAATTTTTCAAATTATTGCGTTTGTCTGTATCACCGCATATAATGTCTAATACAGGAATTCTTTTTCGACCACTTACATAGCTTTGGTGATTAACGAAAACCAATAGGATTAAAAACGTCAATTTATCAATATATAAAGAATCCCAAAATTATTCTCTCGCCTGGATTATCGTCGGGTAAAATTATTGTTTTGTATAAGGTATGTTTTTAAGGGTTCCGATAATACGGGCGCGTAATTTACGCGGTCGTGGCGCTTTATCATAACAAATTTAATTTAAAAGGCGTGTCGCGACAACGATACTGCAAATTGGACTGGGAAAACGGGACACTATTCTGTTTATGGACGACGAACCGAGACCATCATAAACAACCCCGAGATGTGGGGAAAAATCGCTAAAAATTGCGCCTCGAGCGAAATCAATCTAAGATGGCGTCTCCCAGAGCTCATTTCTGGAAAAAATTACTCGCGAACGATTTTTATTATATGAAATTACTCTTTTAATATGATTCGAACGTCAATGTATTCTGAAATAATAAGAAAGCATAAAAATTCGATTTTATTATGTGTAATATTTTGAAATCATACTTTTGTTTTTAACAATGTCTAAATATTTTTATTTTTAACAAACAATTTAAAACGTAGCTAGATCGTAAATTTTATACGATGTTTCAGACGCGCTTGTAAACAAGCAATACGTCGGTCAAGTAATACATTTCTATAAAAATGAAAAAATATCAAACACAAAGAAAGCGTAAAACAAAGAACGCGACAAAGGAACGGCGTTTAATATCAAAACTGCAATATCAACACGGTTCAAAAGCACTTATAACGTCTCGTTGCCATTTACCTTTCTTCATTTTCAATTTTTAAGATCAAAAAAGAAAAAGGATAAAGTACACAAAAACAATAGCGAAAAAAAAACAACCCGAGAAAAAAACAAGGTCCGATCATCGCAAATTTCGTCCCGAAAAACGTCTCAATGCTCAAAAGTAAATTTGCGAAAAATTATTGGCCAATATTTATTTTGTAAGTGTTGAAAATTGATAACAGCCCAACATCACGGGTCACGGGGTCGGGAAGCGAAACGAAAGTTCAAAAGGCGATGCTTTCGCCAGATACAACCTTATTGTGGGACGTTTAATGTTGCGTGAAATCCGCCATTTATTACCATCTATTCCAATAGGCTTAGCATTGTGCAAAAAAAGCCAACAGGATAAAGGCAACTTTCCGAGATAGCAATCGGGTTAAAATCAAATTGTTCCCGCTCTCATATGTTACGTATCGAATACGAGTGGTTTATTTATTTATTAAATCACTTTTTTTATTTTATATTAAATCTATTGCGTTTTGTCGATCGAATAAACGCTTAAACTATCTGCAAAAGGAAAATATATGCGGCAGTTAAAACGTTGATAACGTTTTCGTACGTAATCCATTTTAATGGTTCAATTACAAAGATATCGTGAAAGCGTTTAAGTAAATTGCGAATGAAACTAAATTGGGGATTTTTCACTGGAAGAAGGGTGCCAAAAATGTTCGAAACTTTCGAAATTTAATTACGTTTTCATTTCGAGTCAGTTATGAGAGGCGTTTTACACAAAGACAGGTATCTAGTCGATGCGACGAATAAAAATTATGAATAAAAATTTTCGAATGAATATGAGGGTCGAGAATTCGAATGGAAAACAATTTTCCACGACAGCTGTCAAATTTCCATATAATTTTTGGCCTTAATTGCGACGGGGCGCGTCCAGCATCGAAATCGCGGTCGGAAAATTGAAACGAGTTGCGAATCAGAAATTTTGCGAAAAAATATATACATCATTAATCATTCTCGGCGTATTTTCGGAATGTTTCTTCCTAGTTTCGGCACCAGACACGTCTCACCGTATTTCCGGTTAATTTTTAAAAAGTTTTCCGAGCGGGAAATTCGCTGAAAACTAGGAGCAACTTTTCTCGGATAGTTTTCTCGGGCAGTAATGTTTTATTTTTATTTTCAATTTTATTTTTTTCGACGTTCCGAGCTTGCTAACAAAACAAACACATTAATTATTATCGAAAAGACGTTTACGCTTTTAACTGTGTCTGTTTTTGATGCATTACTCTGCACTTTTGGTTAGTGGAGAGTTTATAGTTTTCGTAAACAATACATTATACTCTATTACCTAAATGTATTAATATAATTTATTTCAATATAAATTAATTGGTAAATCAAAGTTGAATTGAAATACTTTTTGTATTAGAAATTTGCCATTTGAGATATTGACTATTGACAAAACTTTTACGACTAAGAAACTATGTTTCACAACTAAAGGCTTAATGTTTGGGAATTTAATATTCAACGAAGCGATAATTTGAAACTTAATCTTTCAGTTCAAACAAAAAGTTTTAAACGTGTAGAAATTTGATCCTTTGTGTGAGCCACTGAAAACGAAACAAGGATTAGTCCAATTCCTTTAGACCGAACTCTATTGAAAAGTTTATCTTGCACTGTCGATTTGCTCAAGCATTTAAACATTGACAAATAACATTAAACACTGTAAATCGAAATAAACAAGTAGTAAATTGAATTAAATTTAAAAATTTATTATAAATACAGAACGAATCGTTTCAACGAATTGAAAAAGAAAACATTTCTCAACATAAGAAACAGACGAATCGATATGAAAAAGTCTTCAACATAAAATTTCAGCGAATTTTCTTTCAAACTGCATCTTACTAAAAAGTGGAGTCGTTTCTAAGAACATCGGTACGTCCCAATGGGACTTGAAAGACGGGATGAGACCACCGACCGCTTATGGGGTTAGACTTTTCAATGTTGCCGTAGAGTTGTCAAACCACATTTGAAAAACCATCTATATAATGGCGTGTAAAATGACTCACTTTATGATAAAGTAAATTTGAAAATACTTAAATGTTAATAAGTATATTTTGTAAAAAAAAAAAGTAAAATTATTAAAGGTATTATCCATTGACTTCAATTAGTTCAATTCGTTATTTATGATTAAATTTAAAGCAAATCGATGAAACTTCTGAATTTGATTCCCATTCAGAACGTACAAATGTTCGAGTGTAACAAAAGCAAGGGTATACCTACAGGTCCACCCACCACCCCCTCTAGGGCCTGGAGCGTTGTCTGGGGCCGGAATCACCTGTCGTTTTCACATGTCGGTGCCCTTTGTCTAGGTTGTGTATTAATTTTACCGGACCCGTTAAAGGGTTGGTTACAATCGCCTCTCAACATGCGATAGGTCCGAATGCGAACCGAAGAAGTCACTTGAAACGATAACGGGATGATGACACGCAATTTTTCGCTGTTGTACACGGGTTAAGAACGAAATCGATATAAAATAACAGTTTTGTATAAGAAAATAACAAAATGTTTTACTCAAGTGTCATTGGTTGGTACGTCAGCGTATCCGAATTTAATTTGCATATCGAAATATGTATGTATATTGATAATTTGATTTTGAATAATTAATATTGGAGAGATCTCGAACTATGTATAGTATAAATCGTTTGATATAATTTGAACTGGATCGTAAATGTAATTATATTATTCAATTTAATGTAATTTTCAATTGAGCGTATAAATACATAACAGTTTACATAGGTATATAATAATATAATTATATTTATATTCAAATTTATATATAAAATACATTTTTAGACATAAAAAGCCAATCTGTCTATATTGAAAAATGGCCAGCGCATTAACATCGAATCAACTAGCGATAAGACAAGAGACGTCCGATTTTTCTTTCAAATTTACGGTTTATATCGGTTAAATCTTTTTTGGATTTTTCAACGACCACGATATCTCCGTCTCGCAACCAGCACAATACAATGCGTGTAATTTGTATGGAACATACATTTGATTGAATTCAGGCGAAATAAATATATTTTGTGTGAATAGCGCGTAAACCGAGGACTCGTTTCGGGTCCAAATTGCGCCACTCTGGAATTTTCAATATAACAAACGCAAAAAGGTCAGCAAACCAAATTCGACGTTTTCATCTCAAGCCAACCGTTCTAGATCGCGATTTTCCCGAGATTTTCTATCGTTTATCGTAAATTTTCCCTACCCGGACGGAATCGGCTTCGATTTTATTTTCACCACACACATAACACTCCCGAGACGGCTGCTTTCGAACTTAAACATATTCATATTCAGGGAATATCAGATTATTAAATATAATATTTGAAAACATATAAGATGAACATTTTGAATATATGTATGTAAAATATTAATTTTTAAATTGTGTATTCATTCTAATAAAAAATAAATCCAATGGACAAAATTATCATAAATGAGAATTTTTAAAATGATTTCATTTTTATTTTGTAGTAATGTGAATTTGCTCGATTATCATCAGAAATGCAAAATGCTTTTATCCATTTTTTTTCTCACAATAATTTTTATTATTAACGAAATATAATATATAAAAAATAAACAATTGTGTGAACGTATTGTCGTCGCACGATCAACGATATGCAATTGTTATATCAAAGTATTTTTATACAATAAATTTTGATTTTAGTACCTAGAAAAATACAAATATTTGAGTAGATATTTCAAGAGCGAAAAAAAAATAATGATGTTTATATTTTATTATATGTATGTACTTCAAACGCACAAGAGCGCCACCCAACGTTTTTCTATCGGTACAAAAATTTTCTTTAACAAAGAAAATCATCAAAAAAATCAAACACACAAAAAAAATTTACAATTTAAACTTTTATAACATCAAACGAAAATCACACAGAATCCCCATAAAAATGTATAAAGACGTACATTTTTAAGAAGCTGTCCCATGGACGTGCTTCCGAAACGCGACTGCGACGTACATCAATATTAAACAAAAATAAAATGGGAATAACATAATAACTATAAAATGGGACACATGGATAGAGTTGCGGGATACCGAGAAAATTCTAGAAGGTGGTACGACCTGTGTTCGTACCTTTTACAGGGCTCGAGCAATCCCATTGTCGATCCGGGACCCGGGAAGCACAAAGGACTCGCGGAGCACATCTTTCCTTGCATGTATTATACACGCGAACGAAAAAAAATCATATTCTTATACTCTGGAATAACGAACATGCCCGTTTGTTACCGTAAAGACTCTCTCGTGTGTATAAAGTGTGATCATTAATTACATATTTTGTGTATGGTACGCGGAATGTTTGTACGAATGCGCATATCGGATGTTGGGATGTTTGTGAATGCTGGAGGTAGTTGGTTAAAATAAGATGTGTTCAAATTTTAAATTAGTCATTGTGCGAAAATGTACATATGATGAGTTTATATTAGAAAAAAATTGTAGTAATTTTGTTGGTTTGAAAATTTAAATTTGATCGATTTTTTGTTCTTGATATTATACATTCGGATATATCGAAATTGAATAAATACAATTATCGCTATCTTGAGAAAAAAAGTAAATTGATGCGTTTCACTTTTATTATTAAATTTACACTACCGTGAAATAAAAAGGTTTCACTTTAAATCGCATTAGTAAGTTTTCCTATATGTAAAATTAGAAACCAGGTATAGCACTCTATTAATTTGTTAACTTAATTAGAAAAATTGGAAAATTATTTTATATTATTATCTTTCGATACATTTTATTTTAAACACGAGTATTTCTTGTTTTTCTGTTTGTCTATCTCCAAAAAATTGTATAAAAATCATGTTTCATATACATATTCCAAATCGTATTTCACGCTGTTAAATTCGACAAATAGTATCAAGATCAAAACGTTACAATATCATTATATAATAAGTAATAACATCCATCTTTCTATCTTTTTGTAGTACGACTCAATACGATAAAACCAAACCGTTAATATTTCGAGCCCTATTTTCCGATGGCATGTTTCATTTTACTAGCCACTATCTAAAATATAAATGCAAGGTAAAATACGCCATCACCCCGCACCAAATAATACATATTAGCGACATTATAGACGCGTTTCTCTTCCACTTTCCTTTTAGAAAAACTGAACGAGGGGGTTGGTTAGGACATGGCTGCATTTAATTTACGCATTTATTTAATACCGCATGTCTCAGTCAGCCAAAAATCTGAACGCATTGAAGGGTGCAACTGAACGTATCATATTCAATCAGGTATTCAGATCGAGTTTGTTATTTTTCTTACATATAGGTGTCACCATATTGACATGATGCGGGGTGATAGCGTAGTAAAACACAAACCACCTGAAATGCGAATACAATGACAAACCATCTTTCGAACCCAAACTCGATATTCATAGAAAAAAACAGCTCACACCCACATATTCACGTGTCACATCACACATAACACACGTATGATATTTTCCTTCTTTTTGCGCTTGTCACTTTGGATAGCAGCGTCGTCGGGTGAGCCCCGCTCAGCCACACAATGGCGCGAGACAGACACGTGTCCGGGAAGGCCCTCAAGTGAAAACCTCGTCTTTTCTCCGAAGGCTTTCGCCTGCTCGTCCCGTGGGATGAGGCATCTGGACGGCCGGGAAACCGGAGGCAGTCGCAGCCATGATGCACACGTGTGCACGTCATGCAGTTATTGATCACAGTTACGTGATCGTGTTTGTGTAACGTCGGCGTTTTTGATATGGTGGCGTAGGTCGGATGTGAAGTGTTTTTGGAATGCTTGTTTTGAAATTTTGTGAATGTCTGTTATGTTTTAGGTATACACTGAATCCTCTTTTTACATGGTTTAAGAAAGAAGAACTGATCGTTCCGCGGCGTGCAAGAATCAGGGAATCGATTAAAATATATTCATGGTCATAATAACTGGGTATTGGACTATTGGGTAGTTCATTTTTATGTTTTTTCTAGGTTTTATTTATATGAGATATTTAAAATTACAAGAAAGACTGAATATAAAAATTTATAATACCCAGGTCTTAGTATATAAAAAACCGCTAATATAAATACATTAAAATTAAACATTGATTTACTATTTATTTAACTGTTTTCAATTTTTAAATAAAATTATATTCGTGAGAACAAAGGTTAGGAGAGAAAATTTTATTTCCATGTAACATGCACAAGTTATGAACTGATTCATCAAACAACTCAAATGTCAAATCACATCCGGTGACTTAAAAAAATTAAATGTCAAATCACATCCGGTGATTATATGAACTATTAACTTTCTCATGTGACTTTAGATGAATAATTGAACCATTGTATTTATTATTTGTCATCATGTGTCTTATCATAAACCACACCCAAACAGAAAGAATATAAAAGCTTGTGTAATCAAATGCATGTCAGTCTGAATTGTATACCCAAACTATTAAATCTGAAATTGTAACAGACTTGTCTTGCAACTTGTTACGATTGAAGGAAATCTAATAAACGATTGATTTATCCTGAAGAGATTCATCATTGTTTTACTTTTTTTTCATCGCTGGTCAACACCTGAACTTAATTCACACAATTCCCGACATTGTAATACATCTATCCCTCGATTTATATTATTATGTATATTTTTAGGTACCACTCAAAAGACACATAAAATTAATTCATAACTTGTAAGATGTTGAAATTTCAAAATATTTTCAAAAAAAATCATCTTGACTGTATTTTATATAGAATTTTTAAACAGTTAAAAACATATTGTTAGAGTATTTAAAATTTAAATCTAATACTAAAAAGATTTAACTGAATCTAAAATATATATTTTTTTTGAGATTTTTTAAAATAATATCGAATTCAATCTGAAGCGAAAATCTCTGCAAACAATAAAACACACATTGAACGAGCGAAACGAGAAGTGCAGAATATAAACCGTCGTTACCAAACAGTATTATACATTCGTAGGTGAATTTAATCAACGAGGATCGTTATCGTCGCGCATCCCCAACGCGGTTGCACCTCCGGCCTAGGTACCCGGGTACTAGTATCCGGGTATCTAGTACTAGGCACCGCGGACTAGGTGGCCCACAAACGGCCCAGGGGAAAATTTTCAAGCGAAATTAATTCGGGACTGCGTTTCGGTTGTAAATTGCTCTAATTAAATTTGCCCAGGCTAAGATCGCGGAAAAATACGGGCCGCTTCATAGATTTCCCGAAGGCGACTCGGCGAACAATCGAATTTTAATTACGGCGAATTAACGCGTCGCTGATTCGACGGGGAATTGCTGAAAAATAATTATGAGAAAGGTTGTTTGGCCGGAAAATAAATACATTTTGTAATATAATAGAGACGTTTAATTTGAGTGGTGAAGATTTAACGTTTGGACAGTGTGAAATATCCGATAATTTTCAATGTTAAGGTGTGTTTTGTGAGTAGAATCGATGAATCGAAGTAAGTTAATAAAAAAGAATATGTGATTAGTAAGAGAATTTAAAATTGTATAATAATTTGTAATTTGAAAATAAACATAGTTCGATGTAAAAATAAGATATTTTCAAAGCGAAATTTTGCATCGTATTTTTGCTTCGTTACGTTTCATCGATATCGTATTTCAGACTCGTTATTTCGACAAAGGAATCAGAATGCTGACATGCGATGTATTCAAAATTTAATTTGCACAGTTAAAAAGCTACAGAAAAAGTTTGGAATCTTCCATATTTTTTTATAAAAGTCGAACATGAACTTTCTTCCGACGCATTATCTTTTTACTGAAAATAAAGTAATTTTTCTTAACGAACATATATGTTATACGAAAATAATCTGAAAATCGCTCTAAAATTTTCATTCGAACTAAGAGACTGAATGCATTCACGACCCGACCAAACATGCAGAAATGCACGAAAGTGCATTACATGCACCAAAGTGAGAGCGATGGGAACGTGCACAAAAACGGGCGCATAGAAAACACACGTAGTTTCCCCGGTGCATTCGCGCCGATCCCTGAAGTTACATTGCGGTTCCCGAACTGTGGTCCGCGGGCAGGCCTCAATGCGACCAACTGTCTGAAATTTGCAAAAGCAATTTTGGCGAGAATTGCAGAGGATGTCGGTCGCATTGCCGGTGCAATGTGCATCGGTGATGGAAAACCCGTACATGTTGGAAATTCTTTTTTATTATATTATTATTGTATCGATGGTTTGGCATTGTTAAAAGTATGTGTTATGCTACGTTTGTGTAATCACTTCGTCCATGAACGAAGCAAAGAATCTTGCTTTGTTTATGAAATTTAACATTATCTGGTGGTGTATAGATATATCTAACGTAGGCACATTATTTAACGTCTTCTATCAAACATGATAGTGACACGTCTTATAATATACTTATGGAAGGCATTAAAATTTCCTACGAGCATCTACGCGTATGTTCCTACGCTAGAGGGCACCTATACACCATCAGATGTTGTCAAATTTTATAGAAAAAGCAAAATTTTTAATTTTGTCCATGGGCAAAACGATTATACAGACGTAGCGTAACATATAAATATGTGAATATGATCGATCTGAAACCATTTGAAAGAAATAAATCCTTTTACACTATTAAAATATAATACTTATCTCCAATCACGTTATTTGAAACCTTCATATAATAATTTTTTCCAGAATTTTTTTTCAACAGTTTTCCGATTCCAAACAATAATCAAAGTTAAACAGATGATTCGACTAGTACATGAATGAAATTACATATTTAACAACGAACGGTTCCCAAAATACATATTCAAACTCTTTTGAATTCACCTTTCCCTAAAGAAAAATATGTGAACTTTTGATAGTACATTGTATCAGAAATGCGGGCTATACATTTTTATGATTTAATGTTAAATCGTTGGTAAACGTATTCGGAACAAAAATTCAAGTATCATTTCAAGAAGATAGAGATGAGAGCAAATTGAATATATCAAGCATTCAAAAGTAAGCACCGAACCACTCTAGCAATAACGACCTTTCGCTCACACACACAAACGTACTCGGCATATAAAACAGTACTAAATTATGTTAAAATTCAAATTTGCGAATCGAGGTACGCTCGGTTGCGCGTTGCGCTTCATTTGCTCTTACATAAATCAAGCGCTGGTTGAGAGTTTCGGTCGCTGCACGGTTAACGTTTCGGATATTAAAGTAATCTGAATATATATATTTATTACCGTGTGCAACACATGTCTGTGGAGGATTGCTTGGTGCATTATTGGTACCAGGCGGCATTAAAATTTGATGCGAGTACTGTGCTCGTGACCGTGTAAATTTTTTTTTCAATAAAAACTGTCCTAATATTTCGTTCATGGTCTCGACGGTTTTTTTTCACGTTATCAAAACATTGTTGCTTAATCACTTGGACCAATGATCAAATACGAGGTGATTGTAGTAAAAAATTAGTTATTTAAACGGAATAATTATGGAATCAATATTGAACTTTGATATACGTACATTCGTTTCAAAATTATATGAATTAATTAAAAATATAAATAGATTTCATATTTTCATAAAAATATTTAATATTAAATACATATTATACATATTGAGAAAAAACGGAGTCAATATTTTAAATGAAAATATGAAAATTCTAAAAATAATTTCTCTCGACTGACACTGATGAAAAACTTTTTATAGACACAATAAAAATAATTTCAAGCAATTTTAACGCAAATTAATTTTATATTGAAAAATCTTACGCAACTTCTACACAAAAATATACACCCGAAATTCTTTTACATGGCTTTTTTACACAGTTTCGAATTAACACGGTCCAAGAAAAATAACATGATTATGCTATAATGGTAAGATCTCATCCAGGCTATTATATAATACAATTATAGTTATTAAATGAAAATTTACTACGTTTTCGATGATTTAATATGGCAAAATTTTGCCACATCACACAGTTTTTATGAAGTATATTTAATTAAAATTTGGAAGTTCCGTTGATGGAACCTATCTTCAATTTTACACGTTCACCATACTTTTTTTTACACGGTACTCTGGAACATCTCCCCCATATAAAAAGAGACTTGGACGTACATATACACCTTAAAAACAATCCGACATACAAAATGCACTCGGGAAAGTCCATTTCGGTACAAAATCGCCGACGGTGTACGGCACCAGTTCCAAGGTGTACCCTGGAGGTGTGGGCCGGTTAACAGGTCACCGGTGAAATTCGCAAAATTATTTTGGAGCTTGTGGTTGACGGAGCGAGAAAGGATAGACGTGGCTGGCGGAACTTTTGCGAAAACCCAATTAGGAATACTCGCCGAAAAGTTGGGCGCCGCCTAATGCGCCCGGGGGCATCAGTATGCAAAACGGTCTTGAAACGTTGAGTAAGCCAAAATGCAGCCGAACAATAAATGCAGAATGGGTGATGTTCGAAATAATGGTTAACGGGGTTTGATCTTGTGGCTTTCAACTTGGTTAATGGACGCGGTCGAATAGAATAATCGGATTGGTTCAAATTCACGATTTTACATATTGAATAATTTCGTATGTCAATTTAAATGCTGAATTCACACGGACAGAGCCGGTTCGAGTATGTGGCACTCTAGGCAGATTGATTTTCAGTGCGCCCCCTCCTTCCCATATTTTACAAATATTTTTAGAATTTAAAAATAATTCGAACCCCAAAATTTTTTCCCTAAACAAAAGGTAGACGCTTTTTAAAATTATTCAACACTTATCAAAATTATTCGAACCCCAAAAAATTTTTTTCTCTAAAAACAAGGTCAATGCTTTTCGAAATTATTCGATATTTTTCAAAATATAAATTATAATATTTCAATTTCATAACCAAAGAAGAAAAAGTGAGAGCGGCGCAAAGCGCCACTTAAACTTTGACGCCCTAGGCAAGTGCCTACTCTGCTCCCTATTTGAGCCGCCCCTGCACACGGGTTACTTATTCAGCAATAAAATTTTTGTCTAATGTCGATGTATAGACATGAAAAAGCGATTTGTCGATGTTGACTCAGTGACATATTGTCGTCGATTTGTCGCTGTCTAAAACGACGACTAAGGTTATGCACCAGTGATTGACCACTTCTCAGAAAAAATGTAAAAATTAAGGTTTTTAAAGACGATAATCTTTTGGAAAGGATGTGATAGATAAGATGTAATAAACAGCTAATCTATCGCACCCTTTCCGAAATATTCCTTTAAAAACCTTAATTTTTACGTTTTTTCTTAGAAGTGGTCAACCACTGGTGTCGTTACCTTATATTGAATTTCCAATGTAAAAAAAATTACACAAATTATTTCATTTTTAATCGCTATAACCACTACTTATCGCATTCTGACCGACAAACAACAATGTCAGAGATAGTTTGTCGACTTACCTTCAATAAAAATTTGAATATTAACCGCAGAGCAATAGCTTGTCGCTTTTTTCAATGTTTTTCACGAACAAAAATCGTAAAATTTCAACACAGGTATATTCAAATTTATCGGCTAATTAAGATACGATTCCAATATGAGCGAAGACACAATGTGCGTGTAATCGTATACCGAATTGGACAAGAATAATCAAGACCAGGTAGTAAATGAACGGTAGGAGGATGACAAAGGTTCGACCTTGATCAATCACACGGTAGAGTAGTCGTCAAAATAACCGCACCGCTTACCCTCCATATCAAAGAGGCATACGTTATGAATCTCACATTGTAGGCGTGCTTGTATTCAGAATCGAGTGGGTAAACTTGAGAGCGATCCGTTTAAATTTCAAATCTGCGGTCGAAACAGAATATTCATTGAAATTTCTGACCTTTGAGCGCTCTCGCTGTATAGAAATAATTGATACGATGAGAAAATTGAAAATGCGAAGCGTTCAACTCGAAGTTGGCGAAGCAACGCAACATAATGGTATAAATGAAAAGCTGAGCGCAAATCTCATTAAACATTCTTTAGAAATAATTTATTTTCGAATTTGGAATCCGCGAAGAAATTTTCTTTCTCCCGGCGTAATTGTTATTCTTTTCGTTTACGTCTCGGAATATTTCGACGATATAAATCCGTCGTCGGGGCTTTTCAATAAGTTTTCGCAGACGCGTTTCGCGAATCAACGGAGAATTCCGCGAAGAAAAGCCACTTACGCGTCTGATTGCCAGATAAATAATATGTAAAAAGCTTTGTATAATTATATAAGCGAAACCGAGAATGAAAAGTTGCCTTAAATAATGGACGCTCGTTTCTCAGAACGAAATTATGGCTCGACTTAAACGGCGGCAACGAGAAAAATACGGACGCATTTTTAAATGGACACGAAAAATTTACGTTCTCCTTTATAAATATGCGAAAGCAGGCCGAAAGTTTGCGAAAAGTAAACATTTGCACAAACCCAACGTGCGACCTGATTAATTATTGAACCCGATTCGAAACTGAGCACAACCTCGCGCATATTATATTACGTTTATATATCGAATTTCCCAAAAGGGAAATTTTACGTGTGTAATCCCGAGTTAGCGTTTTGCAGCTTATACCCAAGGACCTGAGACTAAATCCTTCGAGTGCAGAAGCAAATTTTATCGAAATATCCGCACAAAAAAAGGGTCGACAGTGGCGAAACTAGGGCAAGAAAGCGGAGCTACTATTTCCCGATAATACGAAAGAGTGGAGGATTATAATTAAAAAGTTACAGATTATTGAGCCGAAAGGGCGGATGTAAAATCTGAAAAAATTGCGAGAGAGCTCAAATCGAATTATACGGGGCGAACCTTCCGGGATTCGAGTGTTTGAAGAGCACGCAAAAAAAGAGTTCTTGTCCGGTTCCGGGTAATAAAACGTCTCCGGCATTCGAGGGTTGTCCACGTAGAGAAGCTGATTGCTTGACAGCTCCCTCATCAGGGAGCCGAAGCCATTATCCAACAGGATCAGATCCTTCGGAACACCCTCGTCTCCAGACGAACAACTTTTGTATTATGCATCCTCATCACGATATGTATTAGCCGACTTGTAATACTTCGCCGATGCCGAATTATACCGACATATTAAAACGTTCAAATAACCAATACACTCCATTATAATATGACTAATAAAACCGATGTTTCTGAACACAATGAATAAAGAATTGTTTTAATTATAATGGAATGTTCCAAATAAAATAAACATTTTTAATTAGAGTAACACGATACATTAGCCCTATATTGTATATTGCGCAGTAATGATATTATGTGTATGAAATAATCGATATTCATAAAAATCGACACAATGGAAGAAAACACTCATATGAAATTTTTAGAGTGTCATCGATACAATGATAGTGGGAAATGACATACGTATTCATTGCATGAAGGCTGAATTATAGATCGGTGCCGCGAAAACGACATGGATAATCAATAGAAACTTATGTTGAATTATTAAATGCGATGAAATTTACGACTTTCGAAATTACCCGGTCGAGTGTGTACTTCTTTCGCAATGAGTGCAAAAGCTGTAAAACTCTTATGTCGTCGAGTGCTACTCTTCGGCGTAACGAAGACAATATTGATTTTCTCGTATTTTTCTCCTTTACATCTATAAAAAGAAAGCTCGTATATATTTTAACAATCGAAAGGAAAGAAACAATTTTTGTGTCGCCCATTTTTTCCTCGTATCATGAACAAAAGAATTATTCAACAGCAGCCAAAAGTGGTATAGTCAACGGAAGCGCCAGACGTCCAATGAAAAATGAACGCAAAAAAGACAGAACGGGATAAAAAAAAAATGCGAAAATTGTACAAAATACACACGTACATATGCATAAACATTTCATCTGACAGTGTGCTTTGATCGAAAATACACTTTGGTAAGTCTTCGAAAAATATGGATGAATTATAATCAACGGAGAGCAAAGTTTTTATTATATCGAAGGTACTGCGAGTAATCTGATGAAAATCGCCGAGGTTCAATACTCAAAATATCATACTTTTGACAAGTTTTGATCGATCGCTACTTACTTTTCAAATTAATCAAAAAATATAGTACGCTCATTGTTTCCGGGATCGCCTAACAACAAATTCACATCACATATAAAACATTCTGATTATTTTTTCGATATGTGAAATCTAGATTTTCATCAGTTCAGAACAATGAACAAATTTCAAAAAAGCGCACGTTAAATAATCGTTGGGATAATCCCACTTCGATACAACCAAATTGAAATTTCAATGATATAGTGTTGATTTCTATTTTATTTTTTACCGAACGCTTTTAAAAGCGGCACCGTGAAAAATATTATCCCGCGCAGATTGAGAAGATTTCGTTTAATCCATCCATAATAAGCAAAGGAAAATTCAAAATTCGCATTCATCCCCGTACGCTGTTGGAACGATTTAAAATTTATAGAATTAGTACGTTGTGCCGGCTCTGCTTGATTATCCTCGTGCCCCGTTTTATATACGGGTAAATGTATATTGCATACATATATCACTGGTGTAGCGGAAATTTTGCGAAATTCGAGTCTCGACTTGATTGTGAAGAATGAATGGAGAAATTTCAAAATCTGCATCTGAATTATATATGTTATGTCTGTGTAATCGCTTAGTCCATGAACAACGCAAAGAATCTTGCTTTGTCTATGATATAGAAACCACATAGTCGCCATCTAGCGTAGGCGCCCCATTTAACTTCTTCTATCGAATATGATAGTTGACGTGTCTTACAATATACTTATGGAAGGCATTAAAATTTCCTTGGCACACCTGATATTAAAAAAACATTTGAAAATGTTTACACGTGAACAAAAAAAGGTTCGTCACTACTGTTGTAAGGCACGTCAACTGTCATATTTGACAGAGGACGTTAAATGATGCACCCACGCTAGATGGTGCTTATGTGGTGCTTATTTGTAAAGACAAAGTAAGATTCTTTGAATCGTTCATGGAAAAAAGCGATTACGCAAACGCAGTATAATATATACAAAATTATTCTAGAAAAAACGAATACAAAATATCGATTAATTGATCGAATCCAATCACCAATATTTGAAAAATGTCTTATTTTAATAATTGGAACAAAGGACGAGTTTCTCTATCTCGAAGGCGGAAGAGAAATCGTAAGAAAATTCGACGCTTCATAATCAGATATTTTACCGGAAAACTGAAAATTAATTACTGAACGGGGAAATGTTCGAATATTCTCGCTGCGAAATTACTTGTTTCATCAAGCGATGAAATGAAAATGATAAAGTGGTTGTGCGTTTTAATTTTCCGTTATTACGTGTCAGGTCTAAATTGAAAAATGTGTGAACAATAACGAACCGTCCGTAAAAAAATATATCACTAATACATGAATATTATCGATGAATCACATGAGATATTAGGAAAGTCATTTTGAAATACATGTTTTTCATAGACTGTTTCAATATTTGACGAGAAAATGTGCAAAATTTACGACTGATCTGACATAAAAGTGTTTTATTGATTCAACAAACAATTGATAATGATAATGTAAAAATAATAAGTTGTTTATAAAATTAATATTTAATCGAAATACCAATTAATCTACGATTCATACGATCAGACTTGACCAGACATACGAATGGTTTTTTATCGGTCGTTAACCCTTTGAGTGGTGGGTTAAAATTCAAGCGCAGGTCCCCTGGGAGTGAGTTATTTTTCAGAAAAATATAGTATTAGAAAAATGATTCGCAAATCCACATTTTTCAATTTAGAACCTCCAAATTTGATATGTATATTCTCAAATATTTAGACAATAATGTGATGTAGTTACCAACCCTCTTTAACTACCCTTATGAGATAAATATCCCTCCCAAATTCAATTTTCTCTTGATTTGAGATCTCTTAATATATTTACCTGTTTTAAATCCATTACTTATTTTCTTCAGTACATACAAAAAAATATTTTTGAGTTTTCATCCCTCTAACTACCCTTAAAACTTACCCCCACTGACTTAAACCCAAAAAAAATCGTATCCAAGTCAAATTCGGTATGATTTTTCTTCAATGCATAAAGAAATATATTTTTGAATTTTCATCCCTCTAACTACCCTTAAAACTCACCCCCACTGATTTAAACCCAAAAAAAAAACCGTAACTGATTCAAATTTGGTATGTATTTTTGTTGACACCTTAAAAAATACTGCCAGATTTTCAACTCTCTGCTACCCCTAAAATTCACCCCCTCCCACTGAAATCTGAATAGTCTTCGTATTCAAGTAAAATTAATTTAAATATTATATTTAAATTTAAATAATGTATGAAGAAGATTTTTTATTATTATATCATGTAAATTATCTTTAATATTTTTAATTATAATGTTTTCACAGTAAAATCAAAGATTCTCAACATTTTTTTTCACAATATAAATTTTTTTATCATTATTATTATGTACATATTATTATTTTTAGTTTCAAATTTATTTAATCTTCATTATTATTGTCTATATATTGGGTTATATAATACTATTTGGTTTTTATAGAGAAATATAATAAAACAAATTCAGTGTTTCTCAAAATTTTATTAAAAAAATAATCATAAAAAGTTAAAAGTTAAAAAAGACAATATTAATAGGATCCAAAAATGGTTTAATTTTCCGCAATCTATCGGTGCTTTCAATACTATTGTCGGCAAAATGCAGTGCTCAATAAAAAAAAGATCTTGAGAAAAAAGAATTCTAAAATATGGAGTTTCAATTAACGGGTTTGTTGACCAGTAGTCTTTCATAGAGCTCTTTCCCACTAAACTAGTCAACATAATAGTAGCTATAAATATATACATCTCTGAAACATCAGTATCGACCCATTTTTTTAATTTTGATTTAGCACTAATATTGTTACTTATTTGTTTAGCATATCTATTTGTTTCTATTACTACTGTATTCATTATATCGGGGCTGAAGAAAATCTTGAAAAAATCTATCTCCATTTCCATTTGGTAACCTGGTTGAATTCCGGAATTTGGATTATTGAATGGAATAATCTGAGGGCAAAAATTACCTTCAACCCATTTTCTTTCTTCTTTTCGAGGACGTTGAGCTGGTGGAGGTCCATCATCATCATCTTCCGGATCGGTCTCATCGTCAGATGAAATACTCAAATTTAAAACTACATCATCTAGATCGTTTATCACGTCTTCGTCATCACTTATTATAAAAATGTCATCTATTTCTTGATCACTTAATCTTCTTGACATTATGAAGAGATTCACAATTTTTTTTAAACGAATAAATCACAAATACGAAACACGATTCACGAACACTAACCGATTATTATCGTTATAAATACTCTTTTAATACAATAATATTCTCAAACTCTAGCAATCAAAGTATCGACCCGATTTCAAAGCATGCTCAGAACAGACTGATAATTATACAAATGCTTTGGTGCAAATTTTCATTTTATGTGAAACATATGTATTATATTTTGTATATTTTGTGAGTGGTGAGAAAAAATTTTACGGATCATTGAAATCGTCTTCCTAGTCGAGCCTCGAATTACCAAGGAAACCGAAAGATTTAGAAACAAAAGGACTGCACTAAAAAAATATCGAAATCATACGAATGCTTTTGCATCAACTATCATGAAATATGATGCGTATATTTATTTTACGATCATTATTCTTTGTCGGGCCGTTGCACTAAACGTTGACGCTCGTGATTTAGGGGCGTTTTATTGCACTCGAGTCGATGCGACCCGTTTTTTTTTCATAGACTTCTAAATGCTGTTCTTATTTCAACAGATTTTGGTAAATAAGACAGCTATATATTATGTCAATGTTATTTTTTTTATAAATAAGCGAGAAAAGTGCGTTTTCAACGATGCATTGCAAAACATTTCGATTTTTTTTTTCACACTTTTTCCCTCGACTATTTATTATACACAGATTTAAGATATTTTGATATTTTGGAATTTCGTCCTTCATTTTATGTGCATAATTGTATATATAATCAAATTTACAATATGATGAAATCCTAAAACATTCATGGGTTCCTTGCTTCGAATATATGAAAGCATTAGTTTGTTTTTATAAAAACGTTCTAAATACTAAAATTAATTAGCGACACTTATAACTCATAGGATAAAAAATTAATTTGAATATTATGCCAGTGATTTTCAACACTTTTTAATCATTCTCTACAATTAAAAAGCATTTCTAGAATAACGGAATTTAAAAAAACTTTAATTTATTTTCACTAATACTTTGTATATTTATTTTAATAATTTCTTTGAAAGTTTTGTAAAAAAATTAAATAAATAAAAAAAAAGTTACAAACGATATAAGTAAATTCATCGGGAAAAGCGGCGGCACGTAATCAAAAAAAATATTTCACGATTTTTTTTCTGCATCAAAAAACAAACTATATTTTCGTTAATAACATCTATTCTATATGCGTTATTTTAAAAAAATATAATCTTGTATTTATATTGAAAAAACACGAAGGAAACGCAGAAAGTGTCGGTGCCGACGGGTGCGGCATTCCTCTTCGGCATGATCGAAATTTTGTGTCGTCAATGACAGTGATTAGAAATGAAAGAGAATTTGTGTCAATTTGTATGCTATAGTAAGAGACAAAACGGCGATATTTTGTCGCTAGATTATCAATAATAAAAAGCTTGAAAAATGAATCGATTTTCTGAATAGTAATATTTGAATATACAGCCGCGGGTCGTACACATGGCGATAAATCTGTCGTTAAAAAACTTACATTGGTTGCGAGTAAAATTTAAAGCAAACACAAAAATTTTACCAAAATGGACATTAATCTATTCTAATGTATACAGCTGGGTAGATTCAGATTTACATAGAATTCAATGTCAAAAAATATGAATCGATCATGCTAGAATTTATCGAATTGTGATCGCACGACAAAAATGCCATTTGATAACCCTTTACAATGCATACTACTGTAATAACATGGATCGCGGAGTTTATCTATAAAAACCGAATTTTTAAAACTATACGTATGGGTTATCCTCGTAAATTCATGCAATGATTTTAATGGTACTACCATTTCTGATAAAAATTCTGGCGCGATTTTCGTAGAATATCTTTGAGTTCATTGACGCATTAGTTTGAATTTCGGAAAACTCAAAGAAAATTCCCTAACTAGTTAAAGTGTATTTATTGCAAAAAATTATGGTCAAAATATTTATTGTTAAGTAAAATTGTTCTCTTATTTCATCTATTCTATCTATTTTATTCTATGTATTATATTATGTGGTTTTCGACAATTTTGTGATACAAATAGGATTTTTTTAAATATTATATAATGCAATAAAATACGTTTTGATAATGTCTGTGACCAATATAACACAAAACATGTGACGAGAAGTCGATCAGCACGACACAAACGAGGATCGAAAAGGACCATCATAAATTCACAACTTACGGCATTAGCTAATATGTTGTTTTAAAAATTCCGTTTTTATTATCAATAAATTTCGAATTTCGAATCTGGTCACAAATTTAACACAGATTCGCCCATTGATTACAAAATTTTCAAAACAAGAAACATTATCAGCACAGACAGATCGACAATTAACATTTCACAAAATTACCAACCCACACCGAAAGCGTTCATGCCCGCACATACTCGTTTTAGAAACAGCCGAAAGCACAGGAGGGGGAGTTACCCCACCTCCAGCGCTGCCAACCCCCACCTCCGGCGCTGCCAACCCCCACCTCCGGCGCTACCAACCCCCACCTTCCAGAGTCTGGAGAGCGACTCCTCGTTCGGCTGCTACCCTGGTCTCTCTCGGTCAGTCTGTCCGCGGCCGCAGTCGGAGCAGCACGCGTTCGCCGCACCAGAAAAAGTGAGTGCCGGAGTGTTGCCGCCCTGCTCGTGGCGCGAAATCCGAATATTTGAATATGAAAGAGGCGTTAACGTGGACATAATCGAGAGTGACGTTTCGAACGCTTTTCACGGCTCTTTCGTTCTCGTATTCTTCTATTGTGTATGATTGCGGATTTTGAATAAATTTAATTCGGCTCGGATTCGTTGCGGAGTTTTGTTTTAGATCGATTATCGTGTCGATTGCGGGATGTTGGTACGTTTCGTCCTGTGTGTGTGTAGTGTTTGGATGGCCCGGTTCATGGCGAGGATAATGACGTTGAATTATAGAAACTAACGTATTTACCGAGCGCATAAAGTTAGCTGAAATATTAAACGGATTTGTATTCTTGGAATCGTTGGAAAATGTCGTGTCATAATGTATTTTTCGATCTAACTGAAAATTAATTATTTCGAATACATACTATAGTTATTATTTTGTTCGATTTGAATAATATTTCTTAGTATACAAAGCGTCGAAGCCTTTTAGAGCCAATTTCGATAATTTTGCGAATATTAATTAGAATACCTTTTACATAAAATTATCCGCCATCCCGTATATATTAATATCGGTATTTCACCCGGGCTAATAATATAGAAATTTCAATCGAAATACCTCGAACAAAACATGCATATATAATTTTTCTTAGAATTTGACATGTTCCATTATCAAATAAGCCCTATTTAGGACGAAATTCCCGTAAATCTTTCCGACGATACATCACGCACGCAATCAAAGAATCCTAAGAAGCATTCCCCAAAACGTGAGGGGGGGGATAAAATATAATTTCCCTAATCTACCCACGTACACGTCTCTTCCGCCGCTCATAATATTTCATCCAGAGATCTTTTTACATACTGCTAAAAAAAAAGCAAAAATTTGCCTAAGCCCCCGCGACCCCGAACATCCGCCGATTTGCGTCCCGCGAACGTAAATCATTATAAAACGTCTAGAGCGAGGCAACTTTTCAAACGGATATGAAAACATCTCATTTCGTCCCGGAAAAGTTTTCGCATCGCCGAGAAAAACAATAATCGCCCAAGATAAAAGGGTACCCCGTGACAAACTGCTCAAGTTTCCGACGGCCCATTTGCAAGGAGTCACGCACCTACAACGCAGACGAGCCTGCTCCTATAATATTGTATGGTGTGTGTGTGTGTGTGTGTGTGTGTATGTGTGTGTGTGTGTGTGTGTGTGTGTGTGTGTGTGTTTCGCGTTTCTGCGAAACGAACGTATGTGGCGAATATCGACGGGATAACATGTTGGAAAATCGTATGTGAAAATTCGGAAAAGAATACCTTGTTCGAGATTGTTACGTTTCCGTTATATTATATTTTCATGTCGATGTATAGAGTAGAACAAGGTCTTCGTAATTTGATATCAATTATTTAAAAAAATTTCTTTATGTGTTCGAGAAATTTTCCTACAAACCGAAATCAATGGTTTTTAGTCAATGGAACGTGATCCGTCTATTGATCACGCCACTTTTCACTTAATTTCACAAATCAATGTTTAACTATATACATATCATATACATATGCAGCCTATGTAATGTCCCTAATGTTCACTAAATGTAGAATAAGACCTTAGCTTATATCATATTTATCATAATAACAAAGGAGACTCTTGAGTAGTTTCCAAATAATAATAACCTTTATTATTGACTGTGACACTGATAATTTATAATTAGCTCCAGTAATCGATTGTACCCGATTTATTATACATATTTTCAAATAATAATTTAAATAATATGAAATCTAATTATATTATACATTCAAAAGTATAATACTTAAAATGTTATCATATCGTTTTACAGATTCTGAGAATACAAACAGTTTCAAGCATCAAAATTTGCTTATAAATCAAAGGTTAACTTATTTTTAATTATTCGAATAAATTTATACGACTTTGAAATATTATATAATACATTTCAGAACTGGAATAATATGCAAAAAGCAAAACGAAACAATAGCACAATCCTTGAAATGAATTAAAGTTTTATCCGAGACCGTTCCAAATATTTTAATGGCCAAAGATATTAAAATGCATTCAGAATTCTGCAGGAATGCAACAATGCATTCGGAATAAGATTCCGAGATCGCGATGTCCAGCGCAAAAGGAAACAAAGTCGCATCTCGTACATTTTCAAAATTCCATTTCTCAAATTGCCATAAAAATCACCATCGCATCGAAACATTATAATCCTCTTTTTACACGGTTCCGAAATAACACGGTGAAGATGAACCGATTACTTTTTTACACCGATTTTTCAATTTAACACGCTATAAAAATAATAAAAATATCTATTATTATGCCATAACGGTAAGATTCGATGCAGGCCATTATACTGATATATGTAATTATATGTATTTAATTATAGTTTTTAAATAAAAATTTTCGATGTTTTTTGACGATTTTACATGGCGAAAATTTTTCACATTGTGCATTTTTTTCACGGTTTTTTATTTACACGGTACGTGTCCCCCGCATAAAAATAGGATCAAGTGTATTTTAGAAACATCCCGAGATTCGCAACATTTGATACGACCGCCCCTCGTATCGCCCAACTTGCGAAATTAATAACATAACGCGGAATGGCGGTTCAAAATTCGAGCATCAAAAGTGTCCGCATTTATATGAGAGGCAACGAGTTTTACTATTGTAATTTCGCCGTTATAAATTCTCATACCGAAATGTCTCGTGTCTGGCCCGCGCGAACGTCATAACTTAACTTTAATGGAAGTCTATTACCTAAATGTGTTGTACAGTTTCGCGTGATGTTCGTTCGGATGTGAAATATTGATGCGAATTAATGAAATTCTTCGACGGTGCATATCCGCGTATTTCGGAACGGACATGGGAAAATAAATATTGGCCGAACACGAATGTGCGAGTGGAAAGTTTTCGTTTTGAAATGGGGCAAAATTTTCGGGACGTCGGGAAAATTGGATTCATATTTTTGTTCAGTACACTCGAGTCTCTTTTTACAATGTTCCGTTCAAAAAAATGTATGGTGAAAATATGAAAATTGGAGATAGATTCGGTGAGGATATTTGGATGGAGCTTCTAACCAAATGTATTTTATAAAAAAATGTGTGATGTGGCAAAATTTCACCATGTGAAATCATAAAAAAATATAGAAAATTTCCATTTAATAATTACAATTTTATACAATACTAGCCAGAATCTTACTATTGTGGCATAAAAATTTTTTTTTTTTTAAAAAATTTATCTAAAAATCTTTTTAAACCGTGTAAAATGAAAAAATCGGTGTAAAAATATTATTGGTTTTTTTTCTTGAACCGTATAAAAAGAGTATTGGTTGTACTACATAATATTTTTTCTGAATGGTTTTAGGGTATTATACTAATCACATCACATATAACTTAACATAAGTGATCGTACTGAAATTGATGCATTTGATAAGACTAAAAAGTTGATTGATTCAATATAAGGTAAAGCACCAGTGGTGTACCTGTGGTTGACCACTTTAAAACTACTTTTAAGAAGTGGTCAACCACTGGTGCTTTACCTTATATGTAATTATGGCAAAGTAAAAAAACACGGAATATTTTCTAACATTTCTAGAATGACAAAAGGCATCATCGCCATGATTTTACGCTGCCTGTTTAAAATCAGGCAATTGCAAAAAAAAAATGATAATATAATAATTATAGAAAGTCACATGAAACAATTTTTAATGATATAAAAATCTTATAAACCAGTCATATCAAATTTAAATGTCCAGATTGATATCTAACGATCGTTAGGAATGCTGTCACTTTTTATCGCGCTTGTTAATACTTTTCAGCGAAGTTTTTCCTCGCGAGTTTCAAATTGCGTCGATTTTCGAAAAAGTCGATCGGAAAAATCATTAATCATCGTTTGCGTTAACTGGTTTACAATTTACACGAAGCAGTGCTCAAACAATTCAGTATTGATTGGTTGTGCAGTCGGCTTTATCGGACTGCACTAAACTGCAGGAATTCTAATCGTTCGAGGCTTTAGGCAAAATGTTTCATTACATTTCGAACAGTTCGTGCATTTCAGCTATTCGAATTGCAGAAATAAAAACCATTTACTCAGTCCGATACAAATGTATTTTCATACAAAAATATAATTTTTGACAATACATTTCAGAAACTCTTAATAATGTGTTTGTTTTTTATTTATTTTATTGTATAAGAAACTTGTCAATTTTCACAATATTTCAATGAGACTAAACGAAAATCGATTTTTATAATATAAAGCGTATATGATACATATGTATACGATTTTATTTGAGTTTAATTCGCAATGAAATAATATAATATACGACAGACACTTAAAAAACGATTTACACGCGATTTACAAATACAAAGTATAAAACGCTACTTTATTAAGAAATTTATAATGCGATATGACAGATAAATCTCTATAACGAGATTTGAGTTTGACTGATTTAAGTTTTTAATAATTTGATGAAAATATGCGTCCATAATTCAACACGAGGCTTAAAAACGGCTATAAATTCGCGAATAAAAACTACTGTTTTACGACGACACAGTAGTTGTTTTACGACCGTTCTACCAATATATTATCACTGTCGTTATAAACTATTTTATGACCGGAGCGAAGATCATGCTTTGCGATTAAAATTAATAGATTTTCCAATACGACACCTTATCGCAGACTATAATACATTCAGTGGAACATCTTCGTTAATATTGCAGGAAAATGCTAAACTGCTGATAACGCGATTAACGAAAATTCATAATTTTATTACATAATTAAAATTGTTAATTTGCAAGTTTCGAGAATTATATGCAAAAAAGTCGACACGAGTTAAAATTCTGCAATAATTCAAGCGCCGGTTATGAAGATGGTAAAAAACTTTCTTTTGCAGCTAATGGGCGAGAACCGCCTCACGGTTCTTTCGCTGTTTGCAGCATTTAACATGTAAAGAGATAAACTTAATCGCCACAGACTAAAGAGATAGAGAAAAGCGGAAAAGGTTCTCTGCCCCGCGGAAAAATTCACTTTGATGCCGAACAATCCCTTTACACCGGCCGGGTTATTATTATAATATAAAAATAAAAAGCAGCCGCTCTTTCCCTCTTCAACTCGAAAGTTTTGACAAAAGAAACGTCATTAGCATCGTTTGATGACGATGCGAATGCACTGATTTTAGATTTTGATATTATTATATAATTTATTCAGATAAGTTCTTGTGTACACGTGTAGAAACTTACGTTTGTATATTTTACGTTCGGATTTGAATAAGCAAATAAGAAAATCTAAATGTGAAATTGATCCGTGAGTTTGGTGGATCGCTTCGCGAAGACACACAAAGATTGAAGCACACTTTAGATTCGATATGAGACGAAAAGTTCGGAAGGATCGCGAATATCTTTACGAGAAATAAAAGTCGTCTGACGATAAGTGAACTTTTTTCATATTCGTATAAGATATGCAGTATACGGCGTAAGTGCGCGCATAAAAAAGTGACCGATTTACTTCTTTAAAAAGTTTCATATTCAAAAAGTTTTTTTTTCGCCTCCTCGGGAGCCGTACGCAAAACGCTTTTCCTCCTCTGAGCGTAAAAATTTATTCGAAAACTTTCCACCCGTTTGCTCTAACTCGGAAAAACTCAAAACAAGCCGCACGTTATTAGAAATTCGAACCCGAGGTGATATCGAACACGGCTTTTTTTATCGCATCTACATAAGATAGAATTTATACGCGGCGATTAAAAATTTTCCATACACCTTTGAATATTCAGCGAACCGTTACGAGTGACTTTTGCATACTTCATTGAGTCTCGTTCAGGGAAATTTTCCAGTACGTACTGAAAATTCGAATGAAAAGTAATTCGCGACTATATGTAGATTCTCGCTTTGAGGCAAAAGCTGGAGCGCTTGCTGCGTACAATTTCCTGCCGATGTATATAAAGAAAATGCGGAAAAGCGTAGGAAAAGCGTCTCCGTCTCCTGAAGGGTGGAAAAAAACGGAACGAGCGGCAATATGTGCTGAAAATTAGACGCGCCGAATGTGCATATAAAATTTCAACACTTTTTTCTTCATCCTCCACGTGTTTGTCGTATACGCGTAAAAGGAAAGTATCCAGATGTCGTCGGTACAAAGGGAATTCGAGTCTCGAAAAGGGAGCCGAATAAGAAACTCTCTTTATATTTTCGCGCAGGGTCGGATGTGAACAATCATCTGAATATATTAATAAAACGTCCGTTTGCTAAAAATTCAAACTGCGACTTTGTATGAAATAAAAATTTCATGGACCGTTCGCTTGAATATTCCATTAACAATTCATTCTATTTTAAATGTATTGAATTATTTACGATTCGAATATATTGAGATTATAATAGACATGGAAAATTCGACAATATTCGATTCATCTAATATTTTCAATAGTGTGGTGGTGTGTAAGTGCATCACTTAACGTATTCTATCAAATATAACAGTTAAAGTGCCTTACGAGAACCTTTTTCGTTCACGTATCAAAATTTCCAAATGTTTTTACTGACAATGAGCATCAGGCGTGTTAAGAAAGTTTTAATACCTTTCATAAACATGCCATAAGACACGACAACTGTCATATTTGACAGAAGACATTAAATGATGTGTTTACGATGCTAAATGGCACCTATACACCACTAGATATTGTTAAATTTCATAGACAAGGCAAGATTCTTTGCTTCGTCCATGGATAAACGTAGCGTAACGTTTATACAAACTCAAAGGAAAATAATTCTGATTAAAAAACACAAACTTACATTTTCACCGGTGCGTATAATCAAATTAATTCCAAATTATAAAAATGGGCAAGAAAAAAAGCGGTGAACAATATAAGCCGAAGCGATACTACAACGAGCTCTAACTTAAAGAGTCGAGGGTTATATTTACATTTCCCTAATGACGGTGTATATTTGCATATTTTCAACGTAACAAACGCTAACACCATCATCTAGCGTTTATATTAATACAATCTCCCGACACTAGTTAATTTTTATTATATTATATAATATCAAAAAACATTTATGAATGGTAATATATTGTATATGGGACGTGAAAAATCTGTAATACAATATTTCTAGATATTATTGGAGAAGCATCATCATTACATATATATTATATAATGTCCATTGCAAGATAAGATCTTTTCGATGTAACATCGAAAATTTGATGATTTTCCATATTTTATAATAGTTAATGAAAAGTAGTTCTCGAAAATCATCCCTTTCAAAAATTGTTTTCATCATTATCAGGTTATATAATATTACATCTGGGGACAATTTTTCTGAATTCAAGAATTCAGAAAATTCAAGAATTTTTCCTTATACAAAAAGGACTAAATATTAAGACTATAATTTGAAAAATGATCTCGTTATTAGTTAAATTTAAAAAAAGAAATATTCAAAGAGATCAATAAAGATCATTCCTTATCAAATATAATAGTTAAACTTTCATCTAATAATTATGCCATTTTTCGCTCAGTTTCGATGACGGATGAGAATAAATTTTTGCCGTTAAAATGCGTTATTCACAGTTTATATAAAAAATTAACACATGGTATAATTGGAATAATTAATTAACACATATCCGCAATAACCGGCCGCGAAGATGTCATTTGACGCGTGTGCACAAACACGACAGCTAATTAAATCGGAGTAGCGCGCGTTTCCATTCAGTGTTGCCAACTTAATTGGAATCGATTTTGAAAATTCGCGCTCATAAATCTGCGGAACGATCGTGACTAATATTATATTTCCGCGACACGCTCGCCGATTGATTGCTAAATTAAGTTTGTTCGATTAAAAAACAAATCGCCCGATTGATGAAATGGTAAATTAATGTTTGCGAAACAAATGGGAGTGTAATTAGTACGTTTTCAACGAGTATTAATAATGTGGCCCGGTAATACATACCCGAACGGCAATAAGTTAAATTATGTTTGCAGTATGCAAATTTCTGTCAACATGTTTCAAGCACTCGAAAAGGTTTTGAGAAATATTAGCTTACATAACTGAATTTTGCTTCCCCCTTTCAAATTTATAGACCAGGTGAGTTCAACCTGTACAAACCGAGAGCCATTTATCTTGCGGAATGGGTTAAAAATTTTAAACGTGAATATTTATTTTGAACTGAACCAGATTTTCGTTTCAAATTATTTAATTTGCTATATATGACAAATATTAATTTTTTTTGTAATTCGCACTGAATATAAAATTACTATTAACAATTTAGTCTTGTGCACAGCAAAGTTAATTAATTAACAAATGATGAGGTTGATGTATAAATTGATTTGAGATTATCTATCAAGAGAAAACTCAAATATTCAGCCTTTATCTTATAAAAATTAACTTTTTGACGTTTTTTTTAAATAATAACGATGATGGTCAACGGTATCGTCATTAAATGTATAGATTTCTATTGATTACTAAAGATAAGCGGCATGTAGCACACAAGGTTATAATACACCAGTAGTTGACCACGTACCAGTAATTTATGGAAACTTTATTTGTTTTAATTTTTCTGAAAGATGGTCAATTAACTACAATTGGGTTTGTTTTTATGCGGATCTTTTTTATGCGATTTTAAGTTATGCGGTTTTCAAAAATAATGGAACCTATCCTCCATTTTTCTATAGAGGACAAAGCTTTTTTATGAGAATGAATAATATGGTAGGATTATTTGTACGATTATCGTGTAAAATAGACTTTAATAAAGCAATTCTAAGATAAATAAATATGATTTGTTTTATTTATATGAATTTTTATAAACTTTTTTATGCAATTTTTGGTACATTCTATCACATTGATTTGAAGTTATGCGGCTTTTATTAAAAACAATGGAACCTAATACTCAATTTTGTAGTTCAAGTTTTTTTTATGCAAATTTTTTATATGCGACTCTCCGTGGAACGAATCTATCGCATAATTAATAAAAAGCTTGAAAAACAGACCCAAATGTTATTCAAATAAAAAGCGTGAAAGGAAATGCAAACGTCATATGGGCTACGATAATAAATGTTAATACGAATATCAAATAAAACACATCTCCTTTACAAAAAGCCATCTTCGACAAAATAGCCACACACCGTCCAATCCTCTGGCATAAAAGCGATCTCGTCTATTCGGCCCAGACCGACCGGCTGCTGATAAATGACGTGAAATAATTATTTGCAAGGGCCACACCGGCGGCCATGACGTTGACGTGAACTCCCCGAAGGGTGGCCTGTTTACCCTCACCGTCGCTAACAGGGTTATGAAAATTAATTGAACGCCATTAAACAAACAGCGCGAAGTGTTTGTTTGCCTTTTTTCACCGCGAACAATAGAGCGCGACCGCGGAGCGTATGAACTCTGTTTTGTCTGTTTCGAATGTTCATAATCACCGTTTTGGTCTCTCTGCGCGGGGGAAAGTTGGAAATTTTGATGGGGTCGTTTGTGTTTGGAAATTCGTATGAGAAAAATTGGGAAAGCCTATGAAATTTGAGGAAAAATTGTGCCGTGTATATAAATTTCACGACTGTTTTCGTGGGGGGTTGTTTAGATCGATCGGACATCTCTTCAACGTCCGGCTGAAGAAAGAAGTTGACGGATATCGGTGCTATTAATCAAAGGGATTTCCTCTTCTCAGTAATTAGACTAGAAAATAAGATAAATACGTAGACGTCTACTTTGACGGATGAGCCGATATGAAAATTCAAAGAATTTTCTATTGTATGAAGGAAAATTGTCAGAACATGTCTTGTTTTATTATGTAATTTAATTCAATACGATTATAATAATATAAAAAATCAACCTTCGGAATAATCGCCGAATAAATTTATCATAGTTTTTATTAGAAAAAAAGATTATAAATGAAACCAATGCCGATTATACAATTCATTGATACCCTTGTAATACTTAACGAATTTTCCAACATCTGAAAAAACTTTTCACCTCACATCAACCGACTGAAACTCCCAAACAACTATAAAAAAACAAATCTCGAAAAAATTTGAAAATCACGCCGTAGGGCAACGACCCTATAACCACTCCAGAACGTGAGCACTCAGCCAAACCCCATACACCCCATTACCGACTTCCCAACGAATATGATATGTGGAGTTAACTGTCACCGCCGGATAAAACGATTGTCCTGTAACTTTTACGCCGAATTGAAACACATATATTATATTAAAAAAAAAACTTATCGAACCTCCGAAATTCAAAAAGCTCCCCCATAGTTTCGCTCCCAGGTGAAGCAATCAATAACGGGGCATTTGGCCAGATTAAAAAAACACGCCAACACCTTTTTGGCATCGCGAAGGGATTAAGGGCGCGCCTTTCGGGGGGAGGAAGAGCCGAAAGGGCCCTTTAATGGCTTCCGATACAATCAACGTGACAAATTGGTCGGATGCGGATAATCCGGACGTCAAACTCGACCATGATACTTTTATCGGTCGGTCGTTTGTTGTTTGTGGTGTGTGCGGTGATCGCACTTCGATGCGTCGATTTGTATGCTGTCGAATCGTTGTTGTTGTTGTGGTTTGATTTGAATTTTTAATTAACGCATGGATCGTAATTTTTTAACACTGGTCGATTTTTTTGTGAGAGTTTATCGAATGTTATTTGTGGATTATGTAAAACGAGTGGGTAAATATAAAAGTTAGCAGTGAAAATATTGACGTTATCCTAAGTAGTCCAAGTACGAGCGAATGATGATTTAATATTTACGCGATTTTTTAAATCAATAATGTATGAATTTGCTTTCATATACATATATATTTTTTAAATCAATGAAATTGGGATTTTACGAGACATAATGTGTATGTACCTACATTTATGAAATTTATTTTAATCACCATTACCGTCATATGAATATCCACTGTAGAACAAAGCTTTTTCGATGTCATAGAAAATTTAAACAATTTTTCACTACACACTTGATAATATAATAAGAAACAGTTAATGGTATATAGTCACGTTCATTTATTGACGAAATAGATATAGCTTAATTTATCATTTAATTTCGATGATCAGTGATAATAAGTTCAACAAGGCTTAGATGTTGATGAAGAGTGATTACTATCATTATTATTATTATTATTTAATGTTATTGATATTCAAATACTTAATAATAAATCTTTCACTTATTATATTATAAGGTTGCTACGGAAAAACTGGAAATGAATTGGAAAAGACATAACTTGTTCATTTTCAATTTTTTTACAGATCACAGAGTATATATTGGATATTAAAATAGCTATATATATGATATCCAGCGACGATTAAAACTCATTCGGTTTTTCTGTTCCAATGAAAAATCAATTATTGAAACTCATTTTCAGATAAAGTACCGGCAATATTTTATGACTTTCAATATTTGATCTTTCGCTGAAATAAGAAAACCCAACGAGTTTTACTGACTGCTGGACATAATACGAACCCATTTCAATCTTCAAGGATTTTTCTTCATAAAAAAGATTGAAAATTAACAAGTTATGACTTTTCCGAACCCTTCAACATTTCAGTGACCACCTTTTAAGCATTCTCGAAAAGACTGCTTTATCAAAACGACAAATCAGTCCCCACAAACGCAGAAAAACTTCGCACAACTCACAGGACAACAACGCAACTACATTCTCCACTCAAACGTCACATAACAAAAACAAAAGCGAACAATTTGCATTTGGAGTGGTCGTATGCTTGCGACACGTCCGCGTTATAAAAGCGTGATATTACGCAAAACGCGCTCCCTTAATAGAGCTGTAATGAACGTGTTAGTGCTGATAAATTCGAAATTCACCTTAAGGCTGAGAGCAATTTCAGCCGCTTTTCACATAATGGAGCCAGTCGCCTTTTGTTCAGCTCCGGCCCGCGATAATCAAATATGTACCATGTTTGCGTTGTGATATTATATTTTGGCTCTAACATGTTTTCGCGTGTGTCTGAACATGTTAAGGAACACCAATCGAGACGGTTGGTTAATAGGGAAAATTGTGTCCGCGTTTCAGAGTTGAGATGTTGGGCGGTAGGAGAGGAGGCTTCTTGTTTTGCGGTGGTGGGGATTTGTTTGAATTTTAATGTTTCGGATTATCGTCGATGAGAAAATGTTATGAATTTTTTTGAAATAGACGTGTTATGCTACGTTTGTTTAATCGTTTCATCCATGAATGAAGCAAAAAATGTTGGTTCGTCTATGAAATTTAACAGCATTTGGTGTTGTATAGATATCATCAAGCGTAGGCGCATCACTTAAGGTCTTTTATCGAATGTGACAGTTGATGTGTTTTACGACATACTTATGGAAAGCAATAAAATTTTTTTGGCACGTTAGTACTCAAAAAAATATTTGAAAATTTTAACACGCGAACTAAAAAGGTTTGCTACCACTTTTGTAAGGCACGTCTACTCTAATATTTAACAGAAGGCCTTAAATGATGCACATACGCTTGATGGCCCCTATACACCACCAGATTATGTTAAATTTCATAGACAAAGCAAGATTCTTTGCTTCGTCCGTAGACGAAGCAATTACACAAACGAAGCGTAAACACATCTTATTAACATACAAAATAGTTTTTGTTGAGTTTTAGAGTAAAAAGATCATTTTTAAAATAAAATCTCAGGCTAACGATACACGTATAAAAGCACTATTGATAGATTTCGATATTGATGTTTAATTAAAAAGTTTATCAAACATATCTGAGCTTTCCGAAAATGAAAAGAATTAATAAATCATGGAAAAATTGCATGAAAGTTTCATTTTTGTGTGCAAGAGTGCCGAATTTTATTTTCGAGGAGGTAGCCTTTGTTATGTTGTTTTCGCGGTATAAACAATGTGTGTTTTGTCTGTTTATATAACGAAATGAAAAAAATAAATTTATGCTATTGAAAATAACGATATGTTTTCATATAATAGAGTTAGGCCTAGAGATTCAGAGAAAATACGAGGGATGTTTTTTCGCGCGTTCTCGTATCCCATCAGAAAATGAAGATAATCGTTTCAGTACAATAAACAATATGAAATCTTCCCAAAATAAACAAACGCATAAATTTTAATAAAAACCAAATTCCACTCGATCAGAACAGAACACGCCTAATAAAAACGAAACCGTGAAAATTTTTCACCTAAGTGTACACGTTTGTTTCAATTTCGAGATTATTGCACGGCACGAGACCCAAAGCCAATATTAATTACGGGAACGAACGTGGTGCGGCTTTCCCGGTCTGGCCATATTTTCCGATTTTCCAGTTTTCCGGCTTCCCGCCGACCGGTTCAATTATTCATTTCGATTTTCCAGCGCAGACACAAAACGGCCCGACGCCAATAATAGATAACTCGTCTCGCTTTTCCGGAAAATCTCTCAAGAGTAACATCGAAGCCACGAACGGACCGCTTTTTGGACAACTTTATTGCTCGGACTCGGAATGTGTATGTTCTATTGTCAATCTGCCGTGATGAATATTGGATTGTTGTAGGGCGGCGCATTGAAATGCGTTTGGCGTATTTGGATTTTCAAAAATTCAATAACGCGTTCGTGTATTGATAGTTTCCGCTTGCAATTTTGCAGTTTATAGCGAAAACGCAATTTTGTGCGGAAGTTTCGGATTGTGTAGTTATTGGTTTTTGAACGAAAAATTAAATCCTTTCAATATGGTTTATGTGCAGTTGTTTATTGAAAACAATGCATGCAGCTTTTATACTGTAAATTAAATCTTACACAGATCAAATTTAACCTTTTTCAAATCGAATTAAACCATCGGAAAGTATTAATGAGATTGTTGTCATAGTAATCGATGAAATACAATCTATTCTTCAATTAAATTGTGATTTTTACATACATAATTAATTATATTTTTTAATAAATTGATCTGAAAATAGATACCATGGATATGTATCTAACGTTACTTTTATATTTTTATAAATTTTCGATGACTGAATTCGATTTGTGAAAAGTGGAATTTGGAGTGTAAAAACTGTAACACTTTTATACAACTCAATCGAAATATATAAACTTTTTATATAGACACAGCTTGAGTTAAAATATTGCAATATAATTAAGTATTATTTATTTACAAAAAAAAAAAAAAATATTTAAACGATTGTATTAATTATCTCACTATTGGTCGTAAAACAACAAAACGTCCATACAAAAAAAAAATGTTTCTAATTCTCATGACATTAATCGAATTCCTATAAAGTTTTCATCATTTTAATAAAAACACATGGTTCAAAAGCATATTATTACATAACTGAATCAAATACCGCAAATTTCAGCAAACATAAAATTCAATTAATTCGAAAATTTTACATGACCGCAAATCGAACGGGGGCCGATTGAACGACTGTAGAAGGGGCTACGCCCTCGGGGGCGATTCTGCTCACCGCCCCTTGAACTAATATTATTTATAATACGAACATTCGAGAGCTCGATATAATATATAGGCAGTCGGATGCAAAGCGATCTCTCCGAGGAAGCGGCCATCGATCATAGTTACAAAGGCGCAAAAACACGACGTAACTTATTCATGGATTCTTTTGTCGGAGATGACCGACCGAGGAAAATAAGAAATGGAGAGAACTACGATGGTCGTAGAGCCGAGGATTGTGATGTTCGTTGTGTGAATGGAAAGTTTGGATGGTTTCAGTTTTTTCGAGTTAAATGGCGTTTGATTTCTTAGAAAATTTGATGAATGGAGCGTTTTTGTTTCGTCCGGCTAAATTAAAATGGGATATTAAAAGAGTCTTGTGCTTGAAAAGCGTCTACTGAGGATTCGGAGTTGAATAAGTGAAATTTGTGCAAATTAATTTAAAATCGTTTCTGTTAGAATTGGAAAGTGCGGGGAATATCTAATTATAAATTTAAAGTAAAATTTATCAGTTAATGTGAAATAGTGTTTCTTCTCGAGAATAATATCAAAATCGAGAATTTTTATAATACATTTTTTATTATTAAATTCATACAAATATTTAACATTTATAATCACAGCTTTTTATATCGCTGTATAAGAGATTTGAAATTATGTACACTGAAGGTTAGCATTCTAAAAAAAAATTCCAAAGATCTTTTATTCGTTTATTTAAAAATTCATATTTATGAAAATAATTTTTTTATTTCCAATTCTGACTAATTTATTAAAAAAAACATGGATATTTTTTCATACATCAAAATTTCTCAAGAAATTTGAAAAGTGGAATCGAGAATTTTCATTTCTCAAGGAACGAAAAATCAGAATGTCTAATGTAAAAGTCCGAAGATAAGTAAACTAGAGTTAATTCCAATTTTAAAGAAATCTGATTTTTTTAAGCAAAAATAAAAAAAATAGTCTTTTCCCATCTAACCACTTAAATATAATAAAGATTTATCAACAAAACCTTTACTAAAAAAACATTCAAATCGAAAAATCGAATCCATGCACTCAAGTCTACGACGCAAAATCGAACCAAATCCCCTTAAAATTTCAATATTTCTAAAAGGGAGCCCATCAAATTCGATTACACTATAGCGAAACCGTCGAACCTCTTTAAGCCGGAGCGTCGAAAAGATAAAAAGGTCGTACGAGAGGACCGTGGATGCGAATTGAAGATGATCGTTCTCCGTCTAATGATAATAGACGATAAGTAGTCGATTTCGAAACGCGGCCTCGTCGCGAATTCGACCACGGTCAATATCTGCACCGCTTGAATATTTTATATGTGTGTTTTCCATTCGGAATTCTGAGATTTGAACCAGAGAGGACATGCACTCGAATGGTTCTATGGACTGCGTAATTTTGTATGTGGAATCTTATGTATTCACATAAATAATTTGATAGTTTCGCGAGCGGATACATGCAGACGTCCGGTCTTTCCTGAACGCGGGCTTTTGAATCGGATGAGGAAATTCGAAGTGTGTAGTTCAAAACGTGAATTTACTGGCTTCGGAAATCGAATAATTTGATTAATTACGAATTCTGTGAAACAAAACATCGAAAAATGCAATTGAAAATGATAAATTTATAATACATGTGGCTTCGGAATTTTATGTGCGGTGTAAACACAATTCATAAGAGCATACATTTGTTTTGTTACGAAGACCGACCTAATAACAGGCATTGTAAATATCGAGAATAAATAAAGCTAAAAAACATGTTCTTAATCGAGATTATTTATAATCGAATTTCAGGGATGTGCCCTCGCGTTTGTACGTATTAGAAATTGTTTACTTTTGTACTTTTTTCTGAATTCGGGGGGATTTTTCAGCCGCAGCAATATGGACCCGCGCACGTATGCCACTGATAGATGCCCTCATTGTTTCAACATTACAAAAGAGCATCGGAATGTATAAGTTACGTAATATATACGAAAGCTAGTCGTAAGCATTATGGCATTCAACCGCTACAGCTTTCCTCCTTTACATTATAACCGAAGCGATTTTCCCCCACGGGAAACCTCTCCCGGAAAAGTATAATGTTGCTTATATGCGAAAAAAAAAATTCTAAACGCATTTGCCAAAGGATGCACGACAAAGCAAATATCCCGATACATTACAGCGTATTTTCGTACGCTAATACGAAACGCGAATTTGTTTATTCGTTTTATTATGACGTTTTCTCCGTCTGAAAAAACACACATATAAATTCAACGCGAACATGATGGAGCTCAGTCGGCTGCTTCTATTCGTCCTGAGGGGATTCTCGTCCATTCCATACAAAGGATCGTAAATATTCATCAAATTTGTCCCGAAAAGCTAGCCGAGTTTACGCCGGTCGGTCGCCGTTCCGCGAATTCCGAAAGACTCTCCATTCGAAGCTATCTAATTCCTGTTTTTATTTTTTTCAGATCGGGAGTGCCGCAGTGTGTACATGAAAGTGGAAATCTGATAATAAAAGTGATATAGTGGCGAGTGTGAGTGTTTTGAAGCGCGACAGTGTAACTCGAAAGTCGCTTGTCGTATATAAAGGAAAGTTGGCTCGTTTGCGCGAGGAAAATTAGCGGAAAATACGAAAAAAGGGAACGTGCAAAAAAGAAGAAACTCGCATTTGCAAGCTATCGTAAAAGCGTACACAAATGAGAGTAAATTTAACGATAGTCAACAGATCGCCCAACATGAAGATGTTAACGGCAGCCACGATAGCCACTTTCTTCTTAACTGGTGAGTTCAATTTTATTATTATGTAAATGACTGTTGTAACTTATTTTCGCGACATCCGTAACATAATTATCGTGATTAAAATGCGCATATTTTATCCGGACGTAATGGTGATTAATATGTCTATCGATTGAAATTAATTAGAGCCGCATACTTACGTTTCAGATGCAATAAATTACCGCTTTGCCCGGCAAACAAGGCAATATTTTATCGACATTCTATACGGGAGCGTCCGTTGTTTACTCGTCTACTATAGGCGAAAGTGATTCAATACAATCACATTTTCCTATTTACACAAATTTGCGAAAAAACACCTAAACTAATTCGAAACGTTGAAATTTATTCATGAGCTATCCATCCCCTCTAATATATAATATTTCGTCATGTTTGATCCAGACAAGGTCGGAGAGGACGAACGTCTGGAGAATCGCAAAAAAAGTACGCAACATGAAATAGATTCAGTCGAATTTTCGAAATATATAAACGATTTTGCAAAATCAAACGCCGAAAAAGTGCGACCAAATGAAAACATTCGAACGTACGGATTGTCGAGTGATGGAAACGTCCCGTAACAAAAATAAGAAAAGGGTATCTTAGACCTTTTTTCATTACGAAATAAACATCGGTTCGGAAAAGCTGGAAAGACGAGATAACCTGGAGTGATGATCCTCTCTTATGTAAAGTTATGCGACGCAGCGTCATATCTAACGACCCGCTTAGCATATAACCCTTCCGCCATACTAAAATATTCAAGTAAAAAATATGTATATGTTACTGCAAATGTCCGAAGATTGGTAAGTGTTAGGTTTTATGTGTGAATCCAAGAATTTACCATAGTGTGTTAGTAAAAGTCTGAAAAATATACCGTAAACGCATCAATTTCGGACTTCTTTGAAATATTTAATGATACAGATCCGATATAGTAAATGTTATAAAATTATGAAAGCTAAATTTATTTCAATATATTTTGAAACATATTATAAAATACGTTTAAATAAACAAAACAAATTTTGACCAATTGATCTTCAATAGATCCTGACATTTAGCAAAATAGTTAAGCAAAAGATCAAAATGTAAATGTACTATTTAACTATGGTAAGTGTTAAAATTCAACGGTAAAATCTATAATTTATCAATTTCCAGACTTTTACAGTAACATGCAGGACCAAATTTATTATTCTTAATGTTTCACGTCCATAAAATAAATTCAGATTCAATTCTGACTTTAGATATCGCCATTTCAACCCTAATAGTTGAAAATACGATTCAATTACTAGTGCAAACCGTTCATGATATATTAAAAACTTGTTTTTTCAACAAAATGGAAAATTACGTGTTTTTATTTGCATTGATCGACGGTAATGTTGTAACAAGTGTTTTCACGCGATATTTACGACGATGAATAATCAAATATGCACACATCTACCGAATTTTTCTTGTTCAAATATTATATTATATATCTAGATACTTTTTAGATGTATAAATAACGAAATATTCGAATGAAGCCTCGTGTAAATATGCAACCGTGATGATGACGTAAAAGTAAAAATATGCGAATAAACACACGTATTTTTTTTATTGTCGTACATAGGTCGTAGTTATAAAATAATACGTTGAGAAATTTTCAAGTCTATAGGTCATTTTTGACATTTTTATCCAAACATATTCTTTACCTTTTATATTTCAGTTCATCTACCATTTGTTATTTTTTGTTTCAAAGTGTCACTGATACGATTTTAGTATATTACATAATAATTATTTTTTCAAATGACTGCTACGTTTATGTTATTGCGTTTTCTATGAAAAACAAAAAAACGACAAAAAAAACCGTTTTTTTTTTCTCGTGAAATTTTAACAACATAGCGACTTTCATCTTATAAATTGAGCTCTTTTATGATTTACAAAGCCTAACCTTACGTCTGTGGTCTTTAAAACCCCTTTTAACCACATTGCGACACTCTGGCAACATACTAACAGGTGATTTTAAATTTCATAAAAAAACGCATTTTTTTTTCTTTTTTCCAATATTCAATTTACCCTAATTTGTTTTTGGTTTACGTATTAGAAATTATGACAGATAAGTATCACTGCGGGAACGGAAAACGGTTGGTAACACACAGAACCCATACACGCTTTGTATTATTGAATGCAGTTCTCATGTTACTTTCACAATATGTAACGAAATAAAAAAAGTTATTTTTATTGTTAAGATATTTAGTTACAAAAAATTGACCAAAATAAATAATAAAATAATAATAATAATATTAACACAATAAGTATTTCTTCGTACAGATGACAGCTATATTATAAAATACCGAACGTCTTATAAACGTCAGTTGGCGTCTTATATGTGTGTATGTTTCCAACTGCCAATAACGCAACTAACTCATCTGTCAAATCACTCATTATACGGTTTATCTAATCGATGCATTCTCTCGTTAATATATGCTATCTCTAGATATAGCGTATGCGGAATCTCGTATCATGTGCTTTCTCTAAAACGTGAAGTCCGCGTATACATTCTCCAGACAATGTATGCATTAACGATAATGAACGCTCTGACTCTAACATATATATACATATGTTACAGTTCAAGTATCCATTCCAGTCTGTTCATAAACGTACTAGTTTGTTTATACACAAACTATCGATTTTAGTTTGAGTATAAACAAACTAGTACGATACTATAAAACTTCTACGATAGATACTTATAAAATATTTTCGATCTGAATACCTGATTGAATAAGATACGTTCAGTAAATGTGATGCAAAAAACGCTAACCCAACCTAACCTAAACACGCTTTTAATAATAAATACGTTCAGACTTTTGACTGACAATGAGATATGCGGCATTAATAAATAAGTGCGTTTAGTTTTCCCTGACTGATTGTGAGAAATGCGGCGTTTGGCCCAATCCCCTCGTTCAGTTTTAATCTCAATACAATACTCTAACTATAAAGATCACCAGTACGAGTATACTATGACTAATTTGTATGTTCATTATTTATTTCGTGTACATTTGAACTAGCTAATTTAGAATGTGTATAAACAAACTAGTACGTTTATGAACCGACTGAATGGATACTTGAACTGTGACATATGTATATATATAATAAGAACCTTGATCAATCCGATTAATTCGATATTTACAAATCGCTAACTATTAAAACGTTTCATTTACCACAATCATTCTAAAACAAAAAATCATGAAAACCCAACATAACGACCGCTAGCAAAGCATTGACGAGATTTTGACACATGCCGACAAGGCTACTCCTAGACCTTTGATTCATCGGCGAGGCGTCGGCGGACCGTTCCACTGACCCGCAATTGTCCAATTGCCGGTTGGCAATTGTTTAACAGCGACCCCCGTCTTCCGACACACGGATAGGTATTCCAATATGTATGATACTAATCGGCAATCATCTTCGGCAATCTTGGCCGACGATGGCGGCCAGCGATGGCCGACTGTCAAAACAGTGAGGTGCGTTGTATAGATTCAACTGTGGCCTTTTCATTTGCCGCAGGATAAATTGTTGTCAAAACGCTATAATGTAATGGGTGAATGATGTGGTTTTTTTGATACATTGTTTCTGTGGTAGTACAATGTTGAAAAGTGGATGAATCTAGTTTGAACGTATAATGTTAATTTGATGCGCTAATAATTTAAATCCATCTGTAGTTGCCTATTTATTATTCATACGTGATAATGCAATTTGACATTGCAGCTGTGATAATTTAATACCTGGAATGTTTCTTTAAAAATTATGCATATTAGTAATTTCTGTCATTCTAAATGCGCATAATAAATGGTTTCCTCATTTTATAGAACATTCAAAAAACTCTTTTATTTAAGTTTTTTGCCAAATTATGTATATCGAATATATTATATTCAAAAAGTCGTATTGTTTTAAAACTAAATATTAATTCTAATAATCGATGTTGAACTACTCGATACTCGATACTAATCGATACTCTCTCAAGATGAATTAATTACAGAATTGATTTCGCAATAACTAACAAATGATTATCGTCACAAAATTAACATATTTTATTATTTGCGCAATTCCCCATTATATAAACACGTTATACATTTGCCGAATCAAATCGTCACAATATTACGTACGGAGCGAAAAATAATATTTCATACAGAAACCCTTCAATCGCTCGACGAAACTCAAACACGAACTTTCTAAACGCAAAAGCAAAGAAAATTACGCAATGGCGAATTAATTCCCTCGAAGTGAACCAACTACAGCCGTATAACGGCGCCGCGATACAAACACAGAAGGGTCTTCGAGTTTCAGCCCGATCGAAACGATTAATTAAAACTTTCCAAATTGCCAAAGGATCCGCGAATATAAAACGCGAGGTTAATTTCAGCTCAATTGCAGGATGCAAAAAGCGAGCATCCTGCAACGGCGTCCATTATTATCGTAGGACGAGCCGCGTAAGAGGTGTCATGTAACGTAATAAATCTTCCTGATATGTATTGTTGGCCTACAAAGAAATGTTTCTTTTCAATAATAACACGATCAAAGGAAACGAGTCACAATATGCGTTTTTTGGCCCTGTTTATATTTATCGGGCCTCTCGTAACGTCGCGAAGTTCATATTACTTTTTAAGTTTCGTATCGTTCGCCGAGTACATAAAATCCACCTAACTTTATTTTATGCCGAGCTCTTTGCCGTGGAGAATTTCGCTACGCTACGGCGACGTAATGCACACAGTAAAAAGACAAACAAAGTACCCCGGTTCACACAGCGAATGCACATGCACGCATAGCGAAAAACTGCATTAAAATTTTTAATTAAAGTCTTAACATTCCCATTTCGGGTGCTGCGATGAGCGACGAGACGCTTTCGGACATTGAAACAAAGTGTCCAATCAAGAGGACACACAAAGGTCAATCCGAAGCGTTCTCGTGCGGGTCGATGCGAATATCAAGAAATTTTCCTAGTGTGTGTGGAAATTTGCATTTCGAATGGAAAAACCGTCCAGTCGTACGAAGAAAAGCAATTTCAGGTCACTTCGAAGCTAGAAAGCGTCTATAGTGCGGTTAACTGGCGGTCCGGTAATTGTTTCGTTCGTGTCTACGATGCGACGATTGTCTACGAAACTCGTAGAAGGTGCATCGATCGCAAATTGACCGATACATAGTAAATATAATATCGAAAATGATACGCATTCACGATGTTTCTTAAACAATTCTAATGCAAGACACATTTGTTTTTTGATCATTTATTTTGTTAATAAATTCGTAAAGAATCCAATATGATTTAGGTTCAAAAAATTCTCAATGCATTTCGGAGAAATTTTAAAATATTGAACGCGCACATTAAGGGGAAAATTAAAAACCAATATTTATTTACGTAAGCAGGTAAAGGTTTAACAAATCTTGAAGGGTTCAAAGGGTAGATCGAGAAAGGGACCACACCAAATTTCGTGTATGAATAATTTTCGCGGGTAAAAAAAACCGCCAGCGACGCGACCCGTAAAATATCCCGGGCGAATTAAAAAATAAAATCGAAATATTTTATTTAATAATCCTGAATTATTTCGTCACGGCCGAAACTTAGTCTTAGAAACTTCCACAGGATCGCGATAGGTCAATACGTGGGCGAATGTGCCGCTAAAGGACGAAAGTTCCGACCCCGACTTAATTATGCATAGAGGCACGAATGAACGGCGGATAAGTGAACGAAAAGAAAAACGGCATTCGAAAGCAGTAAAAGTTACTTAGGACCCGGAAAAGGAACGATCCCGAAGATGCACAGTGGCCGTTTTAGATCACTCGACGATCCTTTTTACATCCGATTTATTTCGTAAAAATAATTTAATATTACAAATTGAACTATCCCATAACACAAACTTTGTATGCATTTTAAATTTGTACACGACTCTCAAGCTTTTGAAAGGGATCTAAAATTTAATTGGCGGTTCCTAGACATCAAAGGTATTTGCCGAAGCTGTGCATATTGATCTTTTGTAAAAGTGTCGAGTGAATGTGTCGAGGAAGTTTCTCAAACAAAGTGGCGGAACGTTAATGGAACGATGACGAGGAAACGGTCCACCTCCGATATAGCGGAGCAAACAATGAGACCAGATCCATTTTCTGCGAGATGGTCTCGTGAAAAGACAACCTTTCAGCGAACTTGAGAAATACTCGGAGAAAACTGCAGGTGTTGAAACATAATAAAAATATATATAAATTCGTTCTAGATCCGTCGTGACGGTGTCATGATCCGATTGCGTGACAATTGTTATTGTTATCTTGTTAACGTTGCACCTTGACCTTCGTATTTGCGGATCTTCATTAAAAGCAGCATAACAGTTGAATTATATTGATGTCGCATCATCCTCCATTGTGCGATTACGCTACACTAAACGTCGTTTTGCGAAATTGAGGTGAGTAATGATGCAACGTAGCTGATAACAAATCATTTCAATACAAATGGCAGGGAGAGTATGAATGAAAAGTGGACACTTAATTCTGATACGAAAAACTGCATAATTGATGTATAAAATAAATAAAAAGGTTGAAAAATGAAAGAGTTTGAAAGGTAATAGATGATATAAATTTAATGCTTCGATATCGAATATGTATAAACCGATCTATTATATAATAAAAAAGAAACGAAAACACATCGCAAACTTCCATCGTGGAGTATCGGAACCCGCTTACACACGCACATAAATAAATTACATGCACTGAGTGGTTGTCAAGAGCGCACACGTAATGGACCGAAATGCGTAAACAGTGGAAGTAGCCAAAAACTGAAATCCGAACGGAAACGGAAACGCTGAAACATTTAAGAGGATTATTGTGCCCGCTGCGAAAACAAACACACCAAAAGCACCCGCCGAGAAAAGTTCCCCAACGGGGAAAAGCTTCGGTTTTCGAAAGACGTTTGGATAGTGCAACCGCATATGGTGCGAATAATTAATCTTGCGAACGGTCCTATAAATAATTTCGATTCTAATTGTTAGTATAAAATGCTGTTATTATATGTTGATATTGGGGAGTTCAAATACTAGTATTACCGAAACCGGTGCTGTCGGTTTTTGGCCAAAATTCGACCTCCGGTACTATCGATGTTACAAAATACACTACTGGTAGACCGAAATAAAAAGAGTTATTAAATTCTTGAAGTTATCAGCTGAAAAATTATTTCTGAAAATATTGAAACTTTTTGTGAAGAAAATATCCAATTTTCGTAAATTATTCTTCCGAAACTAAAGCCCGAAAGAACGTTTTCATCTGCCGGATTAATTTGCACAAAAATAAGATCTAGGTTAAGGGATGAAAATATAGATATGATATGTTTTTTATAGTCCTATTTTAATAACAACAACGATTGTAAATAAAAATGTTCTTATTTTGCAGTATCGAAGGGAAACCCATTATCCCGTTTATGTTTTTTTGTAGGAGAGAGAATTTATCAAAATGTTTGTTTATAATTTTTTATCATAAAATTATTTTTTGGTATGATAAAACATGTTTTTTCGTACGAGCTTTTTAAAAAAGCAAAATTATTATTGTTGTCGTTATATTGTTTTAATAACTTTTGCAAATGGAAATTTAATTTAAATACGATAAAACAAAAAAAGCGCTGAATATGTTTGAGAGATTTCGTGAACGTCAAAAATCTAATAAACAACTAAAAAAACGATGGTACGAAAATTTTATTTCCAACACATAAAAACGACATATAATATTTTTTTCAAACAAAAAATCGAAAAAATAATTATTTTATGGATTTATCCAAAAAAGTTTACAACCTAAATTAAAATTTTTATTAAAAAAATAATATAAAGGATCGACTTTCATAATTAAATTCAACAATAAACAAGCTCACGTTAAAACAATACAACACTTAATTTACCAAGAAAATTCCTAATCACTCGTTCATACACATCAGCGTCATCGGAGAACCGTCCCAATTAGAAATTCTATATTCTCCATTCATAGACGAATTCGAGTCGCGAAATTTTAAAACGGACACCAACAATCGCCTTCGTTAATAATAAGCGGTCGGGTGAAATTGAAAATTCGATTCCCGAAGTAATATTTAAATTTGGCCCATTATTGAACTCGCCTCGAAAGGGTTTGGGTTTACTTCGGAGGCGAACTCGATACCCGCGAGAAAATGCGAATTTTAATAATAACGATCAAAGAGCGAATTTTCCTCGGCGGGAAAATTCGAAAACTCCGCTGGTCCGCCGTCGTTATTAATGAATTTCATTTCCGCGGGAAATGAAAGGCGACACGAGTGCATTTCTTTAACGATAGGGGGAAATTGAAAAAAATATTTCAATCGGAATTTTCATACTTAAATTGGATTCAGAGTGTGGAAATAATAAAACTTTGGATCTAAGAATTATTTTTTAATAATATACGTGACAAGAAAACTAGGTGGCACTCTAGCGGGAGGTTCTAGCAAAGCCTTAATAGTCCGCTAGTTTTTTTATACATAATATAATATTAACTTATTTTTTTTTTATATTCAAGATCAGATTTATTAGAGTTTGTCAAAGTATTATAGTACAAATTAATATAGATTTGCATTGTAATGTGTTTTTATTTTTTGAAAAATATAAGAAAATAATAAAGCTCAATTTGATTTACGCTTTTGCCTGTTATAATATATTATATTTTTATACTTATCGACGAAAAGCCGTTTAAGTATAAAGTTTCGAAAAACCTTCAAAACCATTCAATCCAATACTAGCAATGATTGATTGTGTGAAACACCGATATGTATTTTTCACACATTTATCGTCCCGATAAAAGTAAAAACGGATATATATTCTATTACAAATCAAATGAATTATCTTCGAGATCGAAGCGAAACAAGAAAAGCCTTTTACGACTCAGTTTGCATCGAAATCAATTAACACTTCTCTTACTCGATGCCTTTGTACGAGCGATGAAAAGCATTCGATGATAACTTCAATTGCAACTTTTTTCCGTCGAATAAATACAACATTTCCTTTTCAACAGTCATATTTTATTTATCATTTAATTATGTGACATGCGAATTTAAGACGAAGCCGCGATCACGGGCGTCCATTAAGAAGATTGAGAGGCCGACGCACGGTGTTCGTGCCCACCGAAAAGGTCACCTTTTGTGCGAATGTTTTTATTATGGCGCAGTCCCTGAATAATTCAGCAGAAAAATGCGTATAAATAAATTATCAAGACTATTTCCGCGTGGGAACGGGAACAGGAACCGGAGAGGAACGAACGGTCGCTCGCCCTCTTACATTATACCAGGTCCCTTTTGACGAGAATTTATTATCTTATTTTTTTTATTTGATTCATTAAAATAATAATGATTTAGATTTGAAAGAATGTTGTATAGCGCGTCTCAATCTAATTGCGAAAGGCAACCCTTTTCGAATGTGTTTGCAGTAATTTGTCGAAAGGGTGTGAGGCAAAACTGGAAACATCCACTGCGGTCCATGATCGACCCTGCAGATGCCAAATTTAATCAACCCACGGTCCAGATAAGATATAATTCCGCTTAAAGGACCCGAGCAAACGTTCGTGGCCCTTTTGCGACAAATTGACTTTTTTCCACGAAGAAAAACCGGCTGGATAGAGAGCGGATACTTTCGATTGGCGGTCCTCTACTTTTTCTTGTTTCTGCGGCCGAATTTTGGGAGGTTGCTACTCGATGTGGAAGGAACGACCGGAGATAAATCATGCACCAGATAGACGTACCTTGTGTAATTAAAAAAAAGAGGAAACAATACGAACGAACTTAATTACGCCCGAACAAAAGTGTGGAAGTTATAATTGATGACGCGAAATGACACGCGGGTTTAGCGGGAACATTTATATTAAATTTTATGCGCAGCGTGAGACATGCGCTCAATAAAAACGTTTGATTTTTATGCGGACATAAAATATTTTATTGCATTAATTTTACATATGGATTGTACTGATTCTGCATATGGCATCGCTACGTTAAGTTAATTGCTCCAGTATTTACGACTTGTATTATTGAAAAACTGCAGATACGAATTTGTGAATTCAGAATTCGTATTTTGAGATGTGTAAATATTTCAACAATTTATAAGTGTATCGTTAAAGTTAAGCAATATGTAGCATAATCAATAAATAATTGCAAGTGGGTGCTATTTAATATTTATTCTACATAAAAAGACGAAAGGGATGATTTTAAATACAGTGGAACCTTGATTTTACGTGTCCGGAATTCACATTCAACCATAATTTGAGTTTAATTTTTGCAATTCTGAAAACCCTATTTTTTTTTAAACCCTTAATCTATCCTCTAATAATTTTTTTTCGGTCCATTCAAAAATATAAGAACGAATTTCATTGTATAATATGTAAACTCATAGAGTTAACTTTGAGGAAGCTTTTGTCCTATAGTGAATGTTGTTAACATCATCATTCACTGCTGATCAAGAATTTTCCAATGTACCATAAAAAAAATTATTATTTTCTCTGAGTATTATTAGGTCGTAACACATGAAGTAGCCGCTTTTTAAATTAATAAGAAATAATAATTAAACATAAATAAAAATAAACTTTCAAGGCATCAAATTAACGTTATGTGACCACAGCAATGTATTGACCCTATCACTCAATTTCGAAAATTGATGCATTAAACATAAATAAAACCATCGAAACATCAGATATAGTCCACTTTTGACGACGATACAAAAACACCACTCAAAATGCATACAACGAAATCGCCAACCAGACAAGACAAGGTCCACCAACGGCACACTCGCCTCTGCGCAAACAAACCCACAGATTAAGCCGGGATCCTAAACGAGGCCGCGGCCTGGCTGATCATCATCAGGGTGTCCGAAGGAGGTTAGCACTCGATATGAACGCTCCGGTCATTAAACGCAGCGAGTTCCCCGGCCGTAACGACCCTCTCGTCACCAGATCCTGGCTCGTAACGGTAACGGTAATGGTAACGACCCGGCTCGCACACGTAACGGCGTAACGAAGACGCTTCGGGTCGTTATTATTATGCGACGAGTTTGATCCGAGGGTGGTTCGGATGGACGTAGGCGTAGGGAGGGATGTTTAGTGTTGGGGTATTTGATAGAATGGCATTTTGATGGTGGACGTGATGTACAGTGTTGTGGTAGTCGAAGTAGGGGTAGGTCTCGAATTCGAGAGATCGATGTTTTTTTTTTTTTTTTACACACAAACACAATTACACTACCATGGCATAACAGGTTTTACCCCTAAGTTACCATTGCGGCCAAATCATTAAATCATTTCATCATCGGGGATAGGAAGGAGGACCGACCCAAACGTGCGTACCGCACATACTAATGGTTATCGCCCACTGAACCACGTAAGGATCGCACTCCACTTTAAAAATATTCAAATATAGGTTTTAATTCGTATTCCATAAAGCGCAATATCGTATTTCAGTGAAGCTCGAAAAAAGGCGGTACTCGCCGCTTTTTTCGAGTTTTCTTTAAATATGATATTGCGCTTTATGGAATACGAATTAAAACCTATATTTAAATATTTAGTAAGCGGAGTGCGGTCCTCGCGTGGTTCAGTGGGCGACGACCATTATGCACCGATTGCCGACGACCGCTCATAATTGTTGTTACAAAGAATAATTTGTATGGCGGTCGATAGAGAATTAAATCGGAACCATTTTTGGAATCGCCTCATCAAACGAAAGATTTAACTCTCATTTTTTGGGACAAATGGTTAAATTCCCATCTGAGACGATCGATTAGGTGTTAAAAACGGAATCCTACTCTGGCCAACCCGCGATTTGAACCGTCATCAATATATTGATAGTTCGTGAAACATACCACTTCACGACGGGCTATGTTGTTGTGTATGGGATATGTTATTTCATAATTATAGTCTTGTCATTAGTTCGATATTGTCGAATAGATAGGTTAATAAGGGGTATAATTGTTACGCTGCGTTTGTATAATCGCTTCGTTCATGGACAAAGCAAAGAATCTTGCTTTGTCTGTAGAATTTAACATCTGGTGGTGTATAGCATCTATAAATTCATCGAGACGATAATATTCTAAAATAGCATCAGCAAATATTGAATTTGCTTTATCCCCAGTTTTGCTTACCTATTTATTGTCTCAAATGTAGCCGAATCCATACAACTTATTCATTATAGAACATAGTTAATATGTACCGACTAGGTGTTTAACTATTAAAATTGAATTATAAAATAAGTTTGATAATGAAAGTTTAAATAATTAAATACGTCTGTTTATATTATTTATAGAAATTTCGATCTACGTGGCGAATTTGTGATGCGGCAAATTGTATTATATTATATTATAAATTCAATACGCATTCAATTAAAACACTTCAACCTATGAGAAACAACAGATGTGAAATTACCAAAAGCAATAACAAACACTAATAATGTTGTAAACCGCATATACAATATTATATTATATAATACAAACAATTTTGCTTTATATTATAAATCTATTAAGTAATTTGAATTTAATTACGCTGGTGTGAAACTAATCGAACGACAATCAATTTTCTCAATTCTGAACAATTAGCTTTAGAATACCGCAAATCAATGAAAATTAAAACTAACAAAACATATTGAATTGAACAATTCTTCGATGAAACCAAAACAAAATATTTACTATTGATCATTATAAAACATCAAATGAACTGTTTATATAAAACATACACAATTTATATAATATTTATTTAATATACAAAACAATCAATATTTCAATATGACACACAATGATTTGTAGAAATTCCATAAATTAGTTAAAATATTAAGACTATTCAATTGCAATTTTTCATATACGATATTCTTCGCAATTTGAAATTTGAGCCCTAAAACGAATCATTCACAAATTTCTCCTACCTCATTGTCAGTTAAACATTAAACTAACAAGGAGAAGGCACAACGACGGAAATCAACTTCGATTGGACGCCATCTCGTATTGGACGCCATCTCACCGGCGTCCAATCGTATATACTGATTTATCGAAACTTAATGTCGTTTATAATTAAATTGGCTCGGTGGTGCACGCTTATATTTTTCCACGTCAAATCAATAGAAGTTATCTATCGAAAAAAAAATCCCATATCGAAGTTGATTTTCGTCGTTGTGCCTTCTCCTTGTAAGACTCACCACTAAAACCATTGAACTTTACAAAGAACACGCCACAAATAGACCAAATTCATAACTACGTCTCGAAACCGCAAAATCTGCGAAAAAAGCGTCTAGCAGAGATCATTACTACAGAATCTCTACAAGCCTTCGTCGCAGGGTGCACGACCCTTACGCGAAGGACCCTCGAACCGGCACAGGACGAAGAAGCGATAGGATTAATAACAAAAAAAAGAGTCGACGAAGACTCGGGACCTCATCGTCTGGACCGCGACCTCCAGCTGTGGTTAATCTGGCGAGGGTGTACAGCATGCGGCACAATTCGGAGGACCGAAACCCTTTTCCGAGGGCCACATTTGCAAAACTAAAAAATATCTGTGTGTGTGTGTGTATTATACATATTATGCGTGTGTGTGTTTTTTATACATATTATGCGTGTGTGTGTGTGATTCGTTTCGCGATCGAAGGGTCGACGAATTGTGTGGGTTGAATGAGATTTTAATCCGTTTGTGATGAATGGCGTATTTTTACAAAAACTATAATATGAATATGATTTTTATTTTTTTGAAATAAAACCAAAACTGTTTTATAACAGGTTATTATATTATTTATAGTGATTATTTTTTTTAATAAAAATTATGTTTTATTATACCGCGTGGTAAGATCAGGAGCAGGCCAACAAATAATTAGTTGATTTACGATGTTTTTTTTATGATTTCACATGGCGAAATTTTGTCACATTATACATTTTTCAAGCTTTTTATTTTAAAGTATATTTGGAAGTTCCATCCAGACATACTGCTGGTGTAATCTATTTTCAATTTTTATATGGTCACCATGTAATATTTTTTTAGATGGTAGTTTTTGGAACGTATCTCCCGGTAAAAAGAGACTTGGGTGTACTTATATATACGAGTATAGCGAAACCCCAATTTTACGTGCCCGAAATTCACATTTTTCCGTTATTTGCGTTCAATTTTCGCATTCTCGAAAACGCAATTTTTTTATTTTAAACTCCCAAACTACGTTTTCCCTCTAATAACGGTTTTTATTGTCAGTCTCTTCAAAAACGTAAAAACAGAATTTCGCTGTATATAAACTATTCACGAAATATGAGAATTATAAATTTCATTTTTATTGAATTGATAAAACGAATGAAATTAAACGATTTATAAATTTCATTCGAAAAATATAAAAAAATCCATTTAATAAAAAATAATATTTTCGACGAAAAAATACGAAGCTGCGAAGTTTATTTTATCGAATGAAATATTTTGAAAAGCTTCCAGACCATTATTAAATAAGCGATGTCTATCGACAGAAGTCGGTCCGTATTAGGAATTCTGCGCGGATATAAGGTGAGAACACGTTTCGCTGCGGATAAAAACTTAAATTAGTTTTGGATAAAAGAGATTTAGTTTCCGTAACGACGACGACGACCGGATAGAGAGAAACCACCTAAACCCCAACCCTTCGAAACGTAAGACCACCCCTGGCCGAGAGAAGCAGACAGAATAATTTGAAAAAATCTGACAAGCGAAAATAAAAAAAAATATCACGAGACGAAAACAGGAACGCATTAAGATAATAGGATTTGCGCGTTTTCGAAAAGCATAAATTCGTCCGTGAAATTTTCCGACGTCGCCTGAAACTTTCGGGAAAATGTGCACTATGTTAAAGTGCATGTAAAAAGCGACGGTCTCTAGCAAATTGATTTAATGGAACTTGATTGAAAGACATGTTTTACCATGTGACGAATTGCTTGATTAATAAAGTTGAAATTGAAAAGAAAAGTTGTGTTTTGTTTCATGAATGAACTCAAAGTTTTCAGTTTGGTTATTTCATATTTCTAACATTTATTTTACATGTGTTAAACTAACAACTAATTAAAAAAATATATTTGAATTCTGTCACAACCGTATTGCCTGTACTTTCAGAAAAAGCGTACTCTATGTTAGACTGTCGTAAAGTGCATGTAAAAAATGTCTCCGGTGAATTTATTTAATGAAACTTCAGCGATAAATGTGAACTTTTTTTATCCACTTCGCATACGAAACGATTCACTAATTCGCATAATGAAATTCGAAACAGTTTAAAATAATTCTCTTTTTACACGGTTCAAGGAAGATGAACCGATAACTTTTTTTACACAAATTTTTCACTTTAACGCGGTATAAAAATAATAAGAATATTTATCATTAATGCCACAATAGTAAGATTCGATGCAGGCCAGTATACTGATATAATTATATGTATGTAATTATAGTTTTCAAATAAAAAATTTCGGTGATGATTTTTCACGGCGAAAATTTTTCACATTGCACATTTTTTATAAAATACATTTGGATGGAAGTTCTATCCAAATATAGTGATGGAACCTATCTCCAATTTTTGTATGGTCAGCATAAATTTTTTTACATGGTAGTCTCAAAAGGAGGAACGGGTGTACCATCAAAATTCAAATGAAAAAAAAAAATCGAAACTCAAAATTAAAAAAAACTGTTTTATTTAGAATTAACCCAAATTTTTTCAAGATAACGAACGAGAAAAAGCATCGGATTTTTCTCCATAAAACATCGGAATGGCTTTTCCTCGAGCGGAATGACTTTACTGTTCCCGCAGGCGCCCTGAATCCGCTTTAGGGGCATTCTTCGCCGACTTTCGCGTTAAATGTCAGTGTTTTGAAAAAGGTTAACACCGTCCCTGGAACATACATCACGACCGAATGCAGCACACATTATATAATATGATAACATACACACACGAGCGAAAGTGGAAGGCTGCGTACCGAAGGCGTTATAAATATTCATATCGTCTGCGCCACCCTCCAGGGTCGGATCCGTATTTTATTGTGAACCTTTTGCGCCTCGATGTCGATGCGTAAAACACACAACATACGGCATTCGAGATGTAAAGAGGTCAGCTTTTAAATTTGCATAGATTTTTTTATCTAGAAACATCCGGAATAATAAACGCTGTTAGGCGTATTATAAATATGCATTCGTGTTTTTGATTCGATATCGTATAATGTGATGTAATGTTTCAGAATGTTTATTTGTTTTTATTTTGGAGATATCGATTTTGATTGTGTGATCGGAATTGTGATCCGATTTTAGTAAGACAGTTTTTCATTGAACACCATTAGAATAAAGTTTTATTTCAAAATGTTTCACTTACGTTGTTGAAAATTTTTTATATTGACTGCTAATCAATGTTCAGAAGTTTCATAAATTTTTAAAATTTGATAGAAATTATTGAATTCTTTTAGTAAATAAATACGTTTATATAAAATAAAATCCTATTTTTATGATTTTGAAAGGTCTGAGAAGAAAACGTATAATAGATTGAGGGTTTCAAATCACGTGATAATACTTAAATTGAAAAAATCAAGCATTTGGAACATTTTTTTTATTGATATTATATTGGGATGATATAAATTGATTTGAACATTCAATTTCATCACATTAAAGGCAAGATCAGAGAACCGTTGGATTGGAAATAAATAAAAATAACAGAAAAATTATAAATTAAAAAAATTCGATAACATGTGACCGATACGTGTGAATAAAGATTGTCAATCGCCGGGAATTTAATTGAACATTTTCATAAAGTTAATTAAATTTTCAATATTTCAGAAATAAAAACGTAAAAACTGATATTAAATGTATTAAAATGAAACAGGACTGCAAAAATTGAAAACAAATAGTAGGAAAACGTAAATTCCAGGTACGCGAAAATGAGGTTTGGCTGTATTAAAAAAAAATCAACGACCAATTAAATAAAAAATCAAACAATCGGCGCACACACCAAAAAACATTGACCACATCATTATACGTCAAACCAAACACGAAAACACTTCAAAATTTTCGTTATACTCCCCTAAAATTGAAACCCCCTCAAAAAAAAAATACGATACATATCAAAATCACTAGATCGTTCGGCCAACATAAAACCCAGAACAGCCATCACGAGAACAAACGCTAAAACCGCAGCACTACATAATCCCGCCAGCGACGCCCAACGAAGCGGATAAAAAGGTTGGGGAAAATGAAAAATAAAAACGTTTTTCTTCGTCGCATATTTTCGGCAGAACGACGCGAGTGCGGCGACATTTTTCGCGACAAATCCATAATAAATCTGGCCTGCTACACCTTCGGGAGCGAAAGCGAACCTTTGGATTCCGAGTAAATGTTGGGCCCGTAATGGATTTTCTCTTTGCAAACGGCGCCGGAGGTGTTCCAAATTTCAATAAATGTCGCGCATGAGGGAGGTCGGAAAAATCTATTAACCCATTCAGGCGGAATTTTTTATTCGTATGTTCGAGACTTGTGGCGGTATTTATTTATTTTTTTGATTTTATAAGCGCGAGAGAAAAATTAAATGTTTCGAAATTTATTTACTTTACTAATATGTAATAACATACATTGAAATCCCGTTTTTACCTTTATTGAAAAAAAAAATCACGCATTTGGCATATATTTTTGGGTTTGTATTAGCTCTTGTGACGATATAAATGGATTTGAACATTTGATTTCATCACATTAAAAACAAGATCAGAGAACCGTTTGATTGGGAATAAATAAAAATTACAAATTAACAAATGTCAGCAACAAGCAACCGATACCTTACAATTAGAACAAAGAGTATCAATTCTTTCGAATTTCATTATATATTTTTTATAAAATTGATTAATTTTTAAAATGCGGAAAATAGAAACGTAAATCAGGTGTTAAATCTACTAAAATTAATGGGACTGTAGAAATCGAACGTAAATAACGGGAAATCGTAAACTCCCGACACGTGAAAATGAGATTTCACTGTATTTCTATAATATAAAACTGTTTGAATAAAATTAAAGAAGACATACTTGATAAAGTTTCAAGTGACGATCATATTATAGTAACCGATTCCGCACTACAAATCAAACTCATTACCCCGCCTTAATGTGTTAAAAAATCACATTGTATTTACAAACACAATTTACTTTCAAACATCTCCAATGACTGAACCAATCGAAATGCAAATCAACCGACGCGATCGGAACACACGAATAATTTCTATGTATGCAATAAAATCAACTTTGTTAGCATGATTCGAATCGTAATAATGATCGAAACGGCAACTGGATGGTCACGTAGACGGTCAATGAGATTGGATAGGGGAAGTGTTGTACTTGCCACTCCCCAGGGACAAGAAGAGACCACACCAAGTACAGCACCAGCCGATAAAACGAAGAGAGATATCCCGAATTAAATGTGCGCAAATAAATTAAACGAAAAAACGTGTATATGTATTCCCCGATTTACGCGGTACCTAGTTTACGCGATTTCACTTTAACGCGGTCAAGCAAACAATATTTTTTTTTATTAATTAATTACAATATTTCATAATTAAGTCTGTTTAATTAAATAAAAATTATTTAGTAAGATAAAAATAACGGTCAGGCACATGTCGGTATCGGTGACTGTTTATCCCCCCTCTCCCGTTTCTTCTTTCCTTAAGCAGTGCACCTCTCTAATTAGTCTGAGGTTTGTTTTTGTCGTGAAAGCATATCGCAATACTTTCCCCGCGTAATTTTTTTATATACAAGTGGTAACACATAACATTTTTTTTTAATTTGTAGTATATTTTCACTAAGCATGTTTTTAATACAGCTCTACAATGTCAAATGAAGTTACAAAGCTGTCGGTTAAGAGGAAAGTTATATCATTACAAACAAAGATCGAAATTTTGAATCGCTTACAAAAAGTATAAAAAGTGTCATCTGTTGCTAAAGCTTATGAGATAAGATTTTATTTCGTTTTTATTTAATTTAATTATATTTTAATTTAACTTTATTCTTTTATAGAATTTTTTTACGCGATTTCCTAAACCAATCTTCCCATTTAGTATAGACTTCGTGTCTCAATTTACGCGGGTTTTCGCGGAACGTATCTACCGCGTAAATCGGGAGATAAATACCTGTATATATATAAATCGACAATTACATAAGCGAGCGAAAGGCAATCTCATCCGAAGCGGAAAATCGATTGATTAAAGATTTTTTTCGGCGAATTAAAACCGAGAAATATTCGATTAGGCGAATTTCGAAAGGCCTGCGAAAATTACGCGACTTTCCCTCTTTGAGGCACTGCGAGGGAATCTTCTCGGCGTAATGTGATTTCGAAAATATCGTTAGCATTTTGAACGTCGTTAAATAAAACATGTGTGTGTTCCGCGTGTGTTTTATACACTTATGTGCGTGTGTATGCTTTCTGATATTATATTTTGAACGCGTAACGTTAGCGTGTTCGCGTTTGTAAAAGCGCACGTTTGGCTAATGTGTAAAGGGTGGCTTGGGAAAAATACTCGAATAAACGAGATTTGATGGCGGCATTTTGTTGCGTAGTTGTTCAAAAATCAAAAGATATATAACGGATATTTTGTATTCATAACAAAAATTATGATATTTATCGATCGAATGTCCATTATTCAATCACAAATTATTCTCAAGTTTTCATCAACGATGAAGCGACTTTTGAATTTTTCCAATTGCACTAAATATTTTTTGTTTCAGAAAAATATCAAAAACCAATATATAGATCATAAAATAAAATAAAACAGAGCATATAGATTTTCTCACAGTGATGATACATTATTGTATAAAAAATAAAATCCATAAACTACATAACTCGAACATTATGCTTGTATTTATATTTTTTTTTTTTTTTTTAAATTGAAATATGAAAAATATTGAAGTATCGATTTCTGAAAAACGGCTTTCACGTCAAATTAAGAAGCGTTCGAACGTCGTCTTAAATATGAACATCAATATTTTAAATTATTTTTCTCAAATAATATACATGGAAGATGTACAATATCGAAATTAGATTTGACAGCGTAAAATTCGTAAACGAATTTAAACAATAAATTGTTTCATATTTGCTTGTTTTATGTCTCATGACCCTACAAACATATCAGTCAACGATTATTATTATCAAACCGTCAAACGTTATCAATTAGTGTAAAAGGACATAATCATAAGTAGAACTCGAAACATAATATTATGAACTGTTAAGAATAAAATAATAATGAAACAATAAATAAAACGCATATTTTTTTATATGAGTCAAACAACCTGCAATGGTTCAACCTTATCAAATGCATCAGTTATGTTAAGCTAAATATGATACAGTCAGTACAAGGATGCGAATAAAGAGATGAACTTTATCCAAACGCCCAAATAAAGCCTTTGTTCACCAACGGATATACAGAAAAAAATAGCAATTAAGTCGCAATACGAATAAAAAGGAGTCAAAAATAAATTGATATACGAATGTGTACGAAAGTTAAAAGTCGAAAAGACTGCAAACAATGGAGAAGTGAATTTATTTTCGTTAGGAAATCGGAAAATCGGCGAAATTAACTTTTCCGCACACGTCACGTAGCCGACGCTCTGGGAAAATATTTTCCGGGAGTTTTTCTCGGTACGCGACCTCACCCGAACGCCGCTTTCTAAACACACGTTTATTTTTATTTATTCGTCTCCGACACACCTAACATATCCCTCCGATTACCTACATGAAATAATATATTATATATACGAGCGTGTATAAATTGAAAAAATTCCATTACCCGCGCTTTCGAATCGATTGTGCGGAAAATTCTGCGCAATAAATACATGGAGCATTGACTTGATCCATGAAAATGTACGCCCATATTTATTATTTGCTCAGCTTTCGTTTTAATATTTTGCGATGTTGAAAACTTCGATGTTTTAAGTTTTTTTTATAAAGATTATAGAATGTTGATTGTAAGATAATTTTTCGGTATGAAAATTTGGAAATTTCTTTTTACGATTAGTGAATTTGCGATGTTCTTTTAAAGATTTTTCAAAATAAAAGTCATATGGTCAATATTTAAAATTTTGAATTTTTTAATATTTATAAATAGTGTTAAAACTGTAATGAACTTATTTTTATTTTACTATGTTCTAAACACATCAAATTTAAAAGCAGTAATTAAAATTTTGGATTAAATATAACTGAAATACTGTTTTTGGAACTGAAAATTGATTACGCAACTTTCATTCATAACGAAACATGCAAAACGTTATGAGCCGTTATATATGAAAGTGGCGGAAATGCTTATTTTGATAAAAATTAGTTAAGCCTAGATAATATAATATGAATGTCCTCTTTATTATTTTTTGTTTATAATAAACAAAGTCATCAATGTATGTATTTATCATATTTACACAATAAAAATTTAATTAGGTCATATTTCTCGTATATAATTTTAATGATTTGATATCAAATATTATTCTAATTTTATTATATAAAAATTTAAAATTCAAATAAGTTACTAATGAATATACTAAATCGTTGAAATAATGGACCTTTTCAAATAGATGCATCACACAGATGTATAATCAATTCGTCATTCAGAACAACGCATCGTTAAAATAACATACGAAAAAAAACTAGCAATTAGTCATTTTTATAACACATTTCGAATCAAAACATCTAATAATACGACGCAGGAAATTACTAAACGACGATAACGTAATCTGAATTAACAAAAAATCCTATACTATCGCTCGACCAAAATTTCAACAAAAAAAAACGATACAATATAACAAGAAACACTTAATTTTCAATCTCGCCCTAAAAATTTCATATCGCCAAAATTTCGCTAGCATTTTACGAGCGAAGTTTCGCGTCGAATTAATCGACAAACCACGTCCAACGTTTACGAGCGAAGAGGCTGGAGTGGATCTCTCACGACGTCTCATTAAATATATGGTAAGAAACTCGGAGCGACTCGGGCGTGAATTTTCTCGCTCCGAAAGATATAAAAATGTATTTATCAAAAATGCGCGGGAAAAGAGGCAATTTTCGCCGGTCTGAACTAAAGGAGTTGCGTGAACGCCGCAGTCGTTGCGGCGTGTATGGAAAATGTGTGATAGTTGTATTATGTCTAAATGTGTTTTTTGTTAATTTTATGTAAGGTCATGGCTGTAGTCATGGGAGCCTAACCCAATCCCCTGAATTTCAAAAATAATGACAAATCATACTTAAATTATGAGAGTTATGTTGAAATGTATCACTCAATCATGATATATTTATATTAATTCTTTGAATGACTTAATTATTTATATACATACATTATACTTCGAATGAAAAAAACAGCATATTTTTATTACTTGGAATCGTTTACATATACAAAGTTGTATTACCTTTCCCCCCCCTCCTAAAAATACCTGGATATGGCTATGTTTAAGATTATCAGATTTTGAAAACGTCAAAGGACACTATAAAATTTTTTTTATTAAAAAATAGTTCGAAAATTCAAATTTAAAATCGAGTGCTAATTTAAAAAAATATTTATAGGCAATGTTATCGTAAAATACAATTACAGTGAAAAACGTTTACACGAAACTAAAGAGAATGAAATATATTTTTGTGTCAAAAAAATTTCGTGTTAAACATATACGTGCTTAGTATTTTAACACGACTGGAGTATTATGTTTTGTTAATCGATTTTTCACTTTAAGCTTTTTCGTGTTAAACGATTTCAACTGTGTTAATGAATAGCGTCGTAGGCAGTTTTTTTAATAATTTTTTATTGATGTATGTATAATTAAATTTATATAATACTATTGAAAACAGCGTAAAATAGGATAATTTTCCTAGAGCAGGAAAATTTTCCATGAGAAGGATAAGTTTTCCAAAAGGAGGACAATTCTCCTCAAAGGAGGACCTTTGGTCAATCTAAAATTTTATATGAAATTTTTGAAATATTTGAATTTAATTTCATATTTAACAAATCAGGCAGTTAAACCTCGGAGAAAATTTTAATTAATTGAAATTCAATCAAGTTGATTTTTATGCGCTTAAGATCTTAAAAAATATCTACAAATGAAAATGAATAAATTCCATTACGAATATTTAACTATTTCTTATTATCAGTTCTAATAAAGTTAAGAAACGTGTTGCACGATTAATAGATGAATATAATCCATTTGAAAAAATGAATATTTCCAAAGAACGAAAGTTCTTGTTCAGGTCATATGTAAGTCACATATGATATTTATTTAGCGATTACATGATTTTTTCGGACGTACGAAAGATTTTTCGATTGAAATTTTTTCAATTTTCACCCAAAAAAAGCGCAAATGCTACATACACGTCCATAAACATCTGTGCAAACACGTCCATTCGCAACAACGGATCCGATGGGTCTTTATGAAAAATTCGTCGATTTTGTTTACGCAGACGATGAAAAAATCGAAATAACAAACTGAAAACGATATCGCGTTCCGTTCAGACGTTCCTATTGTATTTGATTTTTTTCTCCTTTAATTTTTCGCAACAGATCGCACACCGCCGATTTAATCCCTGGGGAAAAACGGCTATATATACGTGGCGAAAATCTCTTTTGTTCAGGTATTGCGTTTTCGTTTGGGCTTTGTTCGGAAATTATCACAATTGAATTTATAATGCGGCTCGATAATGGAGTGTGCGTATACATAAATAAAAATAGGAGGCGTCGTTATAAATTTACAAGCGCGAAAAGCGTCAAACGAACGCGCCGTTTTCGCACAAAATGCATATTGTATTCGCATGAATGGCACAGTGAGGCGGTTTGAATGAATCTAATACCGAAACTGTGTCGGAAATTCGCACTCGGAAAAAATATATTCTTATTGTAGTTAATGGTTATTTCGCTTATATTATACAATCAGCCATTTGTCTGGCTGTCGTCATATTATATTATAGAAAATATTTCAGTATGTTTACTATTGACTAAAATTCAAATGCGTTTTTCTTTTCGCATTTAATAACCTAATACTCGTCTATACTTCTAAAAATCATAGGTGCATCCACGTTTTCTGTCAAATATGACAGTTGAAGTGTCTTACGATATACTTATAAAAGACATTATAATATCCTTGGCACACCTGATGCTCAGTGAATAATTTTTAAAAATTAGGGATGTAAACGAAAAAAGTCTCCATCATTGTCGTAAGATACGTCAACCGTCATATTTGAACGAATACATTAAACGATGCACCTACACTTGACGGCGCCCATACACCATCTGATGTTAAATTTCATAGACAAAGCAAAATTCATTGCTTCGTCTATGGACGAAGCGATCACACAAACGTAGCATAACACATATATTATGAAAGACCTAAATTTACATTTTTGATGAATATATGTATACGTCGAAAGAAAAACCCGTCGAATTTTTTCCCAGTTGTCTGAAAGGTCTGCGAGCGAAAAAAAATAGTATTTTTTTGAGATGTTTTAGAGATCTCCAAGTCTGAAGCAACATTAGCGTTGAGTTTATAAATGAGTACTGAACGTATACATAATTCAAAGACGCCTTCGGGACTGAAAAAAGGAACAACGGCTGCTACGTACGTGGCCAATTCACACACGTCTGGGATCGATCGCGACCGTTAAATTAAAAAATGCATGAACTCATTGAAATTTTATATTTGCTCGTATTTATTTTTACCTATTATCTTTTTCAGGTTCATCGGCGCAAGACTCTGAACAAAAATGTTACGCTTGCGGTCCAGAATCTCAACAATGGTATTCTGACATGGAGCCGCCATCTTGCGTCAATTTCACGGAAAATGAGCAATTTTCCGTTAATTGCGGCAATGATTATAATTATTGCGGCATCACAACAAATTCTAAAAGTAAAACTATTATATTAAATCAAAACTTTCCTAACAAATCATGCATTAATCTTCACATTTTATTATAACATTTTCCAGGCAACATCATATCTAGGATTTGCTCCAAGACTTTAACGGAATATTGCGCTGTGGAAAACGAGGCAGACAATCTGAAAATATTATGCACTTGCAACAGTACTTTATGCAACGGCATAGCTCTCGAAGAAGAGTTATCCAAATCGTTTTCGATGACATCAGAAAACGCCGACAAACAAGAACCACAAACCATCGACGCCGAAGCAAAATTGAAAAACGCATCAGACGACATTCCCGAAGAGTTGACCGAAACCACAACCCCCCAGAGCGAAACGATGATGAACGACGAAGCGAACGTTCCTCAAAAACCTTTGATTTTGAACGGCGACGACAGACCGAACAACACCAACATCCACATAATGACCCCAATCTCGGGCCAGGAAACTGTGACGAGTCATTCTTTGCCGTCACCAGCTGCTTTAGGCCATGACGGAATGTCTCCGTCGCAAGGAGCGCCTGTGGATGACGAGGAAGACACCGTAGAAGGAAGTGGAAGTAATCCGACTACTACTACCGTTGCTGCGACAACGACAGATGTACCAGTGACGACTTTGAAATCAGAAAACGGTGCTAGTTCCGTACAAGCAACTAAAATTATCTTAACTTCTATCGTTTGGACGATAGGCATCGCATATGTATTGAATTGAGTCAATTTTTTGTTTAAATATTAAAATCGATCGTCAAAACACGCCAATTTACATTAGAAAACTGATAGCGACATACGATTGAACGATTTTGTTCAACTAGGGGTTCTTAACTTAGGAGATTGATAATGAGAATTGTTTGTCATTATTCATTAGAGAATAAATATGGAAATTGAATCATTCTAGAACTACAGACTAACAATAGTATCAAATAGTATCAATCAATCAATCAAATGAGAAAAACAATATTTAGCTAAAATATAAAGACACAATTTAAAAAAAACCGTCATACTTCTAACATCAATCTTAAGGAATGGAGCGAAGTTAAGAATCTATGGTCTCAATGTCGTTTACGGTAAATAATACATTTATATAGATAATAACGAGGTATGGAGTTGAATCAATATTATTCATTCATTGGTTTCAATATGTCACTCTAAATTATGTTTTTGGAAATAAATAATTCATTCCACTTTAGATTTAAGTATAGTACTTCCTTTGTAGCATATTATTCGGCGGAAAGAAATTTGTTGTTTTATGACGCGTTAATAAAAAATCAATATGATAAATATATTGTAAAAATATTCATAATAGTTTGGGGCCATGTGGCTTTGGGGGGCCATTTATTGGTAAAAAATACACCCAATTTATGAAAAAAAAAATAATAATAAAGCATGTAACTCCAGGGTCGATATTAACGAGAGTTTTTCATCTTACGAAATTATATGACAAGTATGAAAAAAAGTATATCTCGCACACTTAAAAAAGTTTACACACGTATTTATAACACGAGTATTTAATGTGTAGACCCTGCATCAATTTTGTGATAAAATTGTAAATAAATTGATTATATGAAAATAATTAATGTTACCATTTGTAATAAAAACCTAAATTATATGAGCAAAAGACTATATTTGTTTGTTAAAAAAAGATTTAAAATATCACAATATAATGACAAATATTTGTTTCAACGCTTTCATTTCCCTTTGAACAATAGGACAGCACTAAACACATTTACACATAGAAAAAAAACACTATTGACGTTCATATTAAATACTTATTTGCTCTCAAATGTTTGATTACACGTAAAATATTGTTTAACCTCAATGCCTTAAAATATATTGTTGTAACTACTTTAAAATAGGCCCATTCCTCTAGGTATATTATAATATGAAGAAAACAAAATTTTAACTATATGTGTGTGTATAAATGTGGAAATTTGTATGTGAGCATGAAAAGGATATATGAATGTGTGAGAAATCGACCACTTTAACACAAAATATATAAACATTAGTCTACAAAACTTCGTAGATTTTTTTTGGATTGTGATAACTATAAAATGTTTGATAATAATAAATAGTTATTTTAGGGTAACTATGTACCACTTATACTTAAAATATTGATACGCCATATTTATGTATAATATAAATATATAATACAATACATATTTGCATAATTTTTTAGATCGTTAGATAGCAGCACTATGTAAAAATCAAAAGAATATCAAAAAGATGTGAAATAAAATTAATTTAATTTATGATGGAATCATGTTTTTCACTGTATTGTAAATATATTAAGCACAATATTATTTCACAGAGCAATAAAATCAATATGGAAATAATGTGTCAATAGCATATACCTATATTAATTTAGGAGGATTTTTTTTTTCGATATGTGTAAGCTTTTTGCATGAAATAAATTATGAGCACCTGTGGATTCTTAACTATGATTGTATTATATAATATATGATTTTTGATTCAATAAAGACATTTAAGCCAAGGATATACATATTCATTGATAATGAAAATTAATGTTATGTGAAAATTATATATTTTCTTCAATTGAAACATAATAAAGTAGCACTGATTTTTTAAATAAAACCCCAAATATTTGAACTTCAAAACAAAAAGGGATACAACTAAAAAGAAGAAAAACAACACAATAATGCAGGTAATTATTAGGGCAAGTATGATAAGATAAATTTAAAAACGTACCATTAAAAAGAACATCCTCGTAAAAGACAGTATCTTTATTTAGTAGCTCCTGTTCTTTTTGCTCCCATTGTTTTCTCAACATTTCTTTGTACTCATCGAGAGGCTCTTCAACTTGTGACTAAAATTAAGATTAAAAATTAAATATGAAACAAAATGACCAAAGTCCGATAAATAACAGAAAAAAAATACATACACTTCCTTCTTTGACCCACTGCTTATCGCTGTAAGAGGATTTCTTTTCATTCGGATGAAGAGATTCACGTAATTCTTTATCTTGCTCTTTGTATGTATCTAAATCAGATTTATGACAACGGCGAACTCTGCCTAAACAATCTTCAAAATCAACCCTGAAAATCAAAATGTTGAAAATGTATATTTATCAATTATATTACAACAACCTTTATAACAATCGGTTCCACCATACCATTCATCGTCAGGTAAGCCTGGTTTTTCAGAATTATCTTCGTTTGTATCATCAGCAGAGTCAGAGTCGCTTCTATTTAATGTTTCGTCATCGCACTGTTTATTTTCGTTGGCTTTCTTTTTAAAATTAACCAAATAGTTTTCTTCTTTATCACTCGATACAAAACCTTCAGATAAATGTTCGTATAATTTGGATTTTCTTTCTAGCGATGCTCTGAAACGAAAAATAACTAAAATTCAAATGTGTGTTTGAAATGAGAATATAACCTTTAAAATCAAATTTCAAAAGTTTTCTTCAATTGTACATTAAGAATGTAGTATAATAAACAAAAGTACTGAAATTCGGCACAAATATTAATTGTTTAAGTGAGAGATACTACAATGACGGTAAAAATATGTAACGATGATGTACTTCGATTTCCGCAAAGCTTCTGCTTCTTCGGCATCGATCGCAGGTTTTTTAATAACAATTTTCTCGGGGGTTTCCTGTTCTTTTTCAAATCTCGAAGACGGTACAAAATTATTTATTTGGTTCTTTGGTTCAAGTTTGGCTTTATTAACTTCATCTTGCTTACGTAGAAGTTCAGCCTTTAGACTTATGAGCTGAAAATGGTGCAATAGAGATAATTATGATCACAATAGAGATATTAAACCGTAATAAAAATACCATATCGCTTACCGTCGATTTGCTGAATTCAATTATTTTTGACTGATTCATTTTCAATACTTTTCATCAAAAAATCTACTCCTTTACTTCACTTTTGACGAGTTATGAACTCAGCTGACGTTTATCGACAACATAACCTGCACGGATAAGTTGTCAGTGTCAAACGGCACTGTTGCCAACATTTGCCGATAACAACTAATTGTAAGGCAACAAATTATTTGGTCAGTTTATAATGGGACAGTGTATTGGTCACGGTTAAGGGAAGCTAAATCACACGAAGCAAACGCAAACGAAGTAAACTCATAGGAAGCAAGCTCACATGCTTTCGAAAATTTTCGTATCATTTAACAAGAAATATTACTTTGGTACTGACAAAATATTATGGACGTATACTATTAAGTCTAACGTGAAATTCTTTTAACACAAAAACGCATTTTGGTGCTATCAGTTTCGTGTTAAACGTTTTCCCTTTAATTAAAAAATTTGAAAATTTTCGAAAGCATATGAGCTTGCTTCGTATGAGCTTGCTTCGTGTGAGCTTGCTTCGTGTGAGTTTGCTTCGTGTGAGCTTGCTTCGTGTGAGCTTCCTTCGTGTGAGCTTGTTTCGTGTGAGCTTGCTTCCTGTGAGCTTGCTTCCTGTGAGTTTACTTCGTGTGCGTTTGCTTCGTGTGCGTTAGCTTCCCCCAACCACAAAAAACATACAGTGCTAACAAAAGGTAAAAAAAACTACAAAAATAGCTAAACAGCAATAACATGTTTTCACAGATAAAAAATTATCCATCGTGCAATCCTCTGATTGTCTTATGTTAGAATGTGTCGAGGGTGCTTCTGTCGGTGCGTGGCATGGTCGCGTGTGCCAGTATCGTTTGGGCAAACGTCCTGTCACCGATAATTTTGAGCCAATCGCCGAAATCAAAACAAATTTGATATTTAATCGACCAATCACATTCTCAAATTTCCTACGAACGAATTTGTGAGACTTTTACAACTTGCATTGAACGAATTTAAATTTCTCCAGCGCATAAAAACGAATCCGACAAATATTTATTTGTTGATAAATTCCTGAAAGTTCGTCCATTCATCGAAATTTTCGCACCGTTCCCAAAATCCTGAAAAGCATAAAAAAATACCACGTTCCATCTTCGAAAGCGATCGATTCCGAAGAGGCGGGGGCGGCGAGCGTTCCGCGTCTCGCGTGAGCCGCACTACGTCGCTTTCGGCTCAACAAAGAGCGAAAGGCGGCCAGTGCCCGACTGACTTCTGGCTGCGGCCGCGGCGTCATCGATCGCCAATCCGTTCCGCTCCTGTGGCCGACGAGCGACCGGCGACCGCAGCGACCAGAGCGACCAGAGCGACGCGCGCCCCCCGACCGAGCGCAGCATGTCTACCCCGGCGCGGAGGCGCCTCATGAGGGACTTCAAAAGGTAACGCGCCATATGCGCCCCCCCCACACCCCCGCGGCCTCGCTCCCCTGACGTGCTGCCAAGTCAGTGTCGAAAGCGTCAAGTTCGCGGCCATGAGCGCGTCTGCCAAACCTCGAACGATCAACAGGTCGAAGTCTTCGCTGACAATGTCTGCTTCGGATCGATCGAAAGAAAGTTGCGATTGGTCGCTTTTTTTCTATCATACAAATCACTTTTTTTCGTTCAGTTTATGTTTCAGTAATTAGGTCAGCGAAAATGTTCGATTTTTCGTAGAGATCATGAAAGGAATGAACGACTGAAAAAAATGAATCGATGAAATCGGTCGATTCTGGACTGGTGTGCGAGAAGCGTTGAATGTCTCCAAAAAAAAACCATGCGGTGGATGGGTACATGAAATATATGAAACGGGATGGACAAAAATGAAAAAATATATGGAGGGCCTTTGTCCCGCTTGCGACGACGATGATTCAACGATTTAATTTTGCCATGCATGTTGCAGTTAATAGCGAATTGTAGCATTCGATTTATATTTATCGAAGGGAAGCCAATCGTCCCGCCTGTTAGGTGCACCCCCTTTATTCTAGCTTCCTGAGCTGACTCGGCTGGGTACCGAGAACTCTAGGAGAAACTACTTATGCCATATTTCTGAGAACTCTATATTATCGAAGGGAAGCCAATCGTCCCGTCTGTCACGTGCATTCTTCCTTATTCCAGCTTCCTGAGCTGACTCAGATGGGTACCGGGAATTCCAGGAGAAACTACTTGTGCCGTATTTACATTTTCTGAGAACTCTATATTTAATTTTTATCCAAACAATCGCAAAGGTCCCGCTTTCTGGAGGGGCATACGGAATTCTAGGCATTTGGCTCACGTGGGCGTAGCTGGAATTTTTTTTAGGGGAGGGGGTCGAAACAATTTTTTTACGTGTACAAATATGCTGTTGTTTTTCATTTGAAACGTAATATGTGAGTAAATTTGAGGCAAACAAAGAGTTTATTCAGATATATCTTGACATAATTCTCATAATTAAGTGAAATTTGTAATTATTTTTAAAATTTGAAGGCGAGTTAGGCCCCCGTGAACCCCCCCCTGGCTTCACACGTGGCTTATAGTATTCTTAACTTCTCAAAGGTTATCGTTTCCATGAATACACAACGAGTGACAACAATGAGGAAATATGTCCAAAATAGCCTTGTCCAAGAATGGGCATTGTATAGGCTACACATGATGATTCAACATAAAACTGCATTCGATCGTTTGGGTTATTTTTAGTACAGAATTTTTTATTCTATTTTAAAGAAACTACCGTGTATCGTATTATCATTATATGTATTATCAATATATGTATTTTCGAAAATATCATTTTGATTTTTTTCACAGATTGCAAGAAGATCCACCGACTGGAGTGTCCGGGGCACCGACAGATAACAACATATTAATATGGAACGCCGTGATATTCGGTCCTCACGATACGCCCTTCGAAGACGGCACTTTCAAATTAACTATAGAATTCACAGAAGAGTACCCTAATAAACCTCCGACGGTACGGTTCGTTTCCAAGATGTTTCATCCCAACGTATACGCCGACGGCGGTATATGCTTAGACATATTACAAAATAGATGGAGTCCAACTTATGACGTCTCCGCCATTCTCACCTCGATACAGGTCAGTAAACTTGTTTTTTTTGTATTTATTTTTTTCAGTAACGAATGTTGTTTGAATATAAATATTGAAATTTTGTCTTTGTTTCGTTTTCAGTCGCTCTTGAGTGATCCTAATCCAAATTCGCCTGCAAATTCAATGGCAGCACAGTTATATAAAGAAAATAGACGTGAATATGAAAAACGTGTAAAGGCGTGTGTGGAACAATCGTTTATCGATTAGCGGACCTTTCGAATTGGATCTAGCTTTTTTGCTACCCATCGCCCTGCATTTGTTAACTGTGTCCTATCTGTCGATATTATTCTTGAATCATAATACACGCCTAACACAATTTACCAGCTCAAATTGTCAGACAATTTTATTTGTATAAACCAAAAATTACTGCCGTATGCCTTAAATAACAAAATTTAACGTATCTTTATATTTTCGGCTGTAAATTGTGTTTGTTACACTGATTTGTAAAATCCCATAGGAGTTAACGGTTTTTGGTGTATTCATCACAATAGATATTAGAGAAAATAATAATTGCAATATTTAGTTATAAATAAATTATTGTTTCTGAAAGAAATCATTTTCTTCGTGATTACTTTTTATCTTGTATTTGTCTATTAATTAGTATTTCGAATTGAAGTACGCTTCATTGATTGATTCAATTTTGTTTTAACATATTTTTTTCTTGTATCAGTTCGATCTCTACACAGTTTTTTCTGTTGAGTATATAACGAACATATTTTTGATGATAATGCTTTATATCGCATATTCTTACGCCATGTGATCTTTATCTGTAATTACTAAAAAATATACATAATTTTAAGTTGACGATTTAAATGTTTCTCTTAATAAATATATTTATTTTCAATTATTACTTTTTTTCATTTGATCCATATTTAGGCTTATCCGATCCTCAGATTTTTATTTTTTTTTAAACGTAAAGCTGATAATATTCTTAAAAAAATTATCGTAAATTTTTACATTCAAATGTTCATGTTAAATTGTCATAATCAACATAAATTGAAAGCAATATATATTTATTAATTAACTCCTCAATAACATTGTGAGAAATTATTGGAGATGATATTGAGTGTTAATGATTTCTAATTGATATTTGTTTATGTACATGTAAGTTTTTAGTAAATATGTAGTTAATTTATTTTCTTTAAGATGAATCCACTTATGTAACGAACTCGAATACTTGCTCGCTTTTTGTTCTCAATAAATATTGTAAATACTATTTATATTTTTTTTCAGTGACTAATCATTTGTATTCATAAGCACAAAAATTAATTAAATTAACATTTAGATGGTTCATGAAAGGATAAGTTTGAACTTTTTTTTTAATTCATAATAATCCAAAAGGAAATATTTTTCATATTCGAAAGAACCGGGCGGTGGGTGAATATTGCGTTTTTGTGTGATGCGACTGCTAGAAATGTGTATTATTCAATTTGGTTTTTTTTGAAATATACTTTTAAATGTGTAAATATGTTGATCAGATGAGGCATGCGCTTTGTGTTTCATGAACGCCTGTGTACTGAAATATCTATTATCTGTATTAATTTATCCTGGTAATATAATTTTCAAGTATAAGGAATGCTATTTAATTTTATATACCTTTGTAAGGTTTATTTTTGTGTTTTCTTTTAATAATCTATTTGTAGATATAGAAATATAGAGAAAAAACGTAAAAGTGTATTGCTTATTTCTTTATTCTTTAATTCCTTTCATTCATCACTAATAACTATAATGTTTTAACTTGGTTCTTGCTGAAGTTAAACTACACATTCAGCAAATGTATATAATCGTGTACTGTTAGAGTGAGATTAAAGAAAATGTATTCAAAACTAAAACTTTTTAAGAAACAACTTCCCTATATCACTACACCGAAAAAATAATGTCTCATTTCCTGATTGCATAACAGAAAAGCTTTGTCCTTCAATGGACGTTATGTGACGATGAATAAATCGCTCTATGAAATCTTCAAAGTAAACATCCCAAGTTTATTACTCAATTCGAATTGTGCTAGGAAAAGAAATGCGCAAATAGAGAAATCACATAAATTGCGATCGCATATAGCGAATCGTGACGAAATGTGCATTTACTAGTTGTGAAAGTGGATACGACGATGAAACGGTTTTTCGTTCGTGCGTCGCAAATGCGTAACATTCGAACTGTTATTTAATTACACTCGTATAAACTATTCGAGAAATTAATTTCAAAAGAGAAAACCGACATTGTTCGTATCCCGTTTTTCAACCTTTTTATTTACTACTTTAGTCGAAAAAATAGTCAAAGAAGAAAATTTGATTACATGAAACCAGTGACTTCTGGAAAAGTCGTTTATATGAATGTTACTCAATAAAAAAAAAATTTCTAGGTGTTCACAATTAAGTAGATATAAAAAAAAATGAAAGTGATGTTCGAAATTGAAAAAAAAACTTTATAAACTTTCATAAGTTTATATAAATCAATATGGATTAATTTATTAACTTTTATTCCTTCTCGAAGTGATCGAATCTTTGTGACGCTTCAAATAAAATATGCATTTATACGAACCATGACAATAATTTTATCATTGACTACGCAACCGCAAAATTTCGTAATAATCTCTCGTAATTTTTATCAACAATAATAATAACTTATTAATTGTTACGATAAGAAAAAATAATAACTTCCCTTTCGAAAAATTTACAAACTGTTAAGAATAAAGTTTTCATTTTTAAATACAAAAAAAAATGAGTTTATCCATACAGTTTGATAGTAATAATAAAACTGTCAATATTAAACTAAATATAATATTTTAAAAATAAATTAACAATATCGATAGACAGTCTTCCAGGAATGCCGGCAATGGTCAACAAACAAACGCAACGGCGTGCACGCGCGCGCGTGTGTGCGAGACCCAAAGGGCTCGCTGTACACAAACAAGGGGTGTCCCTTGCGCCTTCAACTCGGAAGATAAGCGTCGATCGATAAACAAGCCCTTCGACCTTCCGGTAGCCTACCGTCGTCGCAAAAACGAACCGAAACCTCCGCCGGAAGTCGAGGAAGTTCGCTGAAGCGCCTTCAGGAAGAAGACCATCCCTTAACCGAGGAAGCGTCTGTTTCCCTACGCGACCCTTCGAGAACACCCACAAAGCGAAATCCCGAAGATCCCTCGCTTCCAAATGGAAGAAAGGTTTGTTATGCGACTTGACGATGTTTTTGAATTTTCAAAAGTTGCCGTTTCCTAATTGCAATGGTATTTTGTTGTGGTTATGTTATTTTTTTTGGTTTGGGCGTTCTCTCGTGTCGATGTGTGCGTGTATACGTGAAGGGCTGATTTAGGGATAGTCTCCCCAACAATAAGCCGTTTTACGCATGATCGAGGGTGCGTATTTTTCGAGTGCGTTGCTCCGAACTTTCAGCGTGATTTTGTATGGTTTTTTGCGTGCGGATTTACGTTTGGGAGTTTAGGGAATCGAATATTCTTAAATTCTGGAATGTACAGAGAGATGGAAGTTTTCGGGACGTGTGAAAACTTTTACGTCAACTCCACCCCGGGGTCGATAAACTTCGTAATAAATAAAGTTATTTTTAGTGCTGTCGTTTTATCGGGATGCAGCGTGTTTTTAATTAGTTTTAATTGTTATCTTACAATTTTTTGAGAATCATATGTCAGGGGTGAGTCATATTCCGAACGAAAGTATAATATAAATACATATAAAATTTCGCCGTCGAAAGATTTTAAATTCCACGAATAAATAATTACATATATCATTATATCATTATAATAATTATCAAAAAGGTCATGCTATATTCTATCACTCGCAATGTATAATAGTACGAACGTGATTCATTACGGTATTAGTCATTATTCCGTCAATGCCTGACATCATGTTATGGTAATCCGCGTCGTAATTTTTGTCTTTCGATTAAACGTCACGAATTTTGTGTAATTTTTTATGCGAAATTTTTTCATCTTTCTAAATTCGATAAAAAATTGGAAATTAATTTAAGTCTACCAGATTTTTCGAGAACGAACCGTTTCGACACATACGACGTGAATTTCAGGGACGTCGCTTTTCACGAAGAACGGGTTCGAGCGAATGCGAAGTGCCGATGTGGCCAGCTTGAAAAAATTGACAAAAGTTTTTGTACAATCGAAGCGTCGTAAATAATAATCTGAATTTTGGATGCAGTAGTTATTTATTGACAAATTTGTATGTTGTCGTGGATAAAAATGCATTACGAGTGCTTAAATTGAAATTTTTAACGTATTTCACGTGTAATTCATGCATTGCAAGGGTGTAAATAAGGTTTTTTTTTTTTAACGAATCAATATCGCGCGTAGTTATACATATTTGTTAATTTTCAAAACATTTTGACGAGTTTCGAGTTTACACGTTTTGTCGTCCGAACTGTCCGTTTGTGCAATGTTACAGTTAGATTAGGCTTGTCCAAAATTTCAATATGTGGGGGCCACTTATAAATTTAAAATCTCGAAATTTCAATTATTGTAAATTCAAAACGTAATAAGTATTAAAATATTGATAAAGTTGTTTATTTCAATTATAAAACGATTTCAATGAGTAAATTTCGGAATAAATGCTGTTTGTTATGTTTGTTTTTGTGTGAAAAATGGGGGCCACTTTAGTACCGAGGTGGCCCTTTGGACAAGCCTGAATTAGACGATCCAAAGGGAAACGACATGTAAAAAAAGTTTGAAAAAGTATCAAACGTAACATTCGCGCAATGCATATGAGAACAAACTGTGCAAAGTTCGCTGAAAAACCTGTTTGCAGACTCGTAAAGCATGAATTAGACACGAAAATATACCGAGAGATTTAATTTGGCATTTTTGATGCGTTTGTATTGGCGTAAATACCAGGGCTGTGGATCCGGAGTCGGAATTGTAGAATCGCGGTGTTTTGGCTGGAGTCGGAGTCGGAGTTGTATTGTTGGAAAAATTGGAAATTGGAGTCGGGGTCGGAGTCGTGTTTTTTTAACGACTCCACAGTCCTGATAATAGTTTTGCAATAATTGTTTTACAATAATTCTTGTGTAATAATTGTTGTGCAATAATTGTTTTGCAATAATTGTTTTACAATAATTCTTGTGCAATAATTGTTTTGCAATAAAAGTTTTGCAATAATTGTTTTGCAATAATTCTTTTGCAATAATTGTTTTGCAATAATTGTTTTGCAATAATTGTTTTGCAATAAAAGTTTTGCAATAATTGTTTTGCAATAAAAGTTTTGCAATAAAAGTTTTGCAATAATTGTTTTGCAATAATTGTTTTGCAATAAAAGTTTTGCAATAATTGTTGTGCAATAATTGTTTTGCAATAAAAGTTTTGCAATAATTGTTGTGCAATAATAGTCAGGACTGTGGAGTCGGAGTCGTGTTTTTTTTAACGACCTCACAACCCTAGCAAATACAAATTTCAATAAATAATTTTGCACGACATCGATCGTTTCGATCGTTTCCAAATACGTCAAAATAATAAAAAAAAAAAAGCGCCATCGTCCGGCGCGAAAAGGGAACGGTGCGCGAAGGCGGGAACGCGCGTCCTCGCGCCGTCGCGTTGGCACTCGTGCGTCGCTCTCGAACGCGTGTGCGTTCGCGCGTCCCCCAACACGAGATTCGCGCTCTTATCCCCACGCGCGATAGGGCGCACGATCGCCCGCGCTCCTGGCGCGCGTCGGTCGCGCAGCAGCGCGCGGCGTTCGGCGGCGCAGTGTTGTCCGGCGTCGCGCGTCGTCTCGTGCCGGACGGTGGCGTCGTTGCGCGCGACTCGCGCCCCTGTCGAGGCCGCGGGGCACAGTGGCCGCGGGGGGCGCCCCTGCCCCGCCCCGGCCCTGCGCCCCGCACATGGCGCGCGCCAGGTTCCCGGCAAGCCGCTGCGCGCGACGCAGCGCCGGCGGGTGCGCGTGCTCGCGCTGCAGGCGCACCCTCCCCGCGCGAGGCCCCCCCTCGCCCGCGCAGAAGCCCAGGGCGCCGCCCCCGCCGGACCCCCCCCCCCCGCAGGTCAGAGCCCCCCCCGCGCCCCGCACCCCCGCGCCCCAGCGAGGCGCGTTCGCAAACAAAACAATCGCGCCGTTGCGACTTTGACAGTTCGACGTCAGCGTCGAGGACGTGTTCTTTCGATGTTTTCGTGGACGAAAAACGCGGGAATCGCCAAAGTATACGGGTGTCTGAGAAATTCTGTTTTCGCCGAGAATTGCGTTCGCGATGCACCTCTGCCTTTTTCACGCTTTTTATTGTGTATTGAAATTGAAAATGACTTCCGAAGAGAAGGAATGGGTACCCTTTGTAAACGTTCCTGGCGAATCGCTAGTTTTCAGCTAACGACAGGTCCCGAACAATGTCAAATACGATTTCGATCAATTTGCGCAAAAGCTGACATGTATTTGTAAAAGCGAACCTATCCCACATTAGCTATCTTGGGGGGATTTGCTCCAAATTTTATATATTACAACAATATTTTTCAAGAATACTTTTTTGAAAGTGTAAACCTCTGATGTGAATTTTTATCGCTTTGGTTAGGTTAGGTTAGGTGGTGAATGAAATCCTTGTCTTTCAATAAATATTCTCATTTTCAACTCCTTACATTATAGAATGCATTGTTGTCATCAACATGTGATGGTGCTATTGTCCAATTCGTCCAGTAACCACTTTCCTATGAAGAATTTCCGTACTTATCTATTTGACATTTGGTTAAAGATGGTCTACTGTTAGGAAGAGCTTTTTGAAAGTGAACATCTCTTATGATTTCCATGTCCATACCATCATCAGTCAATGCTAAAACAGCAGCTTCTGCACAAATATTTTTAACGTCAGCTCCAGAAAAACGTTCAGTTTTCGAGGCTATATGAGCCAAATCAACATCTTTATCGATTGGCATTCTTTTTGTTACCAATTTCAAAATACTCAATCTACTATTCAGGGATAGCAGCAATCACCTAAATAGAAACGTCCTCCCCCGACAGACGACAAAAAAATTACATTCTCAATTCAAAACACCTCCCTCGGCGAATCTTCTTTATCGTTTAATCCAACAAAAGTGTCAATTCCTATCTGACCTCGATTTTTTGTTTTCAGAAACGGGACGAAAATGATGTAGACGTCAACGCCAACGTGCACACGTCGGCCGACGGAGGCTCGGTCGCCGAACCTTCGGCCCGGAACCGAAGCGGTTCGGAAACTTCGAAAGTCGCCAAGACTCGGTCGCAGCAAAAAATGCAGGTCGTCAGAAACGATGCGGACAAGAATGTCGCCGTCACGGCTCCCGTCAAGAAGACCGTTACCTTCGGCAGTGTCGAAAGCTGCGGCGACACGTTTAAATATTCCAAGAAAGTTCCGCCGAAATGTCCCCGGCCATTGGTGTCCATAATAAAGAAGAAGTCGGCTTTCAAGAACGCCGAACACACATTTCACAATATAGTTAAACCTGCCAAACTCACCGATCTCGGCACCAAGACGTGCCTGGACTTCAGCACTCTGAGGGCGCACCACAACCGAAGTCCCCCGGTGAAAAAGTCAGCTTTGAAGTTTTCCCTCCCCGAAGACGAGCCGAACCTGTCCCATTGTTCGAATACCAACTCTTCGATTGTCCCTCTGGACAAAGACGGCAACCGAAAGTTTGTTCTTCCTAGTCACAGTGCCCATTCTTCGCGGGCGATCAAACCCAACAAGAGATTCATCGACGTCGACGACCCTCCCGTTTCCTTGAATTCTTCGCAAGCGACTAAAGTTCTCAAAAAACCTAAACTCGTTTTGAACAATCAGAGCGACAATAACGCGTGTTACGATGAGGCTTACGAAACGTGCGACAGTTCCGCTAACAGCAACGACAGTTCAGATTCTAAAGGAGTTGAAAATAACTTGAATCACGGCCAAAATCAAGTGAAACCCGCTTCATATTTTGACAAGTCGATGAATTTGTTCGGTTCCAACCCGAACAAAAGTTTGTCCGCTTCGTTCCAAGATACATTCGTCAACGGTCTCAAAAATGTTCACAACAATAGCAAAGTCGGCGCTCTCGATGAATCGGAATCTTTGAAATCTGAAACTGCCGATATTACCGATCAAACCTCAAACGAACAGCTCGGTAGTGGTATATCTCGTCGTTTATTGCAACCTTCCCGGCACGTATCTGAAACTCCTTGTACGTCCGACCAAAGTAGTAGCAGTACTGCGTCGGAATCGTCAGAATCAGACGAAGTTTCCGGTACTTCGGACAGTGAAGAAAGCGATGTCGACGAGAAAGGATCTATTGAAAAAGTTCAAACGCAATCGCAACTTGTCAGCGGTAAAGTGGTTTTGAGAGAAGCTAGGCTCCAATTGAATGTAAATAATAACGGTGTATCCAGCAACAATGGGAACGATGGACCCTTTTCGACATTTGGAAATCCGTGCAGTACAAGTAAATACTTATTTTATTTTATGATGTATGAAACAAATGTACGAAATTTCTAATGTACATTACTATTTACAGCTACCAATCCTGGTACAGTTACTTGTGGAGTCTGTGGCGCAGTGCGGTTCTATAGATTTGTCAAACAAGCGAGAAAATTTGGAATTTATTCGTGCGAATCGTGTAGAAAGTTCATTTCAAAGATGCTTAAACGATTGAACATCACACAAACATCAACTATACCACCCTTACAATGTTTGAGCGGTGATGGTGCGTATTTAAATCACAAAAAAAAATTAACCTTTCATATAATTATTCATATTTATTTTACATTTTTCAGGCAACTGTCGTGTTCCTCCGATTGTTAGATCTCAGCAGTGGAAACTTTTAAGATGCGCTTATAAGGCTAGATGTCAAGCTTGTTGGCTCAAAATGTGCATTAAAGCATTCCAAGTGTCTGCTGCTTTGAAAACATCTCTCCAAACCATGTTACCCCCTTACATGAGACCCACATCACCGAAAACTCCTAATGTGATATCTACCACGACAAATTCTGTAAATAATCCATTGTTGAATGGAGCTACAACATTTAATTCTTTGTTGAATCCAAACGAAGAACAAGAAAATCCAACAATAAACAAAAATGCTAAATTGGGAATTACTAAGAAAACACCAGATGACAAGCAAGATGTAAGTGTTGGTTTTTTTTTTTTTTTACAAAAGATCAAGATTCGTTTAAAAATGCTTTATATCCAATTGAAACACTACAATATATGAATTGATTTTTAGGTGATCACCAAATTGGAAGTTGATAAGGTAAAACCGAAAGAAAAAGTCGAAACAGACACTTCGACTAACGTAAGTAGAAAACGTCGACATACCCGAATAAAAGTTAGGAAAAAAGATAAAGTCGACGCTAAGCAACAGTTTGATTCGACAAAACGGCAGAAAGTTGAGCTTAAAGGCCCGAGAGTCAAACACGTTTGTAGAAGTGCATCTATCGTACTGGGACAAGCCATAGCTACGTTCCCTCTCAACGATGAAAAAAATCTATCTGATGACTCTGATAGTCGACTGGTCTGTGATAATGAAAAAACATTGGTGAAAATAAAAGATGATAGTTCTAGTGATTTATCCAAATTTGTGAATTGTGATTGTGGTGACGGAATGCACACTTGCGAGATGGAAAACATTACAGATTATGAATCGAATATAGCAGTTGAAATGGATATTGTTAAGGATGATGATTCCAACGATAGTTATGAGTCTTCCGTTTTGCAAGACACAAACAAAGAAAATCAACCCGAAACTGCTAAAATTCAAGAGAATGATACCGAAAAAGATAAAGCCGTTATCAAAAATGATGTAGAATTATCCACTGAAATGATATTGCAGAAAAAACAAACAAAACAATTCCTGGGAAATTTCTCAAATGTATGCCTTGATTTAATTAATGTATGTACTTAACTAAAACGGTAAATATTCAATTGCCTTTTTTTTTATTTTAGATACGAGTTTCATCAAAGCTTAAATATAATCAACAAAGACAATCAGAACTTGTCTGTACGGACTTTTGGGAGTCTTATGATCCTGACGAAGTTTGCAATACAGGATGGGGCCTTATTGCTTCTACTCCGTTTACTGTAAACGGAGTGTGTTTTCTTTGTGGTAGTCGTGGAAAGGAAAAGGTTAATTTTTGAAGCTTTCATCTGCATTTTTCTTTTGAACTTTATATATTCAACGATTTTTATTTGTTTACAGCTCGTTCACTGCACTGAATGTTGTGAAATGTATCATCCATTTTGTGTAGAAATGAGTGGAGAATCTGGAAGAATGTGGTTATGTCCCCGATGCGTACAATGTGCTGGATGTGGTCAGAACGGAGATAGTCCAGCTTCATCAATTTGTCGAGCCTGTCATAGACATTTTCATAACGAGTGTTTAATTAGCAATAGAACGCCTAAATATCGTAATGATTTGCCACAAGTAAGTTAGATTGTTTTCTTTAAATTCATCAGTTGTAACTATCATCGAAATTATTTTATATTTTTTATTCTTCAGATATGCAGTTCCTGTATGAAATGTAAAAGTTGCGACAGCTTCAAAGTTACCAAGTTTTTAGGCAATTTACCGTTTTGTTCGTCTTGTTTTAAGTTAAGGCAAAAGGGTAACTACTGTCCATTGTGCCAAGGATGTTATCAGGATAACGATTTCGATAGCAAGGTATTGTATTCCTCTATGTGCGGTTTTTGTAAGTCTTTCGTTTCCAACTCGATAATATAAATTTGTAAATTTTAGATGATGGAGTGTGGTTGTTGTTCACGTTGGGTTCACGCTAGCTGTGAGGGACTTAGCGGAGAAGGGTATCAATTAGTGTCTGCACTGCCACATTCTGTTGAATATATATGTAAACAATGTATGCCTGAAAACGCCCCATGGCGAAACATGCTTGGCACTTACTTGCGAGGAAAACTTTTAAATATCCTGAAATGTTTGGCTAAAAATAAAAACGCTTGTGCCATTCTTAAACTGACTCCACACAAAAAAACTCCAATTTTAAAAAAGCCCTGTATATGTTCATCGCCTTTTGCAGTTCGAAAATTATTTTTTGAAAGACAGTCTATGAACAGTTCTATCAATTCTGAAAATAAATCTTCTGTCGATGATGTGCAAATCAAAATAAATCCAGAAAAAAGTGACGAGAACAATTCTAATTTTGAAATATTGCCTTCGGACAATAACGAAGCTGGAAAAGCTAAAGGTGTAGTTCATAAGTTGCAAGAATCGTTATTACAAAACCAAGAAATATGTATATCAGTTGATTCGTGCTTGGCTAACATCGATAAAATAGATAAATTAAAAGAAAAATATCGTATCAAAGAATGTTGTGTCAAAATGAGAAATTTCTCGCAAACTGAAGACATACTACATTATTATGATAGTGATGATAGTAGTTCGACCATCTCATCTCTGGATTGTTCTGAAACAAGTAACTCTAAATATAAATCAAAAAGCAATCCCGAGAGTGTTTGCAAATGTTCATGTTCTGATAAAAATTTGTCTGAAAAGTGTGGCAGTTATCAGTGCTCGATAAGCAATCCTGATCTATCACCCTCTTTAATTGATATTAAAAGCAAAGTTAATTGCAACGAATATTCCTCTGTCAAAGATTTCAATAAAGATATGTTAGAAGCCATATCGAGAACGTCTTCACCCGAAGTTAGAAAAATATACAAAGATGTTTTCACAGAAAGTTTTCCGTGGTTTGACTGTGAATTGAATTGCCTTAATCCCAGCTTAGAAATCAAAGATGATAACGATGATGAATCCCTTAAAGATGAAGAATTATCTACCTATTTGATGACTAGAAACTATGAAAAAGGATCGCAAAAAATGAACACCGTTGAAGATCAAGCTGTTCCGTCAGCCGATGAAGATTATAAATCTCTTATTGATTGTTCGTATGATGATACAAGCTTGTACGATAACCGAATGTGTGTGCTTTGTAAAATTGTCGGCGAAGGTAATCCATCAATGGAAGAACGGTTGCTTTATTGCGGACAGGGTGATTGGATACATGCAAATTGCGCACTGTGGTCAGCCGAGGTATTCGAAGAAATTGACGGTTCCTTACAAAATGTTCAAAGTGCCATTGCCAGGGGGAAAATGATAAAATGCTCTAAATGTTTGAACAAAGGTGCCAGTGTCGGATGTTGTGCTAAAAATTGTAGTGAGACTTATCATTTTACTTGTGCACGAAATATGGGATGTGCCCTTTTGGATGACAAAAGAGTGTTTTGTCCTTCCCATTTAGACGACGCTAAAGATAGAGCTATCCAAAAAGATGATGATTTTGTGCTTTCCAGACCAGTTTATGTGGAATTAGACAAAAAGAAGAAAAAGTTTTGTGATCCACTCAAAGTTCAATTTGTTCTTGGTTCATTGACTGTGAACAATGTTGGGAAAATAATTCCATCTGTTTCCGATTTTGAGGATGTCCTTATACCCGCAGATTTTTCTTGTGCCCGTCTTTATTGGTCTTGTAAGCAACCTTGGAAAATTGTGAAATACACAATTCGAACAAAATTATTGATAACAGAACCAACACCAGCTTTCGATTTAGGAGTTAACATAACGCTCGATCATTCAATGAATCCTAATTCAGTTGAAAGAATTCTGGCCGAAATAAACTCTTGGCATAAATCGCTTGAAACAGATGGCCACAATTTGATGTCTTTGAAAAAAGATAAATCTCCCATAAAGTTTGGTAAAAATATAAATGTAACTTTAGAAGACTATGCTGTCAAGCAAGTGATGGAATACATGCTCGATATAATATGCAAACAGGACACAAATGATGATTCCCCTGAAGAAGAACCTCAAAATACTGCTGATTTACTTCCTCCCGAACTAAAAGATGCCATTTTTGAAGACCTAAATCATGATTTACTCGATGGTATTTCAATGCAAGATATTTTTCCAAAATTGATGTCATATGAAGATTTATTAGCTATGGACATGAAAAATGAGATTGGATCTGTAAATGATATCGCCAAGGAAGTCAAAACATCTGAAAATACTGACGATAACATTATGAAACTTTCCGATGATATTTCTCAACATTTGCACGAGAAATTGAAAAAAGGCCTTTATTTATCAAACATTAATGCTGAACAATCTGCAGAAGGAAAGAATTCTCAAGACATTCTAGATGAATTAATCAACAGTCAAAATGATAATTTCAAAGAACTGAAACGAACCAAATCAGAACTCATGCTGCACGGTGCCAATCTTAAGAATTTTGCTGCGAGTCGTAATCAAAGATCTTGTAGCCTAACTTGGAGTTGTAAGTTAGACAATGCTACTATCAAAAGGTGTAAATTGCCTAAAACAGGATTACTACCTCGCCCAGATCCAAGTGGTAACATGGTAATGATAGTTGATGGTTCGTCAGATCTGATCGATAATATTAATACAAGAACAAAAATAGACGAAGTTCCATCAGATGGCAAAACTCAGTGGCCGACTAAAACTGTCAAAGATAAAATAGATGACTTATCGAATAGATTATTCAATAAAAATGACAGAGCCAGCGAACCGACTATTACAGAACTGTGTTCCGATAAAGACAAATCAAATTCATCCGAACAAGTGATTGATTTCTATACGAGAATTCACTGCAGTCCGATATCACAGCTCGATGGTGCGGATGATATTTCCGATTGCAATAGTGATTGTAGTTCACCCAGTTCGTCGCCTAGTTATAGTGCAGAATATAAATCCATACCTCAACTAGATGGTGCCGACGAAGTTTCGTCTAGTAGCTGTAGTGAAAGTGGTTCACCTCCTAGGGATCAAAACACTGGAATTTTCTTTAGACCAAACGATATCAATAATACTTACACTATGACTATATCTACCGCTGGTTTAAATGTTACTCCCGTTAATGAAATGCTCATTAGATCAACGTTGGAAGATAATGTGCTAAGACCTGGCAACATGGAGCAAACTGTCAAATGTGATAGGTGTCATAACACGTACAGAACTAAAAATTCTTTCAATCGGCACCTTCCTACTTGTGATATGATGTCAACTAGTGAAAGTGAAGGTGAAACGCCAAAATCGCCCGAATCTAGAACTTTAACAACTTTACAAAATGCCTTTAATGCACCTTTCAGCGCACAAACATATATTAATCAGCAAAATCAAATGTTTGAATCCTCGGAACAGTTCAATATTACGAAACCTGCTATAGTTGGAACCAGACGGACGTCTGTCAACACGAGACAAATAACAATCAACGGAACAATTGTTGAAACACAATCTCCCGAACCTCCCAATTCTATGAAAAATATGGGGCATGAATCAATGTCCCACTCGCAAGATTTGTCCAATTCTTTCACCATAAAAAATTCCTTCTTGCAAGAATCTCCGAAAATAACGTTAGGACAAGGATTACTATCTCAACCCCAGATTATGGTAACTAATTTACCTGTGACTCCTCCAAGAAATCAGACCCCAAACGGATCGAAATGTGCAATAAGTCAAAATCAAGGAACTTTGCCATATAGTATTTGTGTAAAGCCTAATACGGGTCTCCATACGTTGCAACCTACAAATTCAATCACTCATATGATTCCTTCTTCTGGAAACATTCAAACCGTTTTTTCTTCCAATCCCAATCAAGTGTTGACATTGAGTCCACAACAAAATATTATTCAAAACCTTCAATCTAAGGCACCCTTAATGCAAACTTTCACTAGTGTCCCAAACAATCAAACTCTGACTGTTCCTATGAATTCTATTCAAGGTCTATCTTCCAATGGAAACAATAATACATTTGTAAGACCGTCTTTGCCTATTCAGAATACTCCAACAATATTGATGCCGACTACTAGTATTCCTAGAATGACTTCGCCAAATTTACAACAAAAAAATCAAATGTTATTACCACAGGTAAATCCTAAATCACCCAAAAAATTACAACAAGTGCAGCCAAAACCAATTTTTCAAGCTACAAGGGGAAGAGGAAGAGCTTTAAATAAGGCTCCATCTACTAAAAGACAAAACAAACAAGAAAAATCCATGACAAATCCAGCCAATATTGGTCCAAACGGAGCTGTGATTCAATTTCAATCCAACGGAACAAATCAGCCATCGATAATTTTGCAACAAGTGGGAAATCCAAATATGATGTCATATGTTGAAACTCTTCAACAACCTCATGGATCATACATCGCAACAATAACACCTCAAGGAGAATTCAAAGCAACGCCAACTCACTATATATCTCAAGGTGGAATTTTACCTCAAACTTTTCAAATACAACAAACTGAATCGGGAGGATTAGTCGCTGTGCCTAGTGGTGGTATCCCAGTTTTTCTTCCACAAGGAGGTGTTGGAATTCTTCCTCAAAACTCCATCCAATCTCAAGGAATGACTATTTCATCTCAGGGAAATTTACAAAATACTTCTATTTTACCACAAGGAACGATTCAAACTCAGAACGGTACTACAATTTTACCTCAAACTGCACTCCAAACTCAAAATGGTACATTAATACCTCAAGGATTAACTCAAGGAAATATCCAATCTCAAGGAACAACATTAATACCATCTAATGGTATGCAATCCCAAGGTGCTACAATAGTACCGCACAATGGTATGAATAATACTTCCCAAACAATTTTACCGCAGTCAGTGTTGCAAACTCAAGGGAACACTTTATTATCTCAACAACCCGGAACTACAATCATACCTCCTGGAACAATTCTACCTCAAGGGTTGCAATTTTGTAATGATCAAGTGTTACTCGGTTCCACCCCAACATTGGAAATGGTTACAGATTCTTCTGGTTGTATGTATTTGACGACACCTCAACCTGTCTATTATGGATTAGAAACTATTGTACAGAATACAGTCATGTCATCCCAGCAATTTGTTTCGACTGCAATGCAAGGAGTTTTAGCTCAAAATAGTAGTTTTTCAGCTACCACGACACAAGTATTCCAAGCGAGTAAAATAGAACCCATAGTCGAAGTGCCCACTGGCTATGTAGTTGTTAACAATGTCGGTCAAGATAACATAATAGTTTCTCAACCAAACGCAGCCAACGCTCAAACTCTGATATCAACTCAACCTCTATCGAATTCAAATATATCTGTGCAATCAACTTCAGCACAGATACAAAAAAGTTCTAAGAATATCACCGGACCGAATATCACAATTCAACCAGCAATTGATAAACAAAATTTATCATCAATTCACAGACAAGGAACCAAAACGATTTCAATTCAACCAAATCAACCGATATTCAGCATAACCCCATCTCAATCAGGAAATTCGTTGGCATTACAAACACTACCTCGAAACATTGCGATTTCTCAAGGAAAGCCTGGCATTAGCTTGCAACCATTGCAAACCAACATCATTCAATCTGGCACTATACCGATTTCTATAAATAATAGTCAAGCCGTCAATACTGAAAATATCACTATGCATGTAAATCAACAAAACTCTGGTTTATCTGCCAATTCTAAAGTGATAACAAATTTCAGTCAACTGAATTCTCCTACAAATATTCAAATGAATTCCAACACACATTGTATAGAACCAAATTTGATTCACGTGCATCAGCCAAACAATACGCAACAGTTAGTAAGATCAAGCTTATCGCAGCAATGCTGGAAGCCCAATCAAAACTATATACAAACATCAGCTGATTTGAATTCTAAAAACCCAGTACTGAGTGTAGAAACTAATGACAATCAAATTAATATTCTCAAAACATCGAATAATATCAACAATACTATGATGAACTCTAGCAATATTGCAAACAGTTCTAGAAATTTCACGTCAACTTTCGGGCAGCCGATTTTCACTGAAACATCAATGGCGACAAAAGGAAATCATTTGAATACTTCTTGTGTAAATTCTGGAAGCACGATAAACATTTGCCATTCATCTCAAAATTCAACATCGTCAAACAATTTTACTATTCCCTCGTCGAGCGTCAATTCATTCTTAATGTCAACATCTATGAGCCAACCTATTCAGTCCAACATCTCAAATATACAATTATCGAATAGTATGACAAATAAAGACATGAATGAAAGTAACATTTCGCACTTATCAAATCAACAAACATTGACTAATGACGATGGATCAAACAACAAGCAATCGAATCTGCAAATGTGCAATATGCATAGAAATCTCCCAACATCGCTAGCGGATAGCTCAACTACCACTGTGAACAATGGAAATATTATTCAATTGCCTAATATGATGAATTTATCATTACAAGGAGGAAAAATATACCAAATACCAATATCTAACAATTCTGTGCCACATATGGTATTGAATTCTAACCTGAACGCGAATAATGTACAAAATCAAATAAATTGTAACCTGCAAGTAAATCCGTCATCTTCAAATAACTCTCAGCACAATACGAATATGTCAAACGCCCAAATGAACATGAGCAATTTGGATCACTTGAATTCGTCAAACAATTTCCAGACAAACGGAAATATGAATCAAATGAACTGTTTGAATAACCAAGTTAACTCTTTGTGTGGTCAACATCAAATTTTAAATTCTTCAAATAATCACGCTCAATCACAAAATCAACATACGTCTAGTTCGAATCAAATGCTCATGAATAATGGAACAAACATCAGCAACAATGTACAAATCATGGGGAATCAAAACAATCATCAAATTTTCACAAACTCAAATATGAACAATCACAATAATATGTGCAATAGCAACAGACCGATGAATACAGATATTTCTATCGATAATCATAATTTCAATAGAATTATTAGCGAAAATCACAATTCTGGGTTGAATGATAAAGTTCAGATGCAAATTGGAAATTCTAGTTGTGTCCATCAACTGTCTGCGTCAAATAATATGATAAACAATCAAATGCAGCTAAATATAAATGGCAACCAAACTGTTCAAGAGAATTCAGCACGTGATATTGCACCATCTAATAATATCAATTCTCATTCACAATATCAAATAAATGGAAACCAAATGTTTTTGATCAGTAATCCCAACAATAATATGTCATCGGGCACAAATGTTCTACATGGAATATCAAACAATTATAATCAGCAAATGCAGTCAAATAACAATTCTGAAATTCAAAATAATTCTCGCCAAAACTCAGATATTAACAACAGTATGCACGATGGAAACCAATTAAATATGAAAATAACTCCTAATAAAACAAATATGTTTGGTTCCAAAATAACAACAACGATTGGTAATTCAAACATAGATATATCCATGATTCCCACAGAGCTATCTGATTCTTCTAAAATGATCACGAACAAGCCAACTACCCCTGTTCTATCAATATCTAGCGGTAACCAAATCGGTTATATTCAAATGAATGCTAATAATCAAATTCTGGGTCTGAACGATCAAAATAGATTACCGCTAACAAACAATTTGAATTCTCAAATACAGGCTATTCAAAGGACTCAAAGCACGCCTATTTTAACCATCGGGCAGAATGACATAACTTCCCAAAATTCTGCTTCATCGATAATTACATCAAAGGGTAATGATATGCCTTCATTGACAATATCTGTGAATTCTAACGTGATTTCTGGTTCACACATGCCTTCTATGAACAAACAAATCAATCTGCCTCAACATAATATTAATAATTGTATGAACCCATCTGTCAATTTTTCATTACCTGGTTCCAATCTACAATCATTGCAAAACATGCATAACAATAACAGTAATAACATCAATACGATTAATTTGCCTGCTCAAAATGCGAGTAATCCGATATCATTACCAATACAAAACTCGTCAAGCATTAGCTTACCTAAAGCTCCACCTCATCAAAGCGGAATTCCAACGAATGTTGTGAACCCTATTCCTCAATATATGAGACCTATGAATCGAGTATTACCAATTCATAGAGATGCCCAGTCTACGAAAACGCCCAGAATTCCCAAAATCAAAATTGAACCTCCTAAATCGTCTCCCCATAGCCATGATATGCCAGATTTGAATTCGAAAGATGACGAAATCACTACAAATGAAGTTAACAAAATAATTAATGAAACAAAGGTTAAAGCTGAAAGTGAACAGGGTCACAAAAAAGTAGTTTCGGTCCCAATGGTAACTGCATCAGCGGAAAGTTCTGTTCAAAATAATGTAATAGTAAATACTGTTGAAACTGTTGACTTTAAGACTGTTGAACCAGTTCTCAAGGAGAGGATTGCAAAAAATGAGATTGAGGATAATCGCAAGTTATTAAAACAAAAAGAAAATATTTCTGAAAACATTGTAAAGGCGCAAGTCCAAAAACTTGATATAATGAAAATTTCTAAAGAAAATTCCATTTGTACCTTGAAAAATCATTTGTCATCACAAAGAAAAGTGCACGTGAGAAACAAATCAGGCCTTGAAAATATTTCTAATGCGAAACTTGCCAAATTACCGTTGTCGTCGGCTAAGAAATTACCCAAAGACGATGGTCCCAAATTGATATACGAAATAAATTCTGAAGATGGGTTCAGTTATACGTCTGCTTCGTTGAGTGAGTTATGGAATAAGGTGTTGGATGCTGTTCAAACTTCAAGAAAACAACACGGATTACCTCTGCTTAAGTTTAGTTTATCACAAAATGTATCAGCAGCACATATTCTGGGTCTTCACAATAATGCTTTGAAATATTTAGTCGAACAGTTGCCAGGAGTAAGTACAATAACCAAATTTTAACATAGTGTAGTAATTTTTATTCATTACCTGTATCTGAATATTTTTCTCAGGCTAGCAGATGTGCAAAATACAAAACGAAACATGGCAATAAAATGCAATCCAGCTGGGATGCAGATGCAAGCAATTTCGAAAGCTTTAGAGAAAATCCATGGGGTGCAGCACGTGCTGGACCAGCCATTCGAAAATCTTCCGCTGATATGTTCAGTTGGCTAGCTTCCCCTTACAGAGATCCACCGCCGTCATTAAACATATCTCAAGATGATAATATAATTTCTAGGTAACTTAAATACAGAATTTTTATTTGTTCACATTGTTGAAATAAATTACGACTAATAATAATAAGTTTTGTACATTATAGAAGACTAACTAGCACTACGCTTCCGATTGCAATGAGATTTAGGCATCTTAAAGAGACATCGAAACAAACTGTCGGAGTATATAGGTCCCATATACACGGTAGAGGTTTATTCTGTAGACGAGACATTGAAGCAGGTAAATTATGCCTTAAATTTTCTATTGTTTATGTTATTGTGCCTGATGAAAAAATTACTATGACTTATTTATTTTTAACCAGGTGAAATGGTAATTGAATATGCTGGAGAAGTTATTCGTGCAGCTTTAGCAGATCAACGTGAACGTCGATATGAAGCGGCACGTGGAGGTAGAGGCGTTACTGGATGTTACATGTTCAGAGTTGACGATCATCTAGTTGTCGATGCTACAATGAAAGGAAACGCTGCGCGTTTTATCAACCACTCTTGTGATGTAAGAATCAATTTTTCAACTTACAAATTTTGAAATATTCTAAGTAAAAATGTTTTTCTATTATTTTTCAGCCCAATTGTTACTCGAAAGTCGTAGACATTTTGGGACACAAACACATACTCATACTCGCTCTACGTCGTATATATCAAGGAGAAGAACTGACGTACGATTACAAATTCCCATTCGAAGAAGTCAAAATACCCTGTACTTGTGGTGCCAAGAAATGCAGAAAATACTTGAATTGAGATTCTATCACGACAAAAACTATTTTTATGATCAAGTCTTGAACCAATACATTACTTTTTTATGAACCAAAAAGATAACTTTACTTTTATAAATGTAAATTCCCATCATAGGTATTATTGGCGTATAATTATTTTTGAAAACTTGTGTTTTTAGTTAATCAATAAGAAAAAAAAACTTGAAAATAGTGTGATAAAAATCGTATATATTCATTGATAAAGAATTTTTTAGCAAAAATCAAAAGTGGTCCATTTATAAAAGTGTACTTTTTAATTGAATATAGCAATAATTTTTAAATTTAACAAATTAACACAAATTTTACGTATCCTTATCGAAATTGTTTGTACTTGCATTTATTTTCTGTCAATGTGTAAATTATGCGTTTGTGATTTTTTTTTTTAATTAATTTTATATTTTTAAAGTTCAATACTTCAATGTATGTTTCTTGTTTGTAATCCAAACAGTTCATACTCACATTTTTCTGAGTTTTAATTTTTAGTGAATATTTAAGTAATTTACATTACAGTATTACACATTTTTATCTTTTTTATTGTAAAATATTAATTTTATTTTAATATTATCCCAGTGAGAATTGCTACTTAGAAATTCATGTTAATATATATAATGTAAATATATATTTCAATTATAAAATAGGAAATAGTTATAATGACAATTAAAAAGGAATATTCCACGCTGATAATTGACAAATACACGCTTGAAATGTTGTATTTGTGTGCAGGTTTTTATTACGTACAGGAAATGTAACGAAACTGCAATTGATTTTGAAAGAACTGGTATTCGATTCACTTGTATATAGCGTTTTCACAATTTTTCGTTTGTACTAGCTTTTGTCTGTACGGTGTGTGTATATATGAACGAATCTTTAATTATTATTCATTTTGTGTAACAAGTAACTAAATGTTTCTTAACATGAAGATTTTTAAATATTAACAATCTCGACAGCATGATATTATTACATGTATTATTTTAATGCCTTTCTTTTTGTATATAAGAAAAAATGAATTATTGTAATATGAAAAGTGATACACTAATTATCATTATCTTGTGAATTTGTTGATCGTGAATTGAAAGAAAATCTTATCATATGTTATATTTAAATTTTATATATTATAAATTTATTGGTTTTCGATATTTTATTATTTATTTTAATGAATTTTTGTAAATCGTGAATTGTTTCAAAACAAATGTAATAATAGGCTCTCGAAAGTGTCGGTTAATATTTGTGCAATTTTAATTTAACCCCAGTGCATCTCATTATTATGTTCGATATTGTGAACTCTGAAAAGCTTTAATCTAAATTTTTGTATTGTTCAAATTTTCATCTTTAAAAAAACCTAGTATCTGAATTATACTATTATATTTTAAAGATCGAAGAGCGCTCGCGTTTACTCACAGCTTTACTAGAGACTTGCCTATTTATTTTTACCATAAGCCCAGTACGTTAACTTTGCGCATAGATTTTTAATTAAACATTCGATTGTCAATTTATTTTACAAAATTTATACATATGTATTTCGTGTGCGTCTCGTGCGTTTGAATTTTTCTTCAAAAAATTTCCAACGAGAAAAAAATGCAATGTGATTGTATTTTTTGTGTCCATTTTTATACATCTTTATTTTTATTTTTAACATAAGTCGCATCTAATGCCCGTAATTGTTGAAAAAGTTAATATTATAAGTGTTCTGGTCACATTTAATTATTGCTACAAACACGAAAGAAAAGAAAGGCCTAGCGTGAATTTCTTGTGATAATATTTAGGTTCTAATACAAAAAGCAAGGCTCTATTGTAAATAATTATTATCGTTAAGGTGTAAACGTAAGTTTTTTAAATGTTACAAGATGAAATACCTGTGCGAAAAAACGAAATTTTATTGTTAAAAACATTATTTCCAGTTGTCGTTATACAATAGCAATTGAGGTATTTTAAAATAAATTATTTGGTACATTTTTAAATGGAATTGTAATTATAATAAAATGTTAAATATAGTTAAACGATTGTTTTTTTTTTTTTTTTTTTATTCTTTTTACCCTTATACAGAATTGATGTATGTAACATTTTGTTTATTTTCGACATGTAATTTTCAGTCGGTTCACAAAATAAAAGGTGGCGGTCACAAATTAACTGGTGATTTCAGAAAATGAAATCGCTTTTATGCCGACCGATGTCTCTTTCTTTAAAAAATTATTCAACTTTTACAATGTCTCGATGGATTGTTATAGAAAAACCCACCCCTGCAAACGAACTCCTCTTTTCTTCAAAATGTCATTCAAATGTTGTGAGTTCTAATGAGTATAGAAAATTTATTTATCGGAAATGCTAAGGCTTGCAGGTAAAGTCGTCCCTGCAAAATAAATATATAGAAGTCGAACTCGAAAAAAGGGACGTCTCCCCTAAATTTTTAGAATTCGAAAAATTTTGAAAGGCGTCGACCTTTTTTTTTATGCCAAATTTTTTGGTTTTGGAACAATTTTGAGAAGGCTTGAACAATTGTTGACCTGCCCCCCTGTAAAAATCTGAAAGACATCCCTTCGCTCGCGTTCGGCCGGCGCCATTTGTAAATATGTGCGTAAGGCCGCATGTGTGCGTGCGTACGTACGAGTGCGCGCGCGGCGAGCGCAGCTGTCGTCATCTATGAATGAAAGTGGCAAGTAAATACAATAGTATATCGGCGCGGCGGGCGGGGGCGGTCGAGCGGGGCACGACGCGAGCGTGCGCCCCTCCCAGAAACGCTCACTCCGAACGCGGCGCAGGCTCCGCCCCTGCGCCCCTCGCCACACCCCCGCCAGACGGCGGCTGCGCCCCTTACATAAGCGCGGGGGGCGCGCGCCACTCGCCCCGAGTGTTGCCAGACGTCAGCGCGCACGCTTTGTTCAGCTCGTTGCGCTAACGTCAGATGCGCGTTTGACGGGCGGCTTCCCGTTCTTATCTATTTCCAAGTACACAAACATCGTCCGAATGAGGAGTTCGGAGAACTAGCAGAGAGGGATGCATCACCGCCAGCTCTTGCATCTCAAGCAGGACGTGCTCCGTCACTACACCGACATCGATGATCAGGTCAGCGTTTTCTTATTCTTCCATATTCCACCCACTTGTCAACCGCTGGGCCATCAACGTCGAAGATATCTTTGCAGATTCCGGCATCCGTCATCAGCAGCGTGGGAGCAGTCAGCCTGTCACTTTCCCTTCTGAACTCGTCCGACTCCCCCTCAGAGACGTCGTTCAGCAAAATGGCCAATCCTCCCACCCAACAAAACTATCCCCAGAGCGCCACCCACCCCCCCGCAGTCAGAAAACTACCAAAAAAGAGAAAATACGACCCGTCCGGGCTCGAAGAGCTGGACAAGGGCTGCCCCAACAACGACACCTCGGCTCCTCCCTCCGGAGACTTCGCCCGGAGGGATCGGCTCGGGGAGAGTTCGCTCGTTCCCGCTTCGGCCTGTCCGTCGTCCGTGAACCTGGCCGACTGGCGGAACCACCGGGTGCTCGCCAAACACGGAGGCCTGTATCTACCCGGGGTGATAAAGCAGGCGGACTGCGGACGGGTGACCGTCGAGCTGGACGGCCTCGGCTCGGAGCTCGTGGCGTTCGACGACGTGTTCGGGGTGGGAAAGTTCGATGTGATCGGCGACGCGAGCCCTTCGGTGGACTCGGTCGTTCCCGGTTCGCGCTGCGTCGTGAGAACTACGGACAGAGATAATAGTGTCCACAACGTGTTCGTGGAAGGTGTCGTCGTCAAAGTCTACAGCAGTCCGATACATTTCCGTGTAAAGGTAGGAATATTTTCGTACTAATTTTTAGTATAGGCTCTTTGCCGTCATTAAAAACAGCGTATTTCGATTGAAATTTGCTTGACGTGAAACAATATATATTTAGTTTTTCTTGTTACGCGCTCGATTCGATTTTCATATTATTATTTTTTTATCTATAGAAATATGTTTACTTTTATCAAAGATCGATTGTGATTATTTCGTATTGATATTAAAATTGACTCGAATTTTTATCATAAACTAGGCGTCACGGTAGTGTTCTTATACTAATAATGTTAATTTCTTATTTTGTGATGTCAATTTTGTAAATCACTCGATTTTGCATTATCGAACATGTTTCGATACATAAATATTGAAGGAAACGTTATGTATCGAGATGCATAATGCTGAATATCGTATCTTTCTTAATTGCTGTTATATTTTGTGAGTTACGTCCGCGTATGACCTTATACACAATTCTTTGTGCATAAACACGTTACTGTCGACTGTATAGGAAGATTTGAACTCGTGAACTTTAGATGGTATCATTTTGGTTCATAGATATGTAAATTAACCCATAATAAATACACTGTAATCAAACTCGTACTAGAATTGTAGATTCATACTTTTGTATGTGTTATGTTTTCCACTGTTATTGTAAAAAAATGTTCTTGCAGGTTACTGGTACTTCAGATATTCTAGAAGACGAAGTTGTTGTCAAACGGGCAGATATACGCTTACTTTATCCCCCATGGAAAGATGAGCTCGATGCTATTAGTTCTTTCTCTACAATGTCGACTCATCAATCTTCTTTAGCTTCAACCTCAAATGTTCAGTCGATTTTACACAATCCACCATCGCAACCCTTACAAATTCACCATGTAATCCCTACGTTGCAGGTTATTATCGAATATGCGAGACATCGGTTTTATGAACCTATTTTTTCTATCTTCAATTATATTTTTCAGACACCGGAAAATTTTTGCACAAATTCTCCAGTTGGATGCAATATTGTCAATTCAAATATGAACACGATCACTTCGGCTCCTTTATCTAATGGCTCAACGGATGATTTTAGAAGACAGCATTATGAAGATTACGGAGAAAGTGATGATGATCTCAGAAAAGAAGATATTATGTTTCCATGTGAAGCAGGTAATTTTTTGGTTTGATTTTTAAATATTTACCATCGATTTTGTAAGATTTTGTTCTTTTTCGATTGTTCTAAATGAAATTCTTCATTGAAACAATTTTTTTCAGTAGAAGGTGGAAGTAGTAAACGTAGTAGTCTTCAAAGCAGAGGAAGCACTTCGAGTTTAATCGAACAAAGAAGTATCACACCTCGATCTCAACCACCAACCCCCAGGTAATTATTTTTTTATAAAATTTTAATTTTTTTTTATTCGACATTTTCTAAAATGGATATTATTCGGATTAGATCTCAAGCTACAACTCCACATAAATACCAAAAAGGAGACGTTGTTGCCACCCATTCGGGTATCAGAAAAAAATTCAATGGCAAGCAGTGGCGTCGACTTTGTTCTAAAGATGGATGTTCCAAAGAGAGTCAACGTAGAGGTTTCTGTTCACGTCACCTTTCATTAAGAGGAGCTCCTAGATCTACTAACACACCTCTTACTAATAGTGCCAGCACGTCTCACACACCACATCATAGGTTAGTGTGATTTTTATTTTTTGTTTAAAATTTTTGTAATATATAAATCACGTCTAAAATGATCTTTTTGCCTGATTTGATCCAGGAGTAGTACTAAATCCCTTTCATCTGGTGGGCCCCAAGATGGAGAAGATACATCTCGGGATTCTGAAACAACATCTCCACATTATAGAGTTGCAGGCAGATTTGATCCAGATGAAACAGAAGCGGCAAATATGCTAGGTAAATTTTGGTATCTTGTTTGTTAAGTATCATAAAATTTGAATATGAATCACGTACGTGAGTCATTTTATATTTACCTTTTTATATGAAAAGATGGATTTTTTTTTGTGTTAAATTCCATTAAAAATATGTGAAATATTTCTACTTGCACTAATATTATATATATGTAAATCTTTTTTTCAGTCTCGTTGGGAAGTTCTCGGTCCGGTACTCCAGGATTTTCTCCTCCTAGTGGTCATATTGGAACTTTAGGATCTACGTTGGGTAATGGAATCTCTTCTACTCGAAGTCAGGGATCTGCCAGTCCTCTAACACGGCACAGCCAACATGTATTCGTGCCCATTAGTAGTCCTCCCCAACATCAAAAAACCCCATGGCCTTTTAATCCACAAGTTATTAGGTAATATAATTTTAATATTTGACATTGATGGAAATAATAATAAACGCTACATTTAAACGCATTGCGATTTTAGACCTGAACTTCTCAGGCCGGTGCAAGCTGTAACATCCACGCCTGCAAGTACTATTGGCAGCGTTGCTACTAGTGTTATTCGAAGATCGCCTGCTCCACCTCATCCCCATATAACCAATCAGTATCAAGTATGTTTATATTTTGTTTATATAATACATACAGGTCTTTCATATGTTATACGTTGTTTATATGTTTTTAATGATTTTAGGTTGATAATAGATCGATAGCAATGACTCAACAACCTCATATTGCTGTCACATTTCCATCTGGACCAATCACCTCGATTCATTCTGCGTCGACTAATGAAAGCCTTCAAAATTCTCTTATTTTGCATCAGCCTTTGAATATTTCGTCAAATTCTGACTCCAATTGTGTTCAGAAAGAAGATGAACATTCTCGAAATAGCGTAGAATATCATAGATGTTCCCAAAATCGTGCAATTAATTCTGATAATCTTAACTGTGATAATGATAATTCTGGAATGGATCTGAGAAATGGAATCCACGATTATCATCCTTCGAGATTTCAACAAACTGAACTCACTCTTCATTCTAGAAATGGAGAAGTTTCTAATTTAATGAACATTAGATCTGAAAATAGTAATCTTTCACATAGTTCTTCAAACGCAATTGCTAATGCTGCTCTTAAAAATATCAGTAGTCAAATATTTAAAGTTCACAACCCTAAGAACTTACATAATATTCATAATATACAAAGGGAAATCACTGATGAGAGTAACGATGTTATTTTAGCGACAAACAATATAAACGATCTCTCAACTACTCAACGGAATAGCGAAGAGTTTATTTTAAGAAAAAATACATCTGATGATTATAATCATACAAATAGTGCAATAGGAATTCACGATAAACTACTTGAATCTAATCTACGGAGTGGTCTACAAAATATTGAAAGACAACATAACTTTAGTACTTCCATCTCTGATGTTAACCAAAAAAAAATCAATCTAAGTCCAATCGGTGTTGACCCACTAAAAAATAGATCTTTGAATAGTGAAATAAATAATGATTTCAATACGACGACTGATTTGAAAGTTTCTAAAGAAATGAGAATTCTTAAACCATCACCGTTACCTGCTCAACATATATCCCTCTCTTCGGTACAAACAATTGATTCAGTATCATATTCTCAACGCACACTCTATTTCTTACCACAAAATTCTCATGACAAAAAATATGTCATAATTAAAGGAGAGCCATTAGAACCGTTTCAGGTAAGTTTATGTTCTATATTTCTGATCTGCAAAATAAACATTGATTTTGTATGCATACGAAACCATTTTTCAGGATAAATCTGCTAATCTAAAAACTGTGAACGATTCTTTAACTGTTCGACACAGATCTATCGATAACACTGAACAGGTAAATATCCATTTTATTACTCTGGTTTTATTTGCATATTTTTTTATCATCGAGATTTAATTTTTTTTTCAGCATAATGTAAATAATATAAGTACAAGCGCTGTTATTGTTCACCCTAGTGAATTATTACCAGTTTTGCCATTGCCATCGCAGTCAAATCCTCATACACCAACTACTCCACATTCTACTATAATCGGTAATGTATCGTTCATTCGCAAGTTTGTTTTGTTACACATTTCTGTTTTTCATGTATTTTTATTTTAAAATTTAACAGTGAGTAGAGCTGGTAGAAACGTTTTTCCATGGGATAGTTTGGTACCTATATTGAAAGAGAATGTATCGTCTGTTTCTTCACCGCCACCTTCTCAACTTTCTCCCCCTCCGTCAGCTCCTCCGCTCATAACTACATCGTCTCCTTGTCATATAAAAATAGAAGATGATTGCCAAGGTATTGTATTTTGATTTATTAAAAATAATCATTATTTTTTCAGGCTCATGTTCAAATTTTATCTGTTTTAGATGATGATGATGATGTTTTCGAAACTGATAACTTAGTCCAAAGTCCTCTACCAACACCAACTACAGTAGTGGAATCTTTAGTAACGGCAGATATCAATTCGAACACCACTCATGCAGCAAACACCAACAAACGAAGAAGCGCTTCTTTGTCTTCGCTTAATAATGCTCAACCACCTACTGGACCCGATCCTCCCACTGGAAGAGTAATTTATTGTTATTATTTTTCATATTACTTTATGTGTATTAACTTTAAAAACTCATTAAAAATAAATATTATAGAAGGATCCTCGTATTAGAAGACCAATGAATGCATTTATGATATTTTCAAAACGTCATAGACAATTAGTACACCGCAGTAATCCTAATCAGGATAATAGAACAGTAAGCAAAATTTTAGGTGAACTTTGGTATGCTTTACCTGCCACTGAAAAACAACAATATCATGAGTTAGCTAGTGAAGTATGTTATTTTTTTTTTTCTCATCAACTTGTATTTTGATTACTATGCTTGTTTTTGATGGCTTTTTTTTATTGTAAAGGTCAAGGAGGCTCATTTCAGGATATACCCAGAGTGGAAATGGTGTACAAAAGATAGACGTAAATCAGCTAGCGGTAGAGAAACAACTAATAATCCTAATCAAGTGAGCTGAATTTCGAATTTAATTTATTTAATTGATTGATTCCTCGTATAATAAATTCCTCACTAATACTTTCAGAGTCCTAGAACACCCATTGAACGAAACGTTAACATGGCGAGTGTTTCAAACAATGAAAACATAACAATAGCTCTCCCTTCTTATAATATTGGAACTAATAATGTTCCCTCTCCTCCGGCAACACAAGACGCATTGAGTGATGATGAACAAATGGTATAATTATAAATCATATTCAATCGAAAGAATATATAGGCAATTTCATAACGATTTTTTTTCATTTTCAAAGGTTATTTGTGAAGATTCACAACCCACCTCTGGAGATGTTGATTTGAAATGTGATGAGAAATTCAATGATATTGATGCTCAAAATTCTGATACGGGTAATGTTTTGTCTCAAAACAGCGAAACTTCAAAAAATAAAAATGACGATAGTGTAGTTGTTTGCGAATCGTCTGCTTGTTCGACTGATTCTCAAATGTACAATTCCTCAGGAGCAGATCACACGCGTAGACCAAAACCCATCAAAGCTAGGTAACAATAACATGTAGATTTCTATATCTGATAATGGAAGAAGTAATTTTTCAAGGAAAATAAACAATTTTTTTTTTTTGTATTTCAGAGTTAGTTCAACTGATAATATTTCAGGCACTGGTCTGACTGTATCTAGTCCATCTGGCGTGTCAGCTTTTCATCCGACTGGTGGTGCTTTTAAATCTATGTCTCAGCAACCGGTTTCGCTGCCATCGTCATCGTCGTTAACTCAGTTACCAAATTTTGTAAATATCGTAACAGAAAATGGTAGACAATGGCCTACTGTGAATTCTGTTAAAACAACTGGAACTCACATAAAATTGACTTCTCAACCTGTTGCTCTGAACGCCGGAAAAAATACTCAAAAGCTTAATAGTTCTGTAGGCTCCGTTTCATTGAAAAATTCCGTTGTGACTTTTGTCAATCCCGGAACTACAACAGGAAATCCAACGGGTGTGTATCTATAGTTTTTAATTGATTTCGTTCATATTATATTTTATTATAACAAAAAATATATTTTAGGTCCCGTAACGTTATATTTATCTGAAAATATGCCATACGCAAATGTACTTATAAAAACAACACCGCAAGCTGTATCGTCTAATGATACATGTTCTTCTACGACTGAATGTCAAAATGTAACTCATCCGCTGCAGTATGTTCGATTACAAAATGTTTATTTACCAGTGTGTACAGGTAAAATGTGAAAATAATATGAAATAAAACTTTCTTCGATCACCTGTTTTTTGTATGTTATTTTTCATAATTCCTTTATTTCCAGAAACCAGTGCAGACAAGGTACCCGTGTCAATTGGTCAATCTGTTATAGTATCACAAGCCAATCAATCAGTTAAAATTTCTACGTCAGTATATTTACGTCTAAATTAGTTTCTATTAATTACCAAGAAAAAACTAACAAGATTTATTTTTCTTTAATAGGACTGACATTGGAAATCCAGCTAATGCAACATCTCAAGCTCAGTCGTCGAAAGTTTTTTCATATTCATTGACATCTCCTAAATTACAATTGGAGAAAGTAAAACAAGAGCCTTTACCATTGTCTCCGATAACCAGAATAGCACCTTTCTCTGCTCCACCTGTATCTATCCAACAATTTAAAAATGAAGACACTGGTATTTCTAATAAAGGATTTGTGCAAATAACACCTTTGCAACCGTTTCCGCTTGCACCGACACCGGCGCAACTTGGAAAAGCACCATTACAAAGGAGATTGAGTATGGGTAATTATATATTTAAAAAGTTGTGATTTAGTATTGCGAAATGTAAATTATTCGAAATAAATTTCCCAATTGAATCTATAAGAGCATTTTTATAATACAAATATGAGCATTCATTCATTTGATTGCTCATGTGATTAGTAATGTCATTCAATTTATATAACGTATAACAAAATAACAATATTTAAATGTATAAAATATTGTATTTGCTTATTTTTCATTAATACCATGTATTAAATGCTACTTATCAATTTCAGCTATCACTTCGACTGATACAGCCCCTACCAATTCTTCGTTAGCTATATCTAATAGAAGTTGCATTTCTTCAGCAAACTTTTCGTCAACTACTACGTCGTCTTCAATTTCTATAGCTATACAAAACGTAAAATCCCCCACTGTACCTTCAAATGGAAGCAACTTTAGTAATTTCGTTTCGCCCAAACCTGGATCGGACAATGTGTTAAATAATCTGATAAGTCCATCTGTGAAAAAGACTACATTCAAAAAGACACCAGAGGACGGAAGAGACAAGTATGTATCGATCTTTTTCATTATTATGTTGAACACGTTCATAAATGGCTTATGTTAAAATTTCGTGCCATGTTTTAGAGTGCTAGAAACAGTAAATTTTGATCTGAAATTCAGCACCCTACCGCAATTCAAGCCAAACGCTTGTAGCCCTAGTAATATAGCAGTTCCCAGTAACAATCCCCAAGTATATTCAAGGAAGAAACATGGACGACATAATGGTATTTAAATTTATTGTACATCTAAAATTATCTAATTATAATTACTTGTGTTTTTGATTATTATCGTTTTTGTTTCAAAAAAATTAATAGCCTTGAATGAAGAAGAAGGCATTCAGTTAGGGCAAATGGACAATACTTGTGGCAGTGTGGCTAGTACGCCTCTTTCTTCGCACACGCCTCATACGTCTAGCCACACTCCGCACGGAGCTCTCAAATCTGCCACAAATAAATTGGTTGGAACTACTTTCTTCGGACCTGACTTTAATCTAGATTCGTTCAACAAAAGTGGTATGTTTTCATGTTCTAGATTGTGGATAAGTATTTTTTTTTAACGAGTACATTTTCAGGTGATTCGTGTGATGATTTAACTGGCGGCGCATCTCCGTGCACTCCATCTGGTAGTGCAGGTGGTCGCGGAGAAGCTAACCATCGTAAAATATTAGAGCAACGTCGAAAACTTGTAACGCAGTTGTTTTCCGAACAAGGATTCTTTCCGTCCACTCTAGCAACTTCTCAATTTCAAGTATGAATTTCTCTTATCTTTTTACTTTGGTTTTTTTTTTCTTTTGTGTATCGAAGTTTATTTCATTTTTTAGGCAGCTCACATGGATATATTTCCCAGTAAAGGTGCTCTTCAGCTCAAAATACGTGAAGTTCGACAAAAGTTGAAGTCACAACCTCATAACATTACACCACATACAGATCTCAGCACTCCGACTGGTATTTTCATTTGTATTATATTATGATTAATTCTATTACAATGCTTTAATCGATTATTTCATTTTGCAGCCTTAAATTCACCTGCTGTTACATCAAGTAACACTTTACAAGTTCCAACTTCTACTACAGCAAGTTAGCAAAACATACTCATATCTATAATTGCTTTACCACAAATTTCAGACAAAAATATTAATCGGAATTCTCGTTAAATTGTATTATCCCAATTTGTTCTTTCTCGTTTTTTTTTTCAAGCTTTTTTTATATTATATTCCTCTTATTATATATTTGTTTTTCACCGTTTTGTGATTTCAAATATCACTTGTGTACTATTCCCGATTAGTGGTCCATAGTATATTTATGTCATCTCATTAAATATTTGTCCTTTGATGAATATTGTATTGATTTACTATTGGACTTTTATAAAAGAGTATATATATTTGTAGAACTTTGGATTGTCATCACTTTATTATAATATTATCTGGTGTTAATATTATCATCGTAATAATTTTATAATTCATCATTTTTTGTTATACAAACTTTAAAAATTTAATCATATATTCTGTGATATATTAACTATTACAGGACGATGTTTATTTTGACAAATTATCTATTTGCTTTGATGTAGATATTTTTCATTTGTACTATTTCTCAATATACATTGATATAGATTGTTAATATTGAATTGAAATTTATTTTATTTTGGAAAAAATTTATAATTTGTTGTTGATTATGGAACTTCTTCAGAAATGAGTATTGAAAATTTCACAAGTGAAATTTCTCAGTACATAAAATAATTTTATTTTTATTCATTTTTAATACATGAGTTTACTCATAGTTTGACAAAATTATATTTGATAGCTTACTCATTTACAAATACAAAATTAGTATTAATTACTAAACTTTATTATAAACTTGCTATATTTATTTATTCAATAAGTCAAAGAATCATGCACACTGCTTTGATAAATGTTTATTTTTCTTATCGATTTAATATATATATATATATATTATAATATATATGGCAATAAGTTGCAAATCCCTGAAAGTTTTGAAAATTTATTTGAATTACAACATGAAATGGAAAACAATTCTTCACTTTCTTAAAACAAAGGACACTCTTAAAGTAGTGCCTCTGTTTATAATGCCTAAATTGATTATGACCATTGTAGTATTTTTTGGATGAATATCATGACCTAATTAGTTATTTCGATTACATGTTTGAATTAATACTCATCTTCATTCAAAAATATATATTTATTCAAAAAAGATTCGCAGGTTTCATTCAAATTGTCCAAATGTTGATACAAAATTTTTTTATTATGAATATGATATTTTAATTCAATAATAGTAATGATTGTTTACATAAGATAAAAAAATAACATTGATGCATACATTAGATCTTTTAATTAATTTTATAAAAAAGTCTACTACACTCAATTCGGTATTGTCGTACAATTTTGTCAAATACAATTGATGTACGTTACGTTTTCTTACTATTGAAATCTTTTTCAACTTCATCTTTTTCAGCAAAACTGCACTACATTTATTGTGTTCAGTTTCCATGTTTGAGTAATATTCTTTGTGACGTATCATTTTAATTATTTCAATAAATTTACAAATACACCGTTAATATTTGGAAAACAGTTTTTTTATATATTGATTTTCGAAATATGACAAAAATATCAGTATTTCAAAATTATTTTTTTTTCTGTAAATATGTATAGTTCATTTTTGATAAATCTCTATTACTTTTTACGTATATATATATGTATATGAATTTTATTATCAGAGTTATAGAATGTTTTATCAGATTCACTTCTTTGGAAGCACATAATAGTTAATTATAAACTAAATGAATATATTTAATTGATATTTCTATATGTACATATATTTAAAATGATGCATTTACGGTTTGTAAAAGAATCTATTTGCGTGGAAACAATACATCATTACATATATAGATATATCATTGTGTAGATTTGAAATACCACAAATGTGTAAATATAATTGTGTGAATCATGGTATATATTATATTTAAAATCGGTGTTTGGCAACCCTTTTAAGTGAAAAACTGGATATCAGGAAAATTCAAATATGAGCTTAGTAGTTTTTATTTTGAAAGCAATATTTTTAAATCAGCGGATTTACTTGTCTAATTCGAGTTAAATGTTGATAATTGTAATTGGCGATCCTGGTTTTTTTTTTCTTCAAATAATATATTAAACTCATTCTACGTCCTTTCTTCATTTTGACAGTCTAGTCATAGCTATTTTAATTTCATGCGTTTAAATTCGAAATAATCACGTTTGAAATTTCAGTTCCAGTGCCTAATCTGACCACAATATCGATTTTCATTAAGAAAGAAATTTTCAGTATTTACATTAAGTGAAATTATTTACGTATATAATCAAAAATTAGTAATAACATCTCAGTTTTAAATGATTGTTAAGATTTTTTTGTATAATATATTTCTCTTTTTCATATATATGAATTTTTAGTCAAAATGATTTGACAAGGTGCTTATCTGTTTTCATGTTGTTATTGTTTGAAACTTATTTTACACATTTTTCCGCTGAAATTTGTTAATCATCATCAGTTGTAAGTAATATAAGTTTCCCCCAAGCAATTTTGAATGAATTGTGTGATTTATTATGGTATAAATGTGAGAAAACATTTTGGGTATTTATATCAAAATTGTATTTTTTTATAGTGGTTGATCTCGTCGTATATAATATATTAAAGAAGTATATAGTATGCTTTATGGAAAAAATAGTTTATAAAAATAATAAAGAGTATATTTACCTAGTGCAAAAAAGTGTAATGCACAAGAGGGATGTCAATTCTTTCTTAATTTTCAAAAGTTGTCGAGTGCTCCTTTATGTTTTCGATAAAAGAGCTTATTTCCTTCACAACTTTTTCGGAAATGTTTGTTAAATGTAGTTCATAAAAAAAATATAAATGTGCACATATGGGCATTCAATTATGCTGGTATAACACTTTCATTAATGTTGATTAGTCAATCATGTAAATATTTTAATTGTAAGATGTAACAAATTCTGTATACATACATATATGGATGTAGCATGGCCAATCCGCCATGTAACCTTTTATGCTGTGTTTATGGACCACGACCAATACAAAGATTGATTAAATATATATTTAATTAAATAGAATTGCAGTGACGGTTGTTGACAAAGCCATCTTTCGGGCCATAGATCTAAGTTCAAATAAACGAAGGGTTGTATTGGACATGTCCACATTAATAAATTAAATAAAAGAAAAATGTTTAACAATTCCAAGCGTTTTATTTGTATTTTTACAACTACGTTTTAATAAATACTTATATCAAAAGGTTTTTGATAAATTCTATTAATTTGAGTTTTTCATTTCAAACAGTTCTTAACTATAATATTATATTTCTGTCATGTTCGAGAATAAAATTTTCAAGAGAACTTCACAAGTAAATTTTGATTATTCGATTCTAACAGAGAACATGTCGTTTCTAATTCTGTATTTGCATTAGCGGAATCTAAAACTAAAACTTTCAATTCTTCCATTTTGTACAGAGCTATCAGACCTCTGTGCGTCACAGGGCAATTGGATAAATCTAAATATTGCAAAGTTTTATATGCGACACCAACTAAATGGTCTAAAGCCCAGTCATCAAAATGTTTGTTGTTTTTCAAAGACAACCATTTGAGGTTTTTTAAATCGGCTATATTATCCAAACCTTCGTATCTAAGCCCCCCGTTTTTCATAGGTTCGCAATCAATTTTTTCAACAAACCATCCTTTTTGATATTGTTTCGGTAAAGATCCATACTTTTCATCTGTATCATACCATGTTTCATTATTATAAAACCTGAAATTAAAAATTAAAAAAACTATAGGTACTAATAATATAACTTCAAGTATTGTTATTAATTATTAATAACAAATAGAAGTTAATTTATATTTTATATTATTTCATATATGGGGAATTGAAAACACTTGGGTTATTATCAAATATTTGCAATATGGGAAGAATTGCTTACTTTATACGAGCGTTACGAAAGGCGAAAAATTGAGCACATCCAAGTTCATGACCGAAATAGGTTTGCCGTCTAGAATCGTATATTTGTGTTTGTCGTTCGGCTATATCGTGGCGCATACGCCACATTTCCATGATCTTGCCTGGTCTCGAAGCCATAAATTCTAGGACTTGCACTTTGGGGTCGCTCAGTCTCCAAACACTAATTTTACTTTTCCATGCGTTGGGTTGAGTTCGCCATCGATGCATCTCGTCTTTCGTTGCGAATTGCTTCCATTTTTGTTTCCCTTCGTTAGGTGTTTCGGGAGGATCCGTGCTGACGAAACGTACGATTTGTGTTCCTCTCGAGGTTAATACTGATCCCGCGCACCAATTTAATTTAAACAACTTTCGAGACAACATATTTATAGAGCCTTTGAAGTATATCGTTTACGAGAAAAACATAACCTATACGTTCTCGTAATATTTGACATTTGTCTTAAATAAACACATTCTCGTCCTGCCATACTTTACATAAAACAAATAACTTTTTCGACAAATCAATAGGGTTCGGTGGATGACCTGACGCAAACTCACACGACGCAAGCGCATACGACGCAAACTCACACGACGCAAACTCACATGACGCAAGCTCACATGACACAAGCTCACGTGACCCAAGAGTGCGGGCAATATTAAATATATTTCTTGTTGACGACACATAAACGAAAAAGGTCACTGGTTGTCACTGGTTGTACGCGAGTCACTGGTTGGTGGTACACGAAAAATAATCAGTAATGGCGGTGGACATAAAGAAAATTCAGTCTTTTAATTTCATAATTTACAAAGGAAAAATTATTCGTCACTATTCGAACGTGTTCGAGTCCAAAAATTTTTTTTCTACCAAAAAAGCTCAACGGTTTTTGAAACTAATCGTCAGTATTTAAAGCTATTCGAACCCCAAAAAAATTTTTCCTAAAAAAATGCTAAACGCATTAATGTAGCCCAACTGACGGAAATATTTTCGCGAATTTCTCACCAAGCCTAACCAACTTATCGTTGTTTGGTGAATAAATTCGCGTGAACGTAACCCAATTGTCGGAAATATTTTCGCGAATTTCCCACCAAGCCTATCCCAACCTATCGTTGTTGGATGAATAAATTCGCGTGAACGTAGCCCAACTGACGGAAATATTTTCGCGAATTTCTCACCAAGCCTAACAACCTATATTTGTTTGATGAATAAATTCGAGTGAATGTAACCCAACTTTCAGAAACATTCTTTAGAATTTCTTTCCAAGATAACCCAACCTATTGCTGTTTGATGAATAAATTCGGGTGAACGTAACCCAACTCTCGGAAATATTTTCGCGAATTTCTCACCAAGCTTAACCCGACCTATCGTTGTTTGATGAATATTTCACGTGAAGGTAACCTAACATTCGTTTTGCTAAAGGCCTTCTTATTGATTTTGAATGCTTTGATGTACTAAATTACGTTTTTAACCCAATATTTCACACAACTTTCTGATTCGCCACATGAAAAATCCACCGCACACACTAAAGTACGTCTTGCTTTTTATTCGACAAATTAAAACTAATCATTGCTTGCTTTAGCTAGCTTTCATTGCTTTAGCTTGCTTCCTGTGAGCTTACCTCGTTTGAGCTTGCTTCGTGTGAGCTTGCTTTTATGAGTTTACTTCGTGTGCGTTTGCTTCGTGTGCGTTAGCTTCCCCCAACCACAAAATAGGTATACGTCTATCGCAGGCTTGTCCAAAGGGCCACCACGGTGCCCGCACTCTTGGGTCATGTGAGTTTGTGTCGTGTGAGTTTGCATCGTGTGAGTTTGCATGCTGTGAGTTTGCGTCGTATGCGTTTGCGTCGTGTGAGTTTGAGTCACCGAACCCCAAATAACAAATGCATATGGTGACGTTGCAGTTAGAGTTGTTGCGTTGTCGGCTTGTCCCACTCCTCTCGCATCGTACTCATATATCACATATACCGTATTGCATATGTACGCTTTCGTCATTGAACTAAAAAGTGAAGACTAGACTTTCGTCGAGTGACAAAAGACTGAGGGAGGGGCGCGGGGGGCGGGGCGGAGCCCGAGAAGGTGAGCCCTTCCGATTTTTCCTATCTAATTACCCGCCCATAACCTCAAACACATTTTGCTTCTGCTCTTGTATTATACATATTATTCCTCATTAAAACTCATTCTTAATATTCTAATTGAAAATTCTTAACTAATTTCAATTACTTTCATCGAGTCTAATTTTTGCACAATTTTTATTTAATTTATGCAATCATTTTCCTATCCTTCTAATTCCTATTAAGTACTTGTATATAAATTACCACATTATATTTATTGTTTCAATACCACTCTTGAATCTATGTCTCTTTTTTTACAGGTGTCTAGTGTGGAATGCCTTAGACGTTTTAAATGTTGTGCAATCCTGACGTTTACGATAAATATTATTTACTAGATTTTTTACTGTTAGTTGCATTCGAAAGCAAATTGTCTCTAAGTAAAATCGCATAATTAATATTACATTAAGCAATCGAGTCAAAAAGATTTCATAAATTATTATATTTAACTATTCACTGCGTCTTCCAATTCGATATCAATATCTTTCAATTGAACGGTATCGTACATTCATCCAAACATGGGAGAATGGAATTATAATCAGTATCCTCCCGGTTACACTTGGAACAATAGCAGAGAGAATTCTAATCGTCCCGCGCCAGACGTGAACTATTATCAGCGCAACACTGCGAACAATCTACCTCAACAATACATCGGCTTTCAAGACTTCATCAATCAATATCAACAATCCGGTTCGTATCAGGCGTTCACCAATAACGGATACCAAAATCAACACGTCAACGTACACTACAACCATCGATATCCCGTCGTCGCGAACCCAGACATGTCAAACTATCATTTGCAAAACGACCAACGCCACAGCTACGGCGCGTCGCACAATTCCGAAAACGGACAGAACAAATTCCATCAAAAAAATACTAATTTGCCTGCTGGGAGTTCGAGAGTGCCTTTCGAGTCAGTGGCAAGCCACAATGTTGGTTCACGTCTCGATAATCAAGCGTCGAGTTCTGCTCCTCAATACCACGAAGTTCCCGTAAATGATTCAATGTCCAATCAATATTTTCAAACATCGCCTGCCGAATATAATATAGCTTCGAATTCAAAATTGACTGCAACCGCTTCCGAATTCGTACCTCAAGGTTCCAAAACCGATTCGAAAACTTTCCACAATTCGAAAATCGTATCGAACAGTAAAACTCACGATAATAATAGAAAAGACGAGAAAATAAACTCTCCTTTGCGCAATAATTATAAATCTAAAAATTTAGGGGGCGATTCAAATAGAAATACTAATTGGAGAAGAAGAGACGACGAAGAGGCTTCGTTTTCGGGTACGCCCAATATTGCACACGAAAATAATCAGACGGATAGAAATTCTGTAAATTCAAACGATAGCCAGCAAGGCTCGAGCCGCGGAGATGCGTCCAATTACAGACCAAAAAAAGAAATGTTCCATAACAATAAGCCGAAATATAATGTAGAAAACAATTCAAACTATTATGAAGGAAACAGAAATTATAGGAATTCCAAAGTATTCAATTCGAATGCCAGCCGACAAAACTACGAAAATGGATCGAAATATCCTCAAAAAAAGAACACGACATACATTTCTAATGAAACGTTCCGTCATAAGAATTATAAAAAAAATGATCAGTACGTCGACAAAGAAAACATAAAGGAAATTGACGATTCGAATAATGGTACATTTAAGAAAAATAAAAACGCCAACGCCAAAACTTCGGCAAAGAGAGACATCGACATGAATAAAGGTTTCTTTTTAAGCATATTCCTTAATTCAATTTAATTTTCTACAAATTAACATCAAAACAGTTATTCTAGATATCGACGGAGCGGGAGTCTCCCAAAGGGAAAGGTTGACTGAACAATTAGATAAAGGCATTTTAGAGTGTTTAGTTTGTTGCGAACTTATTAGACAAATTGATAGTGTTTGGTCGTGTAACAACTGTTTTCATGTTCTTCATTTAAAATGTATTCAAAAATGGGCCAAGAGCAGCATTGCAGGTATTTTTCTTTAATTTAATCATGAAATAGTTAATATATGTATATGTTACACTACATTTGTATAATATAGTCGCTTTGTTCATGGATGAAGCAAAGAGTCTTGCTTTCTCAATGAAATTTAACATCTGGTGGTTTACAGGTGCCATCTAGTATAGACGCATTATAGGTGCATGATTTAACTTCTATCAAATATAACAGTTAACATGTCTTACGAAAGTGATTTAATTTCCTTGTTTAATATTTGTTACTAAGTATCAGGCATACCGTGGGAATTTTAACATCTTCCATAAGTATGTTGTAAGACGCGTCAACTGTCATATTTGACACAAAACAGCAAATTATGCTAGACGACACTTATACATCACCAGATTTCATTAAATTTCATAGACAATGCAATATTTTTAACTTTGTTCATGGACAAAGCAATTAATTAAACATAGCGTAACATATATATTATCAACTTTAAAATATCCTTGTTTTCAGAGGATTTATGGAGATGTCCAGCTTGTCAAAACAACAACTCCATTGTGCCGTTGCAATATCGGTGCTTCTGCGGTAAACAACACAACCCTGAATGGACACGTGGTGGCGACAGCGCTCACACGTGCGGAGATATTTGTGGTCGTTTACCTTCAGGCTGTTTACGCCATCCGTGTACTCTTTTATGTCATGCTGGTCCATGTCCCCAATGTGACGCTGTTGTGAAAAAGTATACTTTGATAAATATTCATACTGTGTACGATTTTCAAATTGAATTACATTCTAATTTATTTTATTAGGAAATGTGAATGCGGTGCCACCACCCGAGCTATGAGATGTTCACATAATCAGCCGTTGGTCTGTGAGAATATTTGTAAAAAAGTGTTAAATTGCCAAGTTCATACGTGTCAAGAAAAGTGTCATTCTGGTGCTTGCCAACCATGTTCTGAAACTATCGATCAACGTAATATTTTTAGATAATACTTTTTTCCGTTGCCGAGATTTTTTTTCATTGTGCGTTTATTTTTTAGAATGTTATTGTACAAGGTCTGTGAAAAGAACTCTTCCTTGTGATGTTGAAACGGTTGGTATATCCAATTTTAGCTGTGGCGAAGTATGTAGCAATAAACTCGATTGTGGCAAACATTTTTGCACTAAAATTTGCCACGGAGGATTGTGCGATGAATGCGCTTTGTTACCGGAAAATGTTAAACACTGTCCCTGTGGTCAAACTATGTAAATTTTATTTTTATTTTTTTTTAATGCATACTTTCGTTATTTTCATAAATTTGTATTTTGTTTTCAGATTAACTTCAAAACAAAAAAGGGAAAGTTGTTTAGATCCAGTTCCTTTGTGTAAAAATAATTGTTCAAAACTGTTTCAGTGTGGGCCTCCTGAAGGCAGACACAAATGTAAAAATGAATGCCATCACGGTAATGACTGAACATTTTCTTATCTTTAGTTTATATGTAGAGTTTTATCTTAAAGTTATTTTTAACGTTTCATTATATTTTATTTTTAAAGGTGATTGTCCGCCGTGCTCCGGTAAAACATCAGTGTCTTGTAGATGCGGCCATCTGAACAAAAACTTGAAGTGTACTGATTTGGAAAAAGAAAAAGATAACGTCAGATGTGGAAAAAAATGTTCAAAGGTGCTAATAGTCAAATTATTGAATTTTATTTAATATTGAAATTCAATTGACACTTATTTCAAAATATTATTAGAAACAATCTTGTGGGAGACATCGCTGCAAAACTTTATGTTGTGTGGATGCAGAACATCGCTGCATGTTACCTTGCAATCGTTCGCTTTCGTGTGGAATCCATCGATGCGAAGATACTTGCCACAGTGGACACTGTGATCCATGCTGGAGAACTAGTCAGTTCTCTTATACATCATCTATCATTTTACAACCGTTATTTTCAATTAAAATAATATCAATTTATAGGTTTCGACGAGTTACGTTGTCGCTGTGGAGAGGCCGTCATGTATCCACCGATTCCCTGTGGAACTCGCCCTCCTGCGTGTACTAAACCTTGCACTGTGCCAAGACCTTGCGGTCATCCACCGCTACACGTTTGTCATCCTGCACCTTCAGCGTGTCCTCCTTGTACCGTTCTCACAACAACTTACTGCCATGGCCGCCACAAGGTTTTCATTTAAAATATATATATATATATATATACAGAGTCCCTCATTTGACAAAGTAAATAGGTTCCACTAAATCACCGTGTTAAATGAGGGATACCTATATATTAACATTACCTTTTCATTTTTTTCACAATTTCAATTTTTGATACATAAATTATTTCATATTAATTTTCTATTTTTTAGATGCGTAAAACTATTCCGTGTCATCAAGGAGAATTTTCATGTGGGCTATCTTGTGGAAAGGAATTGAGTTGTTCAAAACATAAATGCATTGAAACATGCCATAAAGGAAACTGTCCAACATCGTGAGTTTGTGACTTTATTTTCTCGTATGTTTTAAATCGATTATTTTGATACAATTGACTTTAATTTTATTCAGGTGCACTCAACATTGTGAAACTGAACGACCAGGATGTGGACATCCGTGCGGTGGGAGTTGCGGTCATGCTGACCCTTGTCCTGTTCTCGTACCATGCAAGCGACCAGTTCGAGTGACTTGTTCTTGCGGAAGGCGATCTGCGAGTCGCGCTTGCGTGGATCACATGCGAGATCTTCAACGTCTGCAAGCTAACGCTGGGATGTTAGCCGGCGCAATGGGGAAGCCGATCGATATTAAAGATTTGATCGCTAAAGGCAACACTACGACTACGTAAGCATCTAATTTTTGAAATGTTAGTAAATGAGATTGTAATTTCAAGTTTTTTTATTTTAACGTTTTCAGTTTGGAATGTGACGATGAATGTCAAATAGAAGAACGCAATCGTAGGCTTGCAATTGGCCTTCAAATTCGAAATCCCGATCTATCGGCTAAATTGACTCCTCGTTATTCCGACTTTTTGAAACAATTTGCAGTACGTGACGAAGGATTTTGTAATAAAGTTCACGAAAAATTAACCGAACTTGTATTATTGGCGCAAAATGTATATTACAATATATTTTTTTATTTCTATATTCCAAAATTCCAAAATTACAAAAAATTTCTGTTTACAGTCGAAACAAAAAACACGTAGTCATTCTTTTCTACCGATGAATCATCAAAAGAGGCAATTTGTTCATGAAATGTGCGATCACTTTGGCTGTGATAGTGTAGCTTACGATGCTGAACCTTATAGGAATATAGTTGCGACTGCCTATAGAGAAAAGGTCTGCTTTTCATATTTTATTCGTTTATGTATTTGAAAAAGAAATATAAAAAAAACATAATTTTTCATGTGTTTCTGTATAATAAATAGTCTTGGTTGCCGGCTCTGAGTTTAATGGAAGTTATTAGACGTGACAAAGGACAAAGAAGAGTTCCTGGACCAATCGTCACCGTAAATTCGGCCAATAGTTCTGTAAACACTCATCAAAAACCTTCAAGGTATTTAATATTTATTACACATTTAATAATTTTAATAGCGTAAATACTTAATAATTATTTGTTTTTAGCAGCGGAGGAGCTTGGGCTACATTGAGTACAAATTATGGATCATCTTCATCAGATTCTGCAAAACAATCAGCAAATACATTGGAAACTGCCGCTAGCAATCAAGAACCTCCGAAACCTCGAATCGACTATTTCGACGCTCCCCCCGAAGATTAGCGAGAAAACGACAGAACCCCGTATCAGCACTGATATTGAAAGCACGATGAACACACATAGTCGACGTTATTACCCGTATTTTAATAGCTTTGTTACCAATGCAAACATTATGAATTGTGTATCGAAGAATAACGCATACTTTTAACGAACAACGTATATGGATGTTAACAGGGTTTTCAAAATTTTTCATATGCATAACGAAAGCAATCAGTAATTTCTTGATATTTAAATAATTATATAACCGATGTTTATATATATTCAATGTTGTATTATTTTCACAAATATTATTCAATTATCTTACGATTAGTCGTTGTCTGGGTGAAAAAAATTTCTACATTATTGAAATGAAAAAAGCTTTCCATATTTTATTTCTTTTGGTTTTATTAAATGGCAAATTATAAATAATTTTGTTTTATTTTATCAGAGTATGTGTCAGTGGAACCTTTTATGACTAAATTTACAGACTTATTGGAATTGTTGGATATAAAACCACAATATTGCTTTTTTGTAATGGTTGTGTAAATTTGAAGATAAAAAAAGACCAATACATATATGATCGTGACTAGTTTATATGAACAGGAATTAGTTTTTAATTATCCATGCTTTCACAATCTTTAGAGAAATTTTAGTCATCAGACGTGAAAAAAATAATTTTGCATAACAAATTTACATAAAGGACAATGGGTTGTTTTTCGAAATAAAAATACAATAAATACCTTAAACATAAATTCATTTTATTATCAAAATATACTTAATTATAAATAACAACTATAATTAAAAAATAGTCAATTGAAAGTTATTCATATTTTAAAGGTATAACATAAACAGCATTTTTTGCTTCTTTAACCTTCCACCACCTAGCCAACTTGTGTTCTTGACCGACACCTGCTATAAGTTTACTGCCGTCGGGGCTAAATACTAAAGAGTTTACAAATCCGGGAACGGGGATTTCAAGTATAGGAGAAATGTTCTTGAAATTTTCGTTTATTTTCCACAATCTAATGACTCCGTCGTGCGATCCGGAAGCGACAAGGTCAGTATTCAAAAATGCAGCAACACAAGTCACCCATCTGACTTGATCGTTTTCAATTCCGTGAGCTTTATTTACAACACACAATGGTTTTTTCTTCATGTTTCCCCAAAGGCAAATGGATCCGTCGTCACTGCACGAAATGAAATTTTCCTCGTTGATTAATCTCACACAATCTATACTGCCGGTGTGCCCGTTGAAAATGAGTTGCGATTCTTCGACTACTTTCCATATTCTGATGGTATTGTCCCTCCCGCCGGCAGTTATAGCTCTTTCTCGAAACAGCGCATCTATCGATGTGATTGCCGATTGGTGTCCGAACACCGTTTCGATATACGCCATTTCGTCCAAAGACCATACTTTCACAGTCCTATCTTTGCTGGCCGAAAACAGTTGACGGGAATCCTTCCGAAAAGTGAGATCCGTAACCCAATCTCTATGACCCTTAAACGTATGGACATGATCGAGAGTATTAGCGTCCCAAACTTGTATATCGTTTTTTTCTTCGGAAGAAACTAAATATTTGCTATCACTAGTAACGGCTAAAGCTTGTATCGGCGTCGAATGACATTCGAACTTGGAACCTTTTTTATTTCCTTTCTTATACACTATACTATTGACCTTTTTCATATCTTTGAGTGACCATTTAACGATAGTCGAGCACTTGGTTCCAGAGAATAAATATTGACCGTCCGACGATACACAAAGACACGTGACTGGAAGACGAAAATCGCGAGCTTTAAGCACACGAACGTCTAGGGGAGCCGGTGCTACACACGAGGAGGCAACTGCACGTCGCAGCCTCCCCTGCTGCTGCAGAAGATCGTCTCGCAGACGTGTACTGACCGCTCCGTCGTCGTCTTCCTGGTCGGCCCTAGCTCGTTCTTCTCTCTCAACCTCCTCCAAATACAAACGCGCTAGCCGCAGCTTCTTCTCTTGGGCTGTTTCTGTCTCGCCTTCGGATTCTGATCGATCGGGAACGTCGTGCGTTTCTTCGTCGCTGTCCAGAGATTCGTCTCCATCTTCGTCTCGCGTCACGCCGTTGAACTTTTTATGGTTTCCTTTCCCTTTTTTCTGTTTGGGTTCGAATTTCCTTTTGATTGTCTTGCGGGGTTTGGCCTTTTGAAAAAACGACATGATGACAAGAGAAAGGTTATAGACACGTGCGGCAGCACCAAACGGCTATCTTGACATGTGTCAATTGAGCTCTCTACCAACCTGACGAATTAATTTGACAATGTTGCCTGAGTTCGAATTTATTTATCTCACAATCAACTCTATACCACTAAAATTTGGATAATTCTTTCCTATTCGACCGGGGAACATTTGAAATATTTTGTATCTTCGATGCAGTTATGTCGTCGAGTATGTGACGTTTGCTCAAACGACGCAATGCAATTAGCAGTACGAAAGTACGATTAAAATAAATTATAAAGCATTGGATTGGACGTTTTAACCATCATCATCATTTGCAGCCTATAAGTTATCCACTGCAGGTTATTTAACCCTTTGAAGCTAGAAATTTGAAACGAAAAAAATGCACATGTTGCACAGAAATTTTTTTACATTTTGTTTTTTTTTATTATTAAAGAGAATATAATATTGAGAAAAAAAATTGAAAAATAATAGAAGAATGAAAAAAAACTATAATTACTTTAATTAATGGGTCATATTCAGTCCCACCGTGCCACATGGGTCTATAAATGATACAGGTTTTTTTTACGCACTTTTGAGGATTTCAAATTGGCGCTTTTTAATTTCAAATTGGCAATTTTTAATTTCAAGTTAACAATTTTTGATTTCAAACAAACTCTTTTTCAAATCAAATTAGCACTTTTTAAAAATGAAACTTTACTCTTTGAAAATTAAACTAAATCAGATATTTTTAATAAAATTTGTGGCTTGCAATTGTCCAGAAAAATATAATGATGTTAGTTCAGATAAAAATATGATTTTAATAAGATGTTTCAAATATGGGAAAACGATACAGGAGCCAGCTGAAATAGCTGGAATTAATAAAAATGCAGCTTATGGAATAATTAATAGATATGAAAAAATGGTGATGTATTATATTTGAGAAAAAAAGTCGTGGTGGGAAAAGAAACATTAAACTGTCACCAGAATTACTACTTGAAATTGAAAATATAGTCGAAAATAACCCGTCGATAACATTAAACAAAATTAAAGAGAAAATTCTATAAAATAACCGTTTAATTTGAGTATTAATTCATAATGCACTAGTTAAACGATTAATCACAAAAAGTTTAACCAGATGTCTCAAAATTAACCAAGTTTATACCCAAAAAATTATACTTCAAAATGTAAAGCATTATTTTTTGCGAGCCTTTCGATCAACAATTGAAAGAAAGTTGAAATCCAGAGTTCGTCAATCCATAATTTTCATCGATGAATCTGGATTTAACTACCATCTTATCTATGTTTGAAATTAAATATCTAATTTGAGGTGAAATTTGAAGTAAAAAGTGTTAATTTGTAATTGGGGATCATTAATTTGATGAAAATTGCTGGTTTGAGATTGGAAAGTGTTAATTTTAAATCAAAATTGTTAATTTGAAATAAAACAGACAAACAAGAATTAAACTAATTATAAAATAAATATTTGAAAAACGAAAAATAAAAGACCATTTCAATAACTTCGGTACTTGCATTGGGATAAATTTAATGCGAACTTTCAACGTTTTAAAATTTTAATTTATTTTCTTTTAAAATTATTAACGTGTAGAAAGAACAAAAACAAAACCAACTTTGTTCTGACAAGTCTAAAGCTAAAAATCGTTGGGATTATTTTTAATTTTTTCGAGGTGGGATGATTTACATCCCACCATACAACAAGTCAGGTGGGACGTTTTTGATACCACTGTGCAACAAAGGGTTAACCAACATGTAGTCCTAAAACTTGACCACAGCAAACATATTTGTACTATCGAAATATACTTTATCTCGTTTAATAATAAAGTAACAAATTTACCTTCTCAAAATTAATCAAGTTTATACCCAACAGTATAATCGTTATTCCTTTTTATTTTACTAGAGCGTATTTTCGGTCAACAATTGAAAGTAAAACCTTTTAACTTTCGATTTGTAAAAGTTGAAGACTCACAAGAGGAAAAAAACAGATAATAGAGGAAATATGTACATTGAAATTGAAAATAAAACAGACAAAAACTATTATTATATTTTATTTAATGCGAACTTAGAAATTGTAATAAAATGAAAGACAAACCACTTTGAAAAACGCAAATTATTTTTTTCTTTACAACTTATGGTTAAGTCACGTTTGTATTGAGGAACTGTGACCACAGAAACAATTTAGTGAAAATTGTATTCCCCATAAAAAAAAAGAAATAAAATCCAAAGAAACTGAATCTGTATTAATTCAGGGACAGTGATCAGAAGTTTTCTTTTTACGTAGATTAAAAGTAAACTGGATAGACACTGATTACATTAACAGCAAACAGCAGCGCTGCCACGAACAACAGCACAGGCCAGCCAGCAACTGCCCCGGCCTGTAGAACATCACACCATGTTAACATAGGAAAATAATAGTCCCTACAAATAGTACTAGGCATTGTTTTTATTTAAAAAATAAGGTATTTTATGTTGATGATAGAGTAAAGTTAAATAATTAAAATTTATCAATTAAAGTGAACAACTTAATATTTGATCATAAAAAAATATTGCGCATACAAAACACGCTTTCTGACTAAATTTAATTGATTCTTTAAAATGTATATTATATTAGAATATTAGAGATGAAAAGTGGTGCAAATGGCAGGCGAGATTTAGCCGAGTGTTCGTCAAGCCATAATGCTGTCAAAAAGATAACCATAGAACTGATACCAAGCAACAGGCACGGGAAGGAGGCAACGGCAACAGCCAGGAGGCCAAGTCAGAACTGCACTCTCTACTCTCACGAGATGTCTACACCCTCTACACACCTCCTCCACCACCTTGCCTTCGCCTGTCGTTAGATAGGCACCTGCTGCTAATCAGCGTCACCCAACTCTCCCAATTCCCCTCTCACACAGCTAACCCGCCTGCACCGCTCACTGCCTGGCACAGGTAACACATTCTATATAGTAAACGAAAGCAACACAATCAACATTACGTTATATTATCATTATATAATATAATTATTATGTAAACCAAGAATATACTTTACATGTTAAAGTTTATATGTCAAAATAAGCAAAATTTTTATAGGACCATCGCTAAAGCTTAACTAAAACGTTTCTAATCCACTAAGTATTTTGAATAATTCTAGACAAAAATCTAAATCTGATATTCTCTTTCAGAACACATTTAACAAAAATTTCTATAGTAATTAATATACAAATGTATTTAGACAATTAGAGATGACTTTAAAAAAATGTATATATATGTATTTATATAAATATTACATACGATCGTGTATGAACGTTACAATGGGAATAACACATCCAGGCTTTGTCGTTTTAGTTTTTAAATGAGCTGAAAATTAACGTTACCACTTGAATATTTTCATACGACTGAACATAAAAATAAAAACAAACAAAATCATAGTGATCGTCGTGAACCTTACACACTTACAAAAATACAATCTGCTCAAAGTCCTGGTGACTAAACCTAATTATTATTTTTACATCCACTTCAAAGAAATAGTTAATCGAGTTACAAACAAAAAAAATTATAAACAGAGGGTTTCAATATTGAATTTTAACGAGACTTTGACACGAAGGTATGTGGAAACAGAAGTACCTTCCGAATAGGAACAGAAGGCGCAAACTGAAACGGGGACGGTTCCGCGTCGGGAAAGGGGAGATCGCTCGAAGGCTCATAAAACCTGAAAAAAACGGCAAATTCGGATTAGTGTGCAAAACGAAAAGCAAAACCACAATACTGACAAACGAAGAAGGTTACCGTCAAAGAATTCCGAGCGTGAAATGCACCGTCTTTAGTATCTGCAGCCGGATCCGGAGCGGGAGTTGCGACGACTGGCTGAACGGGACCTCGAACGGCCTCGACTGCTCTTGGAGTCAGACCTGGAGCGGGACCTCGACCGAGAGTAGGATCGCTTCTTGGAGCGCGATCGGGACCGGGAGCGTCTTCGACCGTGACCGAGATCGCGACCTAGAATTTGACCTACAATTATTTACCAAACAATAAACGTTGGCTCGATTTTCCGTCTCGCTGATAGTTAATCTTGCCTTGGACACTAAATTAAATGTTCGATTGAAAAAGGTTAAACGAATACATATCAAATTCATAGCACGTGAGAATCGTTTCAACACAAAAATTTTTGGTTTGAAAAAATTATTAAATAATACAGTGATTTTAACAAAATATCGTGTAGGGGAAACTTGGATAAATCTGTGATAATTCAAATAAATAATTTTATCTATGATACTGACGTGTTTTTGAAAACTATACCAATTAAAAGCTTGTCAGGAGGTATACGAATTCATGCTGGCATAATTTAGTAATAAAAGTCCATACATGATGATAGCATAAACATGTTTTGTAATAGTTTTTATTTTTTTATTGTGTAGTATGCATACATGATTTAAGCGAGTAAAATGAGGTTTTCAATCGGGAAAAAAAATACATTTTTTATTATCAACAGATAGAATAGGCCTGTATGCAAAATTTTATAAAATTTTCCATTATACCTACATGACTAGTATCACGAAATTAAAAGTATCCGATTTGAAAGTTTGAGGGGATGTAACACAAAATTATAAATATGCGTAATCTGCATAATAGTTAAACAAAAAGAGTGTAAAATAAATAGCCAAATGATAAATGGAGTGTAAATACTCCATGAAAGTAATTTTTTTAATCAAAACAACTAGGGTTAGCGTGACAAGGTAAAGCGCAAACCATCAACACTAATCAACGAGACCTTGTCCTGTAGGGGACAACCTAAGGGTTCGTAATGGTATTAGAGTATACAAAATAATGACAATGCTAAGGATGTCTTGAAGGGAAGCCTGGTATCTAGCCACATTCAGTTGGACGGCTAGGAAAGTCCTTGCATTGCAAAACTGTGAAAAAAATCATCGAAGAATTTGAAATGAAGGGTTTTGGAGACCTCGGTGCAAAGCACCACAGGGGGCCAGCATTTATAATTATAATGCCAGGGGCCAGTTGTTTTCAAAAGCAACAACTTGGCTTCACGATTCGTACGAGGAGCTACGGAGAATGTTTCTCAAGAGAATTACTGGGGTGTTTTGGGAAACATGTTTAAATGTCACTAATCATTATCGTTAGCAACATATTAGTTAATTACTACAGGACGAAAGGCTTTGCCAGATAAATGTAGCAATCTAGGCTATACCATACTGTGCTAACCCGAGTCATATTTCGGTTAGAGACACATACCATAAGAACCAATCTGCCCATGCCGACGGAGGCTATCAGACCTATGGTACGTGCGTCTATATGCTACACCAGGCTTATCATCCAAAGGGTCACCTCGGGGCCAAAGTGGCCGCCATTTTTCCCACAAAAACAAAAAGCATTTATTCAGAAATGTACTAATCGAAATAAATAACTTGATCAATATTTTAATACTTATTCCGTTTTGAATTTACGTATATGAATTTTCGGACAAGCCTGGTCTATATGGTGGTCGACTTCCGAAAGGACCGCGATGACCCGAGATGAACAGACGAGTCAAAAGCTGGGCGGCCTGCGCCCTCGCCGACCACTAGTTTGACAGACGAGGCGAAGCGCAGGCAACTACACACATACATACGCCCTCGCCCACCGCCAAAGTTTGACAGACGAGGCGAAGGCGCACGCAACCCGGAACATGGACATATACATATACATACACCCTCGCCGACCGCCAAAGTTTGGCAGACGAGGCGAAGGCGCAGGCAACCCCATATATATACAGATGCATACCTGCGCCTCGGCTGGCGCGCGTACCGGTTTCCACGATAGGGCGAGGTGGGTCTGCCATAGCGAGCCATCTGCACGCGCAGCTCACGCCCGTCCAGCAGCCTGCCGTCCATGGCGTCGAGCGCGTCCTCAGCGTCGCGCTTGTCGTAGAAGCGCACGAACGCGAAGCCGCGCGACTCGCGCGAGAACCTGTCGCGCGGGATGTAGATGTCGCCCACCTCGCCGCACCGCTCGAACACGCGCCGCAGGTCTTCGGGCGTCGTGCGGTACGTCAGGTTGTCGACCTTCAGCGACACCATGCCCTCGATGCGGGGCGGGGGCCTGCCGTAGCTCATCGTGGAACGACGCGCACGCGAATGGACGCAGGAACCGGATGCGGAGACGCGCCGCCCGGAACGGTGGCCGTAACAGCCGATTTGCAAAGCCACGCTTTTGCGATGGTCGCTTTTTTTTTGAGGCCGAATCGACGGGTTTGGATCTGATTGTATACGCGTGCGATTCGAGCGCATAAAACCCAAGCGCACACGATCCGAGCGCACTTGATTCAAGCTCACATGATCCAAGCGCACACGACTCAAGCTCACGAAACTGAAAGGACCATATATGTTATTCATGATAAAAGAATTTCACATTAGACTTATATTATGTTATTCGGTTTTGATTAGCGTATTTTTAAGTAAAACAATTTTTTTTTAATGTTTCCTTTATTTATTAAAATTCAAACCGACAAATAATCACCGTCGTTAAATAAAACCTTTTCCCACCTTTTTGGAAGATTTTTAATTCCGTTTTCATAAGAGCTTTGTGGTTTTGAGTTGAAAAACTCAACAACAACATTTTCGACATTAGCTGAATTTCGATTTTTTTTCCTCTTAAAATGAAATAAATGATTGTCCGATAGAGCCATATCGGACGAGTAAGCAGGATATGGAATCACTTTCCAACCGAGTTCTTTAATGTTGTCATCAGTTAGTTTTACAGTATGTATGTGTTCGGGTACGATTATGTTACAGGATTCTTGCAACATACTTGTCATCTATTTGTAATTGCGGTTGCTACCCAATTTGTTGTAGTTATGTTAATTTTTTAAAAGTTTTTAATTAGTATTGAGAAAATGTCAATTTAGAGTAAAAAATCTGTGAGTTCCTCGGTGATATATAGTTTGCAAAATTAATCACAATTAACACATCTCATCGTATTTTTAAAGCCGCCAACTCACTTTTGTATACATAGATGTATAGATTTCTAAAACCTTATTTTACCAAAAAATGCTTAGCTTTTTCACTTTACATATTTTATTCCGATACATCTACAAAACATATAAATTCAATATGAAAAGGGACCACCGAATGGATTTCTCGAATAACCCGGAGCGCTAGTCGCAGAATGATGCTCGAAGTTCATCAATTTTACAGAGTGTGGCGATTTCCTCTCTTTTATTCCGCCGTATTTTATCTGGAAATAACCATAAACAACTCACATAAATGTTTCTAGGGTTAAATTCTAAATTTAGGACTCGAGACTCACTAAAAGGTTTTCTTCTTTTCGTTCAACAAAATATGTAAACCCGTCGGCGCCCCATTTTCCTTTCGATTTGGTTTCACGTTGATAAAAATAGTCTGAATTTTCCGGAAACAATTCTTTGCAGTGATTATACGTTGAGGATAAAACAAAATCTAAGCGATCTCGTCTTGCAAAAAGAAAAAAAAAACCACTAATTGTAAGTACTTAAGTATATTAATTTTATTTCATTAGACTCTATTTCGATCGTTTACATTTTCATATTTAAATCGTTTTACTCTAATGATTAGAGTAAAACGATTCAAATATGAAAATGTAAACGATCGAAATTTGTTTATTAAATTAATTTTGACGCTTCCTAATAAAAAGTATTAGACAATACCTTTCATTGTTCGCCAAACGACATCTATTGTGATTTGATATCGTTCGTTGATTGTGAAGCCGATCGAAAACTGATTCCATTTCCTGAAAGAAAAATGTATCTGTTCGATTTCTGAAAAGCTGTACAAAATAACTTCACATGTAGAAAAAGACTATCAATAAAACAAGTTACTAAGGTAAACAATAATGTGCGTATCACTTATAGGGCACGTTTTGAATATTCGTCGATCTTCATATTTTGGTAATTTGCGTAAGAAATGAATTCGGACCGATATTCAATAAGATAAATCAAGATTTACAAAATTTTATAATTACAAATTAAAAAATAAAAAAAAAACTGTAAGAAAATTACACTTTTTTAGCTTATTATAATTTAAAATATATTTATATAACGTAAAAATTTAATACGTACAACTGAAAGTGAAATAATCAATTTATATTACAAAAATGATAAATCGAACTGCTTGTAAACATTTATGGACGTGTTCTGTCATTTTATGACAAATGTCAAAGTTATGTTATAAGTTTTCAGGTTAAAAATTATATCAAGATATGTATATATTTTAGCTTCGTCTAAAAATAACACTCACAATAACTAGCTTAAATTATATCTTCAATGTGTCGGGGCTGTCGTGGAAGATGGAGATATATTTCGATAGCGCTGGTCGCTGCACCTTTAGCTCTAGTAATTTTAAATATGAGATTACATCGTTTGCTACCTCTGGAAACCCCACCGCCTCCTGAATCCACGGCCTTTCATCCCTCTTTTCGATTGTTACTAGAACAGTTGACACAAAAATTTTCCCCTCCAAAAACTCACAATGTGACACGAGCGTGGAACATTGCTAGAAAGGTAACGAATGAAAACTCAATTACGATTATCTATCTTTACTCTTTAAACTGTTTTTCTTTTAGTGGATGGACGAAGATAACGTATTTTCATTAAATAGAATAGGTGACGTGCTTCTAGCATTAAGAACTGCTAAAATAATTCATGCCGATAATTCAAGAAAGGGTACACAACTTAAATTGTCGATAAAGTTGGAAGTGCGTATGCTGAAAATTTATATTATATTACTTAATTTTTAAATACATTGAATAACAATAATTTTTAGGGAAACATGAGTGCTTTCTTCAAACCAAAATGGTACAGTAGAGAAGAAGTGATCAGGGGATTTGTATATTCGGGAAAAGATAGGCATAATGCAGAGGTCGTTGCCTTTTATTTAGCTGCTATTTTAGATATACGGTGGGCTCCGTTAGCAGTGATTCGACATGTAGATATGAAAACCGATATATGGGATAATGCAACCCCTCAGTTGAAAGAGACTATGCTAAGATCAGGTTGATGGTTTAAAATTAAAATTTTCATTACATTTTAATATGATAGGATCTCAATTATTTATATCAATAGACATATTATAAAACAAATCAATTTTATTTTTTGAAGTACACAGGAATTAGACAAAAATTTCATTCAGGCCCTATTGTATTTTTATTTCATTGCATTTTATATGAATATAATTGATTCTATTATTTATATTTCAAGATAGTGGATCGCTGTGTATGTTTGGAAGATGTTTCTATTGTAAAAGAAACGAAACTGTCTGCGGGAATGCGAATAATCAAATGGAAGGTGCCTTGATTCTTTTAGTCGATTATAAATTTCAGAAATATAGATCTCCTTGGCAAAGAACGTATGACAATCGTCGACAAGCCGAATGGGAGACAAATCCAGATTATTGTAGGTAAGTTTTCAATTAATAAACACCTTTATTTCTAATAATAATGTCTTACAAACATCATTCATCGAAACGTTATTTCAGCAAAGTGAAAAATATTTTGACTACCACTAGACTATTGGATCTCATTGACGCATCCATATTTGATTTTCTACTACAAAATGGCGATCGTCACCATTACGAAACTATAAAGGATCGCGTCATTTTACTAGACAACGGAAAAGGGCTGGGCAATCCTCACAAAGATTTCAACGATATTTTAGCCCCGTTATATCAATGTTGCATGTAAGTTTTCTGTCACCAATACACAAATTGTAAGTTTCTTTTACGTTTGATGTTTTACTTTGTAGATTAAGACAGTCTACGTGGAAACGTCTCAAACTTTTATCCGGAGGATATTTATCTACGATTCTAACGAGCTTACTCAATCACGAAATCGAAACTCCAGTGTTGACAAAACTTCATTTGCAAGCCATCGACAGAAGATTGCTGACGATCTATTCGACGGTCGAATCTTGTCTGACAAAATATGGCAAATCAATTTTGAAAATAATATAGAATTAAATAAAACGAACAAATTATAAATTAAAATGAGTTTTATTAGGAACGCTGAATACAAAAACTTAATAATAATCGGAATTCAAATATGAGGTACGAAAGGGTTAATCATTTTTTGCCGGTCGAACCGAAACCTCCTTCTCCCCGGATGGTTTCGGAGAGAGAAGAGACTTCTTCCAACTCGGGATAGTATATTCTTTCACATATCAACTGTGCGACTCTATCTCCTCGCGCTACGTTGAAATCAGCGTTGGAATGGTTGAAGAGCAACACTCCCACATTGCCTCTGTAGTCTTCGTCTATGACTCCAGCTAAAAAAAACATCAAACTTAACTTTCTTCGATACTACAAAGAGTCGAAACATTACCAGCACGTACCTCCGACATCGATGAAGTTTTTCCAGGCGAGACCAGACCGAGGAGCTATCCTTCCATAGCATCCGTGAGGAAGTTCGATTTGGAGATCAGTCTTGACGAGCTCCTTCCCCCTGGCCGGCACCACGTAATCGTACGCGCTGCAAATTCGAGAGAATTTAAGAAATCGAAGTGGCTGATGACCACGAATATGTATACCTCTTCAGATCGAATCCTGCTGCACTGGCGGAGGCTTTTAAGGGTGCGAGGGCGTGCTCGCTTAACTTTGCGAAGCGCAAAACGAGACCGGTGCCTGCTTCGATCGGCATTTTGGCGCGAAATGAGCGCGAACGTGCATCGTGCAACGCGCTGTGCACTCGAATTCCTTTTCGCCATGCGACTTTCTATTCGAATTCATTTTTCAAGCTTTTTTTAATAAATCGTATTGAATGCAATTAAAAATTCATGTTTAATATACTCGCGATGTGTTCGTTTTTAGAAATATGGGTTCCCAGACGTTCACCCGAACGTCATTAGCGCACACCGCCTACACACCGACAGGAGTAGGGTTTGCAATTTACCATCAAATTTCGATTACCGGTAAACGGTAAATGATTAAAGTATGACTGTATGTGGCTATTTTTTCTAAAAATACAGTATCCTTGATTGAAACTTAAAAATTATTTGAAATATATGTATACAAATTCATGGGAGAGGGGGGCAGGTATGGAAATCCATCATATGATACAAATAATGTAACTTTCGGTGCTGAAACTAGAATAAATAATTACTACCCCCCCCCCCTCAGGTTCATAAAACCATAATGGCGCCTCTCACACTCATAAAAGCACCCTTTCAAATTTTTTTCTGCAATAATATGTCTATATCTACACTTAATTCGCAATAAAATCGTTCCCAGTAATTACCGGTATTTTTTTTCAATTTACCGGTAATTACCGGTAGCTCATTTTGGCGCATTTTGGGCGGTTAACCGGTAAACCGGTTTACCGGAATTGCAAGCCCTAGACAGAAACATGCGGCACGTTTTAGGAGAATTGGAGATCCTACATAGAGATGTGCCGGCTGGAAAAAATCCAGTTTATTCCCGGAAATAAGCCTGTTTTTTTCCCCCGGGAAGTTTGAGCGAGGGAAATTTTGTGGAAATTGAAAAAAAAATTATTTATCAATCAGATTTTCAATTTGACACATTTTTATGTACTTATATAGGGATAGGTGCACTTTTTTCGTGAATTGATGTAAAACTACATACATAAAATGATCAACGTTAAAGAGAATTTTGTTTATTAATTGTATGCATAAATTTTGAATAAAAATGATATTTGACATCCAAATCATTTTATAAAAACCCTCGTGTTTCATTTAATGTAACCTTTCTTTAATTATTAACTATGTATTAAAAAAATTTGCATTATTCAGGTAATTTTCAATTAAAAAAACACAATTTCATGTGAAAAACTTAAATTTTCCCATTTTTTTCCCATCTCTACCTACACGGCGATAAAACGAGCCAATCGATGCTTCACAATAGTTTCCGATGTTTCGAAAACGCGTCGGCGGTGCAGGAGTGCGTCGACGGCGACGGACGTAAACAGAGTTTTGACGGATGACGGACTCGGCGGAGGCGGCCTAGCCATGTTGCCGTCGACGGGCCACTTTAAGGGCATCAGCTGCCCTTTCCTCGAGAGCGGGCTCTGCGAGAGGCCCTACTGCCACTTCAAGCATGCGAAGCGCGAAGGCCCCTCGCAGCCCCTGCTCCGGCAACTGGTGACGAGCGCCGTGAAGCGGCTCATGAGGCCGGCCTCCGTCGAATCGCCCCCATCGCCCCCATCGCCCCCTTCGCCCCCCGCTGCCAAACCCACCTACAACCCTACCCCTATATCCGAGCTCAATAGGAGCGTCGAACATGTGCGCCGGCACATACCTATCCCTTACACCCCTAGCCGGCCCCTCAGGTCCACGGAGGGGTATGTGCCCTTCGGGGGGCCCCCGTCCACCGCCACCTACAACCCTGGGGGCGCCGCCCAACCCAGGGACGAGCCTGCCTACAGCCCCGTCTCGGCGCCCCTCTCGTCCCCGTCTCCGTCCCCGTTCGTTCCCCAGATGACTTTCATGAAGTACAAGCCGACTCCCAAGTTCAGGGACCCTCCCGCCTTCTCCAGCGACGAGGACGAGCCCGCCGCCAAGAAGACGAGGACCGACGAGATGGACCTCGACGGGATGGAGCCCGAGTTCGAAATGCTCGGCCAGATCATCGACGACGAGAAGGAGACCGACAAGCTCGACGAGAAGAGGACCACGCACCTCAAGGAGAAGAACCACAAGAGCTCCTCATCGAAGAAGGATAGGTCGCGGAAGGGCGACGGGGCCAAGAAGAGCGATCCCTCCTCGTCGAAAGACCGGCGCTCGTCCGGGAAGAGCGACGATTCGAAGAAGCGCGACTCCCGTACGAACGACGGGAAGAGCGAGGGCCGCTCGAAAAGCTCGAGGGGGTCGAGGCGCGAGAGCCAAGACAAGAGGCGGAGCAGTCCCAAGAACGGCACCAAGCCCAAGTTCAAAGACGAAGGGGAGCCGAAGCGCGAGAACGACCGGAAGCGCGATCGCAAGAGCCGCGACGAAACGAAGAAACCTGCAAGGAGACAGTCCGTCGACGAGGTCCCGATGGACGAAGAAGATGCGCTCAGCGTATCCGAGTCCGACGAGGACAAAATAGCCGAAGAGTGTCTCAAAATATTCGAAGAATACGTGCCCGCGCCCAAAGAAAACACGAAAGTTGCCCACGTCGTCAAAAATCTTATGGACGACGACATCTGTCCGGCCAACAGCAAGAAACGGATAGCTCGATCCAACGACCGGCCGACCAACAGATTAGCTGCCGTTTCCTTACCGCCAAATCATAGAGGAAACGCTGTACAACTCGCAGTCGACAGGTACAGCAAAGTTAAACAATTTCACGAGGCCAGACTGAAATCGACCGAGATCACAAACAGGAGTACAAAAAGCGAACCCTCCGCTCCGGTAACGATCAGTTCCTCCAAAATACGCATAGCTCACGTTCCGAACGTGTCCACCATGTTGAGCGCGAAGAAAAACATCGCAAAGGTCCCCGAACCCCCCAAAGTGACCAGCGTGCAGACCGTCTCCAAAGGTGTGTCGAGAGTCGCTCACGTCCCCAACGAAAAATTCTGCGACAGACCCGGGGTTTTGGAACCGTTGGCGTCGAAAATCCCCGTCAACGTCAGGTCGAAATATTTAAACATGATGATCGACGAATGTTTGAAAATTTATTTGACCGTCGAAGACGCGTACGAGAGAGCTCAGCAAGAAGAGCTCGCGACGAGTAAAAAATGCAAAGCGACTCAGATATATAAGAATTCGGCAATTTTAGCAATAACTAGGTTACGGAAGGAAGTCAAAGAAACTAACGGTATTAAAAAAAGCAATATCGACACGGGAACGAGCACAATATCGCACAATCAAATATTGGTCGGAAAATTAGGCGAAAAGTCTTCGTGGAGTATCGAAAGTAAATCGAAAAAAGATTTCCAATTCACAGACGAGTTAAAAGGTGTTAAATTTTATAATAACATCGCACGTTGGCTTATGAATGAAAAGGAATTGCAAGAAAACGGATTTCCGAGACCTCATCCGCATTCCAAAGAAAAAGGCCGAGCTATCATATACACTAAAAACACCAAGCAAAAGCCTCCGAAGGGAAACATACGCTTTTGTCGTAGATGCGGAAAAGAATACGCAGTCGACAAAAAAGGTTTTCCTATCGTTAGGGAAGAATGTATATATCATCCTAACAATAAATACCGTTACAGAGGTGAAGTGAAATATCAGTGTTGCAGCCAAGACGGTACATCAGACGGCTGTTTATCCGCGTCTACTCACGTTTACGAATACATTAATCACGACGACTTGCGCGGTTATGTCAGGACTGTGCCGAAAGATGATTCCGATAGTTTAATAGATCACGGAGTGTATGCGTTGGATTGTGAGATGTGCTACACGACCCACGGACTAGATTTGACCAGAGTTACCGTAATCGATTCATCTTGTAAAGTCATATACGAATCTTTAGTTAAACCTCTTTATCCCATTATCGATTATAATACTAGATATTCTGGCTTGACGGAAGAAATGTTCAGCGATTGCAATACTACACTTCTAGAAGTGCAAGCCACTTTTTTACACATGTTTTCAAACAAAACTATTTTGGTTGGGCATAGCTTGGAATCCGATTTTAAGGCTCTAAAATTAATACATGACTCGATAGTCGATACGAGTGTCTTATTTCCTCATAAAATGGGGTTACCTTATAAACGTGCTTTACGTAATCTTTCTTCAGAATATTTAAAAAAGATAATACAAAATTCTGTCGACGGTCACGACAGTGCAGAAGATGCGTTAGTTTGTATGGAATTGATTATATGGAAGTTAAAAGAGGAATTAAAGCTGCGTTAAATTTGTTTCTCTTTGCAAAATGTTATTTTTTTTTTTTTACTTTAATTCCATTTATAATCTGATTCATTAACTATTTATTTTTCCCAAAATAAATTATGAACTTGTTAGATTTATTATTATTTATAGGTAACAAACATAAATTAAGACTTAAGTTTCATTTATATTATGTTGTAGAAATTATAATGATATTAAACATTTTTTTTTTCATGAAATACAAACTTCATACATGGAAAATATTTTTCATCAGTGTTTTAGAAACAAATGTTCAATGTACTAAAGATTTGATGTGAGAATTGTTCGATAGTTTCAGTCATATTTATGTGTATATCGAAATTATTCAATACCCCTTAAATGTTCCATAAAGAATCTGTGTGATTAAATTGCTGTATAAATGGACATCAGTGTTAACTGATTGTATGTATAATTGTTTTCTTTTACATTATATTTATTTAGGTTGTTACAAATTCGTGTATAACCATATGTTCTAACGTGTTACTGATTTCGTGTAACTATATTTTTTGTAAATAAAGTTTCGTTGATATTATTTTGTTGATATTTTCCTTTGAAAGACAAACATTTACATTTGGACAATTAAAAGTGAATAAAACAAATCCATATTTAGGATTTCATTTCGTATTTTTGCATTAAATAGCTAGAGAAAATTGTCACACGTTCCGAGCATATAAATACAAAGTACACTGGGTTCTCTTTTTATGCGGTAGATGCGTTCCGTTCAGCATAAAAAAAGATATGATTTTACATAAAAAAAGTGAAACTGCAATATAAAATATACCTAAAATCACATTAAAAAATGTATTTCTATTAATAATGTACTCTTATTGTTAGTTAAGTTATTACATTTCACATACATTTGTACGTTCATATAATAGTCCATAAAAAAATATTGTATTTAAAAAAAACCGCATAACTCTGAATTCGCATAAAAAGAGAACCTAGGTACTTGAGTTAATTAATAATTCTTCATCCCAACATTTGATGGGCAGACCTTGTCCTGCAGAGGATGTACAACAGGTCGATATTGATGAAATGAATATGTAATATTTATGGTTCCCAGATCTGATTGTGAGTGCACATGACCTAAGCGTGCATGTTTTCGAAAATTTCAAATGATAGTTATATTAAAAAATAATTTTTGGTTAGCTCCCCCTTAGAAAAAAATTTTTTTTCAGCTCCCTGGAAAAAAAGGGGCACTAAACTTTATATTTGCCAAAGGCGCCGAAAACATTGCTACGGCTCTGTACTTACTATTTCTTTTTAACCGATTTTTCACGTTAAGCGATTTCCACTATAGTATCACTATCATCATTTCGATGAAATCATTTAGGTAAACACTTGAGTCCATTTCACAGCCCTGATCATCGAAGGTGACCTTTTTTTGCTCACGTGCTGAAATTTTCGAATACACACATTTTTTTCTATTTTCCCAAAATTCCCAGGGAAAAAACTCGGTTTATTCCCGGATCTTTTCCTACCGGAACATCTCTATCTAAAAGTACCAAGTTTTGAAATGTTTAGTAATGGTCATACTTCCAGCCATTTTAAGTAACTGTCAAAACATATTTTTTGAGGTTAACTCGACGTTGTTTCGTTCTCAATATAAACATGAACGCCGAACTAACGAAAAAAGTAGACCAAGCCAGTTCCATAGCGGAGGACTTCATCCGTTTGTATTATAAACATATGGACAAAAGTAGGCATCAGATTGGGAAACTTTACATGGACAGTGCCGTATTAGTGTGGAATGGAAACGGAGCGGCCGGCGTGAATGATATTCAACGATTCTTATTAAATCTGCCCGTTTCCGAACATAATGTTAATATTTTGGACGCTCAGCCAATGGCAGACGATACGGCGGCCACTCGTCCCACTTTTCTGATTCAGACGGCAGGATCGGTGCGGTATCACGAAGCCACCGATTCTCAAAACAAACAATTCCAACAGACTTTCGTTATTACTGTGCAAGAAGACAAATGGAAGGTCGTCAGTGATTGTTTCCGGTTTCAAGGGCCAGTATTCAGGGACCAATAATAAAAACTTTTTTCAATGTGACTCATATTTTAAGTAACTTCTTTTGTTATTGATTTCTAATAATCTACGTTCTGATTTGTTCTAACATATTTTAAGAATAAAAGTATTAAAAAATATTGTGTATTTTAATTTTAATTAATATAAATATATAATGAAATAATAATTTATTTGTATTTTGGAAGAATTAGTTAAGTCGTGGTTTTTTTTCTGGAGGCGGTTTCATACTTTCTTGTTTGACAATGTCGAGTTGTACATTATTTCCACTAGACGGTCCATTGGCGACTAACGTGACACCGTTAGTTGTCGAAACAGGCGCTGGCTCTCCCGGTTCTTGCTTAATAGTTATATTGGCATTATTTGTATTTTCTGTAGGTTTTGTATCTGGATTCCTTTCAGATTGGCCTTCACTTTTGACAATTGCATTGTTAGCCTGAAAATAAATGAAATTTTAGAAAAATGAAGAATTTCAATGAAGTTAGAATGAAAATAATTACAGGTTTAGTGTCAGGTTGAGTAGTTGCAGGTAAAGGAAATTGTCGAACCAATTCCGCTAAAAGCATATCGACTCTTTGTCTTTGGAATAACGTAGACGGTTCTTCTTTTGGCACTGTCAAGGCGGATTCTTTATTTCCGTTGTTTTGGCTGGTTGTACTGCTTCCTAACACTCCACGATCTATTCCTAAATTACCATCAATTTTTATTAATACAACAACGAGTACAGTACAAATTTCAAATGATTAAATACCAGGTTTGTTAGGTTTGAAATCCCACGAATACCCTTTACTAGGGTGATATCTAGAATATGAAGCTGTCTCTTCGAACGACGATTGCAAATGATGTACTGCCGATAACTGAAAACATTATTGACTGTAGTAACAATTACAGTTTACCGATATAAAAAGTAAATACTTACCAATCTAGAATTTAAAACGCTAGCGAGATCTGGAGCCTGATATATAATTCCGGCTATGATGTAATAATCTGCTAAAGGTGTGACTTGATTACTATTATGCCTATGCTGTTTTCTTATAACGTAAAGAATCGGTTCTTGTACATGCAGCAATATGTATTCGACGCCCGTCATACCGCTGAAACCCAACAAAAAGTTTAATGAGACATTCACATTAGAATCGTCCGCATACGAAACCAATAGTTACTTGAGTAAATCAGGATTTAATCGTTGCATTTTGATTTTTTCATTATTGCAGTCTTCGTCGAAGAACGGATTGGATCTTTGCGAAAAATAATCCATGACGTTCGTGGGGTTCAGGATAGGTATCCAAGTGGAATCGTGCCACGAAAGTCCTAAAGGATTCTCGGCGGTGATGGGTAGGCTGCCCATGCGCCCCGGCATCATTTTGAAAAGTTATTTTGAATAGCGCGCGCTATCGAACGACGCACGCCAAAGTCGGCGTTACGACCAAACTTTAGATCGACTGGCGAGCGGCGAATCGACGCCTAAAAATAGGTTAAACTTATCCGCTATTTAACTACAGGCTTCTTTAGAATGGAGTTCAACTTTTGTATTTTGTTTAACTGACAATTGTTCTTTGTAATTCACCTTTCCATTGATAAAACGAAGCGATTGACAGTACGTCGCTACAGTTCCATTGCAGAGCGTACTCAACATGACAGGTAAACGGTGTTGCCATATACAAAATATTGTTTTTGTTATGAGTGTAAACATTTTTTAAACCCTCGAATGTCGATTGAACTTCCATATTTGGTGATCAGACGTTTGCTCAAACGACACTGGCACATATTGGGCAGTAACACATATAACACGTTTTAGAACAATAGGACTACATGATGGTTAAATGTTCTAATTAATTAACGCTTTATAATTTAATATTTTAATCGTGTTAATTCGAAACTTTTCTAGGATTGTGTTCTACATTTGTGTTAAACAATTTGCACTTCATATAATTTAGATTAGGACTACTAGATTATGTTATATTTGTTACTAGGAGCTATATTTGTTACTTTATAGGCAGAAAAACTATAGAGTTTTTCTGCCTATAAAGAACAATAATTAATTGTTTCAAAACTACCTCAGACAGACAGAAAGACAGACAGAAAGACAGACAGATAGACAAACTTTCATACTTATAATAGTGTAGATAGATTATATAAAATACATTTACTTATAAACATTGTAATCGGCTCGTTGTTTTCAGAAACGGCCTGTAACACATACATACATGTTTTTCTCCTTTTTTTATTTAGCAAAAAAGTTAATCAATTGAGTATTACACTTACTTACATATTTTTAAATTTTCAATGCCACATCTGCTACAAAAATATATTTTCTTTTACGCGATTCGAATTAGACCTTACATAAAAATAACTTTGTATGATAAGATTTGAGCAGACACAGCTGCCAAGTGATCAAATTCAACCTGATCAAATCTGACTAGGGTATGAAAAATTTACAATATGTATTATGATCTGCAAAAGTGCAACTTATTTTTAAACAGGTTTATCAACAATTGTTTGTAATCAATTCAGTTCTTAGAAGTATTTAAAATTCCCATAAGTGCACAGAAATAAAAATATTATACATATGGATGTTTTATTTACATAAATCAATCTAAGTTATTTATGTAAGTAAAAATTATTTATACAAAGTATGTACGTGATTTTAAATTATTAATTTCGGTTATGTTCATTTGAAAATATCGAAAAAAATGGTTTTATTCTATGCACGTTAATAAAAATTAAATAAAAAATATTTCAACTAAATTAATGAGTAATTTGATCATTTTTTGATATGAATACAAAAAAAATTTCTTTTTTTTAGATGAAGAGTCGCTCTCTGTGGTGCTTTTGCATCAACATCCTGAACTAATGAAACAATGCTGTGATCTAGTAAACGAAGAATGGCCTCGGAGTGAAACCGCACGGATGCTAAGTTTACGAACATCATGTGACAAAATGCCTACATGTTTAATACTGTTGAGCAAGGATAAAAAAGTGATAGGTCATTGTAAACTGACACCAATTCCTAGCATAAAAGAAAGTTGTTTTGTGGAATCAGTCGTAATCAGTAAATCTTTGAGAGGTAAAGGGTTAGGTACATTTTTGATGAAAGCCATCGAAGAGTACTGTCGACAAGTTCTCAAGTTGAAAATGATACATTTATCGACAAAAGGACAAGAATTGTTTTATGAAAAGTTAGGATATGAAATATGTGAACCTATAACCATTTATGGAAGTTTTCCGCCAATGCAATCCATTAAAAATTATATAGTCGGTGCAACTAGCAAAATATTAAAAAATGAAGAAAATTCAAATAAACCCAAGCCACCCACCCCACCTCCTATGAATATTAATGCATCAACATCGTCAAAAATAAATAAAACATATATGGTAAAATCCATTTTATTATAACATGCTTAAATGTATTGTAATGTTCCATATCATTATTTTTTAACAATTCAATAAAATTTATTCAATGTCACGAATTGGTTGCATATTATGATTGTGAATTATTCAAGCTACATTTGCCAGACCCACTTTTTTGCTGTAATAATCTTTTTGGGACAAAGCATCCACCAAAAATTTTCCCAAATCCCACTTGGAGATTACTCTTCCTGGAGATTTACCAATTTCAACTATGAACTTGCTGCTGGGTGCATCTGCAAAAATTGAATTTTAATAAAATTGTAACATATAAAACAATATATAATGCACTAATTTCAATATTTCTAATAAATGAAAAGCTATAAAAATTTAAAAATTCAATTCCCACATCAAACATAAATATTGTATTGAACAACTGTAAAATATAATAGAGATTAGAACAAATTGTTTTATATTTAGTAAATAATAACTTACCACCGATATGCGGAGGACAAACTGCTACGTATTTCAACGAACTGGTTTCCAAAGCTTCATACATTCTTCGATGTTCATTAGTAATTTCGACATATTTTTGGGGAACTTTATCAGGTTCAAGGAAAAGAAAAGCAGAAAGACAAACTGTTACAGTTTCCACATTATGAGCTTTCATCGCTGCAATAATATTTTTCAATCCGTTCGACATATCTGTAGTCGGACTCAGATCATTTCTAGTTCCTAAAACTACCACCACACCATTTACTCCTTCGACAGCATTCAATACTTGTTCGGCATTCAAAACATTGCCGACGACTATATCAACTTTGCTTTTCACATCTTCAGGCACTTTATTTTCGTCTCGAACAAAGATTGTAATTTTTAATTCTGAAGTATGAAAAAATTTCAAGAATTACTGGTTGCAAAAAAAGCACTGGTTGTATAATAATCAATATATAAGTAAGTACATAACAAAAATATCTCATTACCTTCTTTTATAGCTGCATCGAGACTACATAGGCCAGTCATACCGGTGGCTCCGAAAATTATAATTTTTTGTGCCATGATGGGATTCTTTTAACAAGTTTTGAATGATTGACTGAAAGTAACAATACGCATGAACACGGTTATTACTACTGGGAAATCTTATCGAACTCACAAATAATATATATGGAACTACAAAGATTTTAGAACTATAGAAGAATTTTATGTTTTTCATTTTACAATATCACGAATTTTTATTTATTCGATTTCTTTTAATTTTCGATAAAAAGAAACTGCATTTTAATTTTATGAATTTCTATGAATTTTTCATAATTGTCAAAATCAATAAAATATCAAAATTTTAAATAACATTAAAAATCAACTATGCTGATTATTTTGAATTAATAAATTTAATTATGCGTTTATCAAAGAATTAAATAAAAAATAATAATTACTAACTCAATTTACGTAGACAATACAGACACAAACCAACGTTACGATGTTGTTGGCCCGAATAATAATCATCGGCCGATTCTTCCCACTTTTATAATCGACCCATGTTCATACAACATTGTTATTACTTTTTTTAAAAGATTAAATAACACAATCTGCAGATATGGTACATCATCATTTTATTAAACTATAAATTAATTTTAACTGATCATGGTAAAAAATCAAACATAAATAAGATATAGATATAGAATATTATACTGAAACCTAATTGTTGATATATATAGGTTTATCTATTCGAATATTTAACAATTAGTAAACAAACAGGAGATCGAAATGACTTAATTAGCTCATATCAATAGTTTGTTTATTTGAAAAAAACCAACATTACATATTTTAAGCTAATAATTACAATTCAAATTATAGTACAGTACACTCAATCACCGGTAGTACAAAAATTTATTTCATCTATGTGACATTATTGTATTAAAATTCTATGTACTTTATGCCATTGATCTTGATTAAAAAAACAGGATCATAACAAAAAAATATAAAATAAGATAAAAATAAGAGAGAATAGTGATAAAATCAATTCAATCTAATTATAATTAAAATTGGAATAATGTCAAATTTTGGGATAAAATTTAGATTTTTTTTTAATTTAAAATAGTTTTTTCAATTTTACGTTTAAAATCGGAGCACTATAAATTTCCATGTCCCGGCTTCGCTCCTGCTCCGAATAAAAACCCATTGCTCTACCTGCTCCGTGCTCCACTCCAAAACCCTGAATTATTCAAGCTACATTTGCCAAACTCACTACTTTGCCATAATATTCTGAATGAGACAAAGCATCCACTAAAAATTTTCCCAAATCCCACTTAAAAATTATCTTTCCTGGGGCTTTATCAACTTCAACTTTAAATTCTTTACTAGGAGTCTCTACAAAAAATGAAATTTACGAAAATTACTACAAAACAACACAAGTATATTATATAATGTATTAATTTAAATACTAATACGTAAAACGCTATAAAAATTTATGAATTCGAAACTCACATAAAATACAAATATTGAATAACCGTGAAACATAATAATAAAGATAAAAACAAATTGTTTTTATATTTGATATCCAATAACTCACCGACAATTTGTGGAGGAAAAACTGCTACATATTTCAACAAACTGATTTTCAAAGCATCATACGTTCTTCGATGATCAGCGTTAGTGTTGATGAACAATTTTGGAACTTTTTCAGGTTTATAGAAAAGACTAGTAGAGAGGCAAACTGTTACAATTTCTACATTATGAGTTTTCATCGCTGCAATAATATTTATTATTCCGTTCGACATAACTGTAGTCGGTCTAAAATCATTTCTAGTTCCTAAAACCACCACAACACCGTCTACTCCTTCGACAGAATTCAATACTTGTTCCGCATTCAGAACATCACCGACAATTATCTCAACTTTGCATTTCATATTTTCAGGCACTTTGTTTTGGTCTCGTACAAAGATTTTAGTTGTTAAACCTGAAGAAAAAAATCACCAATTATGAAATAATTCACAGGTTGAAAACATTAATCGATTAATAAAAAATTTATACATGACAAAAATGTATTGTTACTTTTTTTTACAGCTGCATCGAGACTACATAGGCCAGTCATGCCTGTGGCTCCGAAAATTATAATTTTTTGAACCATGATGGGATATTTTTATGATATTTTGAGCGATTGACTAAAACTGACAATATGCATGAACCTGTCTTATATGAAGAAAACCAATTGTGAAAAAAATAAAACTCTTTTTTAATTTTAACTTTGTTGAAAAGGCATATCTGCCGAAAGCAGGTATAATTTTGGTTGCCAATTCCCACGCCTACAGATAAATTCAATGAAATATAATCAATAATAATTGACAGAAATTTTTTCAAGATTGCAAATGAGTTAATATTTTTACATTTAGACTAACCATTCAGCTGTAATAATTAATTAAATAAATATTGGCTGAATTTGTCCGAACGAACGTTATACAGTTAGTGGGTCTATGAAGACACGCCCTTATATTATATATTTAAATACTCATCGACAAAGAATAAAAGATGTGTGTGAATTATATGAAACTGACAATGAGTTATATAAATTGAATAATTTGCCTGATATTTTGAGAGTCGATAAATTGGATGTTTAGCTCGGACGGTTTATGCTGGGATTTGTGAAAATGATCACTGAGTGGAATAGTTAATATGATTGATGAGTTTTTCAACTAGCTATGTAGCTAGCAGGGCTTTAAACTATACAAAAAAAAATATTAATTTGAAAACTTTAATATAAATTACAATAATAAAGGCAGAAACAAACCAATACTAGGATGTTAGTAGCTCAGATAATCATCGGCTGATTCTTGCCAATTTTATAATCAGCCCATGATTATACATTCTTTCTTATAATTAAAATGACACAATCTGCAGATATGTATTGTACACCATTCTTTTAGACTAAAAAACTAATTGTAAGTTTTTAAACTAAAACTAATTATGGTGAAAAACAATCATAAATACTAAAACTAATTGTAGATATACATCAGTGGGGTGTCGTGACTTTAAGACCAAGGGATGCTGTCTAATAAAAAAACGAACAAATTCATTTTTTGTATTTTATTTTTCGCTCTTTTTTGAAAAAAATTATCCGTAACTGCATCATAAATTTTTTTCGTAATCTTTATCAAAAATAATATAAGACATAGTGTGTGAAATATCAATCGAATTTCCAAGCGAATTGTCTATAAAGATTCAAGCGGGAGAACAGCATCCAATGTGCATACAACGTAAAATGTCAACGCAAGCGTTCGACTAAAGAACGCACCGCAATGTGCATGCGCAAAGGTAGCTGATTCCAAATCTGAATCTGCCACTTTTGCACACAAGTATGAGCACAACGGCTATATTTCGTCAGTATATATCATAATCACGTAAGCAAAAACAAATCAAAGAGAAACAAAACTATAATAAAATATTCTTGACGAGAAATTTAGGGGATGCGCTGCATCCACAGCATCTATGGACTGCACGTCACTGATATACATACATATTATAAATAATAATAATATACAACTCACCAATTTTAGCTTATCAGTAAAAACATATTGCGCAAATATTATATCCAGTTATTCATTTGATAGGCCACGATCTGTGTGAACCTTCTTTTGAATTCATGTCAGTTTATTTCCACCAATTTTTTTATACTCTCACTTTTCTTTTATCGTTACTGAAGCATTAGATTTGACAAACTTACAATTAGAAAATTATGGTTTTATAATGGTATAGATTCTGCACTCTCTTCTTGGACTCATCAAAAGATTTTGTAAATGTATCTCTTACCAATTTACTATGCCATTTATAAAATAAGAAATACGAATGCTGAAATGCATCAATCTGAATCAATGCTTTGTCATTATTTCTCCAAGATTGAAAATCTTAACCAGGTTTATCTCGATGTAAAATATTCGATAGCAATAAAATTATAACTGGATAATACATTCCAATCTAAGTTACCTGTTCTACTTCTTATGAATATTAATTTATCAACACTATCAAAAATAAATAAAATATACTTATATGGTAAAATCTATTTTATTATAGCATACTTAAATATATTGTATTCTACTGTTCAATATATTAGTGTTTAACAATTTGATAAAATATATTCGATATCAATAATGATTTCATATTATAATTATGAATTATTCAAGCTACATTTGCCAAACCCACTACTCTACCGTAATATTCTGATTGAGACAAAGCATTCACCAAAAATTTTCCCAAGTCCCATTTAGAAATTACCCTTCCTGGAGATTTATCAAATTCAACTTTGAATTCGCTACTAGGTGCATCTGCAAAGAATGAATTTGAATAAAATTACTACATACTTCACTAATTTCAACATTTCTAATAAGCAAAATGTTATAAAAATTTAAGAATTCTTTTCTCGCATAAAATACAAATATTGCATAATTGCAAACATATTAAAAATAATATTAATCGTTTTTATATTTACTATTCAGTAACTTACCACCAATGTGCGGAGGAAAAATTGCTACATATTTCAACGAACTGGTTTTCAGGGCATCGTACATTCTTTGATGATCAGAATTGAGGTCGACGAACATTTTAGGAACTTTTTCAGGTTCAAAGAACAGAAAAGCAGAAAGGCAAACTGTCACAAGTTCTACATTATGAGCTTTCATCGCTGCAATAATATTTATCATTCCATTCGACATATCTGTGGTCGGTTTCAGATCATTTCTAGTCCCTAAAACCACCACAACACCGTCTACTCCTTCGATAGCGTTCAATACTTGTTCCGCATTCAGAACATCACCGACGATAGTCTCGACTTTGCTCTTCATATTTTCGGGCACTTTGTTTTCGTCTCGAACGAAGACTTTAGTTGTTAAACCTGAAGTATGAAAAAAATCTCGAATTGTGAAATAATTTATAGGTTGATTAATCAATTTATGTACGACAAAAATGTCTAATTACCCTTGTTTACGGCTGCATCGAGAGCACATAGGCCAGTCATGCCGGTAGATCCGAAAATTATAATCTTTTGCACCATAGTGGAATACTTTGTGAGAAGTTAAGTTTTGTAAAAATCGAACGTGACAGTAAGCACGGACACCGGTACGTATCACGACTGGCAATCTTCATTAGATCCTTATCAGGGGTTTTCAAGCTCGCTAATTATGAACGCTACACTACAAAGTTATCAAAATCATAAGAATATTTCTTTTCGTTTTGTAATATATAAGTAAGGGTTGGGAGAAGCTAACGCACACGAAGCAAACGCACACGAAGCAAACACACAAGAAGCAAATGCACACGAAGTAAACTCACAGGAAGCAAGCTCACACGAAGCGAGCTCACACGAAGCAAGGTCAAACGAGGCAAGCTCACAGGAAGCAAGCTCACACGAAGCAAGCTCACATGCTTTCGAAAATTTTCGTATCATTTAACAAGAAATATTACTTTGGTACTGACAAAATATTATGGAGTATTCACTGACGTGAAATTATTTTAACACAAAAATGCATTTTGGTGCTTTCAGTTTCGTGTTTTTTTCACTTTAATTTGAAAATTTGAAAATTTTCGAAAGCATGTGAGCTTGCTTCATGTGAGCTTGCATCGTGTGAGCTTGCTTCCTGTGAGCTTGTTTCCTGTAAGTTTACTTCGTGTGCGTTTGCTTCGTGTGAGTTAGCTTCTGGGAACCGTAAGTATCATAATATTTATTTATTCAATCATTTTTAATTTTCGATAAAAAGAAGCTGCATAATTGCTACATTCATTTTTAAATTTTATATAAGTACTTACTTATTTATATAAATTTTTGAAAATCGATAAAATAGCGAAATTTTAAAAAAACCACAAAAATCAACCATGGCTATGAAACGTCAAGACCACGACATAAATACATAACCTTAAATTCGCGCGCTGCTTGCACGTGATTCGTTTGTAGTGTTTATGTTTGGACGTTAAACTATTAAACTGTTTTCCTATTGATTTATTCAATTCAGTTTCGAAGAAATCAACTAAAATCAATTAATATGGTGGCTACCGAACAATATTTTCCACGGGGTGGCAAGAAACCGAAAGTTGGATTGAACGACAAGAAAAAATACGATGTATGTTTATTTAGGTTTGTCATATTTTGTGTCTATTATGTTTGATGTGTTTATTTCTTTGAAGTTTCTGGGAAATTCTGATAAAATTGGAAAGAAAAAAAAGTATAGACCGAGAATAATACAAAAAAACGTAGAGAAAGACCTGGATTATTTATCAGATATATCATATGAAGATGACGATGGTAGCATTAAAGCTTTGAGTGCAGAAAAGTTATCAAACAAGGTTTGAGTTTGTTTTGAATGATCCAATACATGTGCTTCTTTCAAATTCTTGAATTGTGTGTTTTTGTTTAAGACAATACACGAAGGAATGGTTTTGCTGGGCAGAATAAGTAGCATATCTGATACCAAACTAACAGTTTCACTACCCAGCCGTTTGTTCGGTTTTATTATGGCATCTCATATAAGTGTGCCGTATACGAAACTTCTTCAATCTTATGTCAATGATGAAATTGAGGTATTTTATTTAATATTTTATTTGAATTTTACACAATTTGTAACTAAAATTTGTATCTCCATGATTTTTTTTTCACAGAATATTAAATCGTTGGATGAATTATATGCAGTTGGAGAATATTTGAATGTGAAAGTTATATCCACAACTCAAAAGGATGATAGAGTAATACCAGCTTTCTCTATGATGCCACAAGATGTTAATACAGGAACGACATTTTTAAACGTCCGAGATGGTAAATCTTCATCTAAAATCTCAATAAAGTTATCGATTTGTAGACCTTTAATTTATATCTATTATTTAGGAGACATACTTAGGGGCGCTGTGGAGTCCATTGAAGACCATGGATATGTTATAGATTTGGGTATAAATAATTGTCGAACATTTCTACCGTTGAAGTGGGCAGAGAAAAATTTTAGCATAAGTAATAGACGATTTATAACAATATAAAATTTATTTACAGTATGATATTCAATTTGGATTATAATTTTTTCAGACGTTGGGCAAGTAATATGGTGTGTTGTGAAGAAATGTGTCACATCTGCAAATAATTCCATCATCACAGTCACTAACAAATTAAATTCTCTTAATACCTCATGTATAAGTGGCGAAAGAATACAAAACTATTCAATTTCTGACTTGAAACCGGGAATGGCTGTTGATTTTTACGTCAGCAAGGTGTCTATTAATTTTTTATAATTTTTATTTTGTAATTTACAATATAATATTTATGATCAATTTTATTTTCAGCCTTTAAAAGATGGTGCTGAAGGTTATGTACTTTCAAATAACTCTGTCGGGTATGTACATACTTCACAAATTGGAAATCGTTTACTCGTTGGAAAAACAGTAAAAGCTTATTTATTATATGTTATGCAAATTACAAAACTGCCTTTTTTCACTACTCGAGAAATATATAAAAGTTTTCAACCTGATATGAACGAGGAAATGCCGCACAAAGAGGGCTCCATTATCGAAAGTGCAAATGTATGAATTTATTTAATTTTCTTGTTAAATATGTACAGAAATAAACCTATTTTCATCTTATTATTTTCTATAACCAAATATAGGTTTCGAAAGCTTTTGCTAATATTGTCATATTTAAATCGGAAAACAGCGTATTTATGATGCCGAAGAAATTTTCTAATCATAAAGATGAAGAGAATTTAGTTGATTTCTATCAGAGAGGTAATTTTTTTTATTATGTACTCGATTTGATTGTGTAAAAATCTTAAAATTTTTATGTATTTTAGGTAGTGAACATACAATACGTATAATAAACTATTGCTTATCTGATTATGCATATATTTGTTCTGATGATGAAAAATTACTTAAACAAAAGCATTTTTCTTATCATGATTTTTTTATTGGAGAATCTGTTGAGGTTGTAGTCAAAACTGTTTCTGAAAAAGGAATTTTAGTGGAAGTAGAATCACTCAAAGGTTGGTATTTTTATGAAAGAAGTAATAAAATACAAATGTATATTTTATATTTTTATTTTAATATAGGCTGGATTCCTAGTTTGCATATGAGTGATGTCGGTTTGAATTGGTCTTCAAAATCTGATGGAAAGAAGGTGAATATTATCATTAAAAAGTTCAAAATAGGAGAAAAAGTACCAACTAGAGTCCTAAGAGTTAATCCAAATAAAAGTCAGCTACATTTAACCGCAAAACCTACTCTCCTTTCTCAAGACTTTAAAGTTTTGTCATCTTATGAAGATGCTGAAATTGGAACTCAATATAAAGGAACGGTAGAAACCGTAAGTAAATTGTTTTGCAAATCTATTTGTACTGTTAGATGGTCTTTCATTATCTTCAATATATATGTATTTTTAAATTTATATAGCTTTTATTATTATAACGCATTGTTGAAGTTTATCTAATGTGTAGTTAAATCTCATTGGTTGATTATTATTTTAAGGTTTTCAAAGCTGGAATTTTGGTAACATTCTTCAATGGAATATGTGCTTTTGTTCATCGGAATGAATTGAGTCACGAAAAAGTCGAAAATATACAAGACATTGTGAACATCGGACAAATTGTAAGTATAATAAATTTTAATAATGGCTTTATCAATTAATGTGAACGTTTCTCTCAATTTTTCATGTTGTTTTAGGTTAATTGTACTGTGATTTCGGTTAATCTCGACGATAAAAAAATGATTTGTAGTTTGATTCGTTCTGCGAGTCAAAGTGATACAGAAAATGATAATTCAATCAAGAAGGTAAAAATCTCTGAAATATTATTTGATTCTTTTGAGATTTATTTAATTTTTTTTTCTTTCATTTTTAGAAAAAGAAAAAAATCAAAAACAAATCAGATGACATTTCTGATGATTCCAATAAAAAGATTTCTGAAAGCCCAAAATTGAAATCGGAAAATAAAAATATTGAAAAGAAAAATATTACAACAGTTAAAAATGATAACTCTATAAGTGAATCGGAAAAAGATCTTGATTCCCAAAATATAAAAACGAAAAAAAAGAAAAAAGGAGAAAAACACAATTTTGGAAATGAATCAGACAGCATTTCTCCGTTGAATAAGGTGAAAAATATTTATCGATATACATCCATCCCTCCCTCGATTTACGTGGTTTCACTAGAACGCAACAAACAATTTTTTTTAAATCGAAATATTTTAAATTTGTTAAAAAAATAATAAAAGTAAATACAATCATCATATAATTTCTAAATAAAAAAAAACTACTTACAATCAAATAGAGTGGTCTACTCTAAATGTAATAAAAATTATTATTCAAGTAATGATAAAAATGATTTCAAACCAGCAAAATAGGGAAAAACTGAACAACAGAACAGAAGCGAAAATGAGGATAAGTTTATAGAACTGTATTACATACACATGCATATTCATTTGTAGGTTGTGTTGAGGGTAGCTTTATTGTTTGTAAATAGAATCATTGCATATGAATAAAACATAAATGGTAAAGTAAATAAAATAGTGATTTATAAAAAAAAATTAATATTTTAATCGATAACAAAAGCCTTAGTTGAACCAACCAAAAAAATTGAGTCTAATCACATGTTAAAATAAATCTAATTATTTAATTTTAATTACGATCAATAATTTTAATTGTGATTATTTGATATAAATTCTGACCATTCAATATTTATCCTGATCATCGGTCCATTTAATGTAAATTTAGATCCAAAAAATACAAGCTTCGTATAAATCGGGAGATGGGTAATAAAACGATACATTCATAATTTTTATATTTATGTAAAAAATTTCAGACCAGCAAAAAGAATCAACAAAATGCTGAAACTTTATCAGGTAATAGTTCTAATTTTACTATAACCGAAAATGTAAAGGACGATAATCATAATGAAAGTCGTGAAAATAAATCAAAACGGAAGAGAAAGATTGAAAATGAGGAAGGAAATGAATCATTAAAATCTAAAAAGAAAAACAAAGAATGTGCTGCAATTTCTGATGAAAAAAGTGAAGAAAGGAAGTTGGAATTTGAGACCCAATTTTCAAGCATGACGAATTTTTGGAATTTAGATGCTTCCACAATTTCTGAAAATGTTAACAAAAACGCACCAGATTCTTCGAGTAGTGAATCGGAAGAGGATAATATAGTAAGTGTACTGTAATATGTATGTATATTATTGTATCGATGAAGTAAAATAATAATTTATGTATGTAACAGGTGGAAGAAAATATAAAGAAAAAGAAAAAACGATTAACAAATGCTGAAAAAGTAAAAAAAGCAAGAGAAGACGAAGAAAAGTTAAGACAAATAGAAAAGGATCTTATGGAAGTCGACAGTCAACCGAAATCATCAGATCAATTTGATAGATTATTGCTGGCGAATCCCAACAGCAGTGAATTATGGATCTCCTATATGGCTTTTCATCTTCAGGTACTGAGAATTTTTATTATATTATGTACTATAAAAATGTTTTTGTAAACTGAATTTTTTTTTCAGGCTACTGAAGTAGATAGAGCACGTGCTATAGCGAAAAAAGCAATAAATGTCATATCTTTCAGGGAAGAGCATGAGAAAATGAATGTATGGCTAGCCTTATTAAATTTAGAAAATAGATTCGGAACCAAGGTGAGTACATTTAGGCTTTGTCCGCATTAGTCCCGACTTGTTGCGACTCGGTCATCAAAAATGATAAAGTAAGTAGGTAAATCAGGAGGAGAGGAAACGCAATGGCTTTGCAACGCAACGCAATGTAATGGCTTTGAAAGCGGTGACGCCTGAGCGATATTGCATGCGTTTCGAAGCATCGTATGTTTATCGTTTTTGCTGACAAGTCGAAAGAAGTCAGACTAATGCGTATCGACCCTTAGCAACACTAGATGAAAATTATTTTTTCATTGTATTGTAAACATATTAATTTTGTAGGAAAGTCTGAATTCTACATTGAAAGATGCAATTCAAATGAATGATAGTTTCAAAATTCATTCAAAAATGCTAGATATGTATGCAGAAACTGGCAAAATTAACGAATTGACATCGTTAGTAGATACTATGTTAGCCAAATATAAACAAAACCCAGATACATATATGTGTACGGGAGAATCTTGCTACAAACTCAATTTAGTGGACAAAGCAAGAGCTATAATGCAAAAAGCCATCAGTCGATTGGATAGTAAACAACGTAAGCACTACTTTAGATATAATTTATTAACTATGTTAGGATAATTGAATAAATGCCAATTCCAAAATTTCATAGATGTTCCGGTTTTGACAAAGTTTGCTCAATTAGAAAATTCCAACGGTGATACGGAGAGGGCTGAAACTTTATTCGAGCAAATGTTAGGATGCATGCCTCAAAGGGTGGACATTTGTGGAGTTTATATCGATATGTTAATGAAATCTAAAAAGATCGATAATGCGAGGTAATCTTATTGTTAAATTATTGTAATAATTATAATAACGTTAAAGTGCAATAATTTAACCGTTTTGAATATTTTTAGATTCGTTCTTGAAAGGGCAATTTCTCATAAATTAAATGCTAGAAAAATGAAATTTTTGTTCAAAAAATGGATTGAATTGGAAGAAAAATTTGGAGATCCAGATAAAATAGAAAAAGTCAGACAAATGGCTCTAGAATATATCGAAAAAGTTACTGATCAATTGTAAATATTGTTAATTGATGTGATGAAAAAATAAATAACTTCAAAATTTTATTGACTAATTTTCCCAAATCTCACCCTACCTGGAGATTTATCAAATTCAACTTTGAACTGCTAGGTGTGTCTAAAATATTTTTAATAAAATTAGGTACTACATGTGAAAGCATATACTTGTAGGTAATACAATGCACTAATTAAAAAATATATATTTCATTATAAAAATTGAGCTTATGGTAAATGGAAAAATTAAAATTAAAATTCTCAAATCATATTTTGTAAATAACAGCATAGGATAATCCAAATAATCATACTCATTTTGAAAAAGTTAGGTGTTTTTAGAAGAAGTTGGGCGCCTTTGGATCGATAAAATGCTGAAATAATTGGGGCATCTTCACGACTGAAAAAAATTGAAGCACTTTTGGTTTTCCTGCCAGCTCGGTGTTCTTGGGCAATGCCAGATCTTCCCTTGAGCCAGCCAGTGCAGGCTCAAGGGCATCAAAAGGATAAATACTAGTCATGTTTCGAAAATTATGGTGTCAAAAAAAAAAGATACTGTTCAAAATTTTATTAAACTAAATAAAACAATTTTCTTATATTATAATTAGACATTGTCCAAAACAAATTTACCCAAAGCTCCCTTTCTAAAACCATCCAACAGATATTTAGCAGCAAATATAAAATCAGGATATGTTTTATAACCCTCACTAGTTCTGATTTTCTTATATTTATTTAAATTCACAGCACCTTTAGTGAGAACCTCACTAATTTCATCAGTAGGCTCGTCTAATCTCATATATTCAACGTATGAGAACTTTTTACGTTGATTCATCCAGAACAATAAGTAATCGGCAATTACATCTTCGCCGACTAAATGATCTTGCAATATGTTGCAAAGAGCCATTTTCAATCCTGTCTCAATATCGGGAATATTCGGCCACAAAATTCCAGGAGTGTCCAATACATAAACTGGTGGGTCTTCGCAAATTTTAATCCTATTGAGAACACTTCGGGTTATTCCAGGTACTCCTCCTACAGGTGAAGCGTTCGATTTACCCAAATATCGGTTACGCATCGTGTTCAATAATGACGATTTGCCAACGTTCGGAATGCCTATAATCATAATATTGTGCTCTCTCGATTGATTTCTATGATAACGATCAGATCTTTTAATGAGGTCTTCTGCCATTGGAAAGACTGCTTTGAGGCCTGAACACCTTTGACTTTTACAGTTTGTAAAAAGTATGTTTTTGATATTGCTCTCTTCTTTAATTCTTTGCACAATCTTGGGTTGGAACATACCATCGCACAAATCTCTTTTGTTCAAAACCAGTATGTGTGGTTTGATAGCAGTTATGCTGGATTGAAAAATAGGATTTCTACCGCTAAAAGGTATTCGAGAATCGTGAACTTCTATTATACAGTCCATGTGTATGAGTTTGCTCTGCATTTGCTTCAAGCCTCTGTCCATATGACCGGGGAACCATCGTAAAACGTTACTGTCGAAAAGTTTGAAAGTATCCCGGTAAATTTTTGTAGTTTGAGCCATTTGTTTATCTAAATAATCACTTATTTTAACAAGACAGTACTAAATGTCAAACTTTCATAACCTAAAAGTAGGTAGCGATATTTTGATGGACAACATAACAACTCAAATCTTCATCATACTTATATTTTTGTTATTTGAAATTATGAATTCAAAATTACAAAAGTTCAACAGAAAAGTTTCATAACAACTTTATTGAACATTTTATTTTACATTTGCGATAATGCACTCAAGTATAAATTTTTTTTAAAAGACGAAATTTCGGATTGTGCTCACATCAGTTTGACTTCAGCCACGATCCTGAAAAGTCCTGAAAAGGGACTTCTTATACTTATATTTCGTATGCATTTCTCAAAAATTCACGTATTTCTTACTTAGGTAGGTAGTTGTTATATTGTTTTTCGTCCTTCAACCACATGGTATCGAAATACGATCTCCAAGTAGTTTTTTTTTGTTTAAAGAAACGTTCAATTTTGGTTTCAAAAATTCTGTTTCGGGAAATTTGATCTCGACAACGAGCTGCGAGGAAGACCGAAAACCATTATTGACGACGATAAATTGAGGTTGAGGGTGGCAGTGGTGTAGTGGATCCGAAACGTTGTTCCGGCACTTTTTTTCTAACAAGCCGGAACGCGTTCCGTTACTTTTCTAAATATGCGAAAAGTTGTTTTAAAAATATTAAAAAATAAATAAATTGATAGTTTTATGGTGATGCAGTTTAATTGACTAAACCATTTGGAAAAAGTTTTCGCCTGTGGCGCCTTTTTTTGTCTTATTTTCCATTATTACAGTAACGGTCGATGAAATTGCAACACCTGGAAACTTTCAATTCCATCAGTTGTACGTGAAATACGCTACATCTTTTTTCAAAATTAATGTACCCATGTATAATCTGATGATTTTAATTATTATCTGAATTCATATCTGGATATTTAAATATTTCATTTTAATTTGTCGATTGTATGCGGTGACTCAAACTGCGAATGAGTATTGGTGCATGTACGTGTATAAACATGTTTCTGAGGTGCCAACTTAAATTCGTATGTATGCCAAAGATCACTTTTACCCGCTTGTGCTTGCGTCGCGTGCACTTGTGTCATTTGGTAGCCAGAAGTTAACTCACACGAAGCAAACGCACACGAAGTAAACTCACATGAAGCAAGCTCACACAAAGCGAGCTCATACGAAGCAAGCTCAAACGAGGCAAGCTCACACGAAGCAAGCTCACACGAAGCAAGCTCACACGAAGCAAGCTCACACGAAGCATGCTCACATGCTTTCGAAATTTTTCAAATTTTCAAATTAAAGTGAAAAACGTTTAACACGAAACTGAAACCACAAAATGCATTTTTGTGTTAAAAGAATTTTACGTTACACGTAATAGTATACGTCCATAATATTTTGTCAGTACCAAAGTGACATTTCTTGTTAAATGATACAAAAATTTTTGAAAGCATGTGAGCTTGCTTCGTGTGAGCTTGCTTCATGTGAGCTTGCTTTCTGTGAGCTTGCCTCGTTTGAGCTTCCTTCGTGTGAGCTCGCTTCGTGTGAGCTTGCTTCTTGTGAGTTTACTTTGTGTGCGTTTGCTTCGTATGAGTTAGCTTCTGGGAACCGTGTCATTTGCACTTGCGTCAGGTGCGCTTGCGACATTTTGCAATTTACCGTCAAATTTTGATTACCGGTAAACGGTAAATAATTTTTCTCATTACCGGTTTACCGGTAAATAAAAAAATTAACGTATGACCCGAACCGGTAATGCAAGGGTAACTCTACTGCGAACCAATGCTGGTACGACTGTGTCAAAACATGGGTTGTTATTTCTGTTTATACAATGTTGACGTCTGTCATTCGCTACAATCAAAAAAATTATCCTAAATAACTAACATTATTTTGAACCGGTTTTCGCAACGACATTTTGGTTTAAAAATTCTTAAATTCTAATTTTTTTATATTGTTTCTGGTTTCCGTCAATAACTTCAATGATTTTACTTGTTATTATTTCGAATTGTTGACTTTCTATTAATTTTAATTCTGACATTGTTTTCCTTTTACAGTAAGCAACGAAAGTTTAGTTCCTCAGATGGAAACTAAACGTGAAAAGTCAGAATATTTTTCTTTCGTCGACTGTGTGTTTTGCTTTGGGAGAGAAAACTTAAAATTCATATTAAAAAAAAATGAAAGTACTTCAAAATATTCTACTACGATAGCGAAATGCTTTGATATACAAGTAACAAAGAATTACAGTTACAGTTAATTTGTTTGTGCCATTATCAAAGTAATATATCAACAATATTTTTTTCTAGATAAAAAGAGTTAGTGAAGATTTGAAAATATGTGAAATATGTATTGAACGATTGAGCGGGGCCCTCGAGTTTAAGCACAAATTGGATTGTTTTATCATTTCCAGACAATCAAGTAAGCATTATCATTTGATACATATGTGTTTTCCATACGCATTAATTTGATGCTTTTAAAATTATAAGTTGCGATCAACATTGAACAAGATTGTCTTTAATTTATTTTATAATAATAAAAAGCTTGAAAAATAGCCATTATTAGAGAAATTTTCAAAGAAAAGGACTTTTGGTATATTAAACAAATAATTCAACACTATTTATAACTAAATAAATAAGTCTTGACTATCCTCTATCTTGGTTCGGTTTTATATTTATCACATGTCTTAGAACATGATCACTGGCTTAGTATATAACATACACTAGGTTCTCTTTTTTTTAAATACAATATTTTTTTTTTGGACTATATGAACGTACAAATGTATGTACAATGTAATAACTTGACTAACAAGAGTACATTGTTAATAGAAATACATTTTTTTAATGCGATTTTATGTATATTTTATATAGCAGTTTCACTTTTTCATATCTTTTTTTATGCGATTTTTTTAATGCGGAACGGAACGCATCTACCGCATAAAAAGAGAACCTAGTGTAGTTGGAAATTCATAAATATGAGCGAAATGATTGTCACTTTCATTCGCATATAAATCAAGTAATTGTATATGATGCACGTATTTTTCATACCAATTCCACTGCCTTGCTCATCACTATTTCAGCAGTCACTCAAAATTTATCATGCAACACATATATTCTGAAATGCTTTCAGCATCAGTCAGTGGTCACAACTATATTCTCCATTTTAATTTGTATTTTTTTTACTGATTTCATTCTTCATTTCAGCTGAAAAAGTATACCAAGACAATTGTAGCAGGGATTATTCCAATCATAAATTAGCATTTGTTGTCAAAAACGAATGTCTGATTGATGACTGTAACGATTTAGAATCTTTTGTGTCAGAATTTGAATCAGAATCTGATTTTGAAAGTGATAAGAATCCAAAATCATACGTTTTAATTGATTTCAAAAATGATAAATCAAAATCAAATATTTCCAGTTTCAAAAGTGATAAAAACACAAAATCAAGTGCTTTGATGTATTTACAAACTAATAAATCTGATTCTAAAATAGAAAACCCTGATGAAAAGCCCAATGAAAAAAGTGAAGCAATTTATCATTATATTTTGTTATTGATATTCCGAAGGTTGTCTGTTTTAGTAAAACTTTTGTGTTTTAGGGGAGAAAAATTTTGAATGTACAGTGTGCAATAAAAATTTTGCCTCAAAGAGCAATTTGAATAATCACTTTGTAATTCATACAGGTAAATAAATTTTCCTTTATATGTTTTTATTGATATTTCGAAGGTTGTCTGTTTTAGTAAAGTATTTGTGTTTTAGGTGAGAAAAATTTTGAATGTACAGTGTGCAATAAAAAATTTTCCAGAAAGTACAAATTGAATCGTCACTTTGTTATCCATACAGGTAAATCAAATTTACCTTAAATTTTTTTATTGATATTCCGAATGTTGTTTGTTTTAGTAAAACTTTTGTGTTTTAGGTGAGAAAAATTTAGAATGTACAGTGTGCAATAAAAATTTTGCCTCAAAGAGAAATTTGAATGAACACTTTGTAATACATACAGGTAAATCAAATTTCCTTTATATTTTTTTATTGATATTTCAAAGGTTGTCTGTTTCAGTAAAACTTTTGTGTTTTAGGTGAGAAATATTTTGAATGTGATATTTGTGGTAAACTGTATGTGAAAAAAAATTCACTGACAAAACACATGAAAATCCACATTACTAGGTAGGAGCTAGCTAGCCAAACGGATGTTTTAAAACATCTGCATTCAATAAATAAGGTGAAAAAATTAGACTCATTTTTTTCCGCATGACCTGACACGTCTTCAGATGGTCGATAACGCGCGACCAAATGGAGCTTCGATGACTATTGATGAATTATATTTTTTATAATATGAAATTTTACCACATCCTTCATATATATCAGACATTTCACCATTCTTTTTCACAATATTGAATTATTTTTACAAGAAAAAAAAAAACCAAAACGAAGGACCCCAAAATAATGGACTTTGAAATATTTATTTAATTATAAAAATTAAGATTATTTCAGAAAAGGCATATATGACTTGCCCAATCGTTGGCAGAATGTCGTAGATGTCAATGGAAGTTATTTGGATTACATAAATATAATAAATACTGTGGAAAATAGAGCTTTTTGTTCGTCTATTTTTTTCATAGTTTCCAATATGTATAATATTGGTTGGTTACATGACTCTTGCACCCCAACCAACTAGAATTTTACGCCAATTAGAATTGCATGCCAGTTAGAATATCACTTTGTCAAAAGAAAATAATATAGATGTCACCACATTGAGAAAAATATATACAAATAACACCTATTTATTTGGGGAAGTATGGATGTCTTTCCAGAGTAGTTCTTAATTCTTTAAAAAAAAAAAAAACACAAGTGCTTCGGGTTTGGTTGTGGGTTTGTGAATGAACAAAATTTATCAAAGAATTAACCACAATCGCCAAGAGTTTTGTAAACTGCTTATCAAATTAATAACGAAAATTACATACTCACTATAATTATGTGTTCAAAAGTACATTGATATGTTTCAGGTATCATTAGCATGTTAGAAATTATATACCGGTTTCCCGAAATTCATTAAACCTTTGAATGTAATCGTCCAAATAAATAAAAACCATAATTTTATATATTCATCTCTTTTTTTCGAATAATTAACATAACATAAATAATTTCAAATAATTAATACATAACATAACATAACATAAATTAGATTTTAAAATCTTCCCATATAAAAAAAAAAGTAAAGTAATCTATTACCAATATCAATTTCATTGAAATCTGAAATTATCAAGTCATGTCTTCCGTTTATTAAACGAAAAAAAAAATTATTTTGATTTATTTACTTCGTGATAATTTTCGGCATGTAATTTATAAAATATTATATGCAGAAGGTGTGACATCTAAAATAATTCAAAAGAAATCTACTGCAAAAGAATCGATTTTTTTGTTGAAGGTATCAGTTTGTGTTTAGAAAAAAATCTTTTACATTTACCGATTAACGAAAAATATGACAGAAATTAACAGTAATCTGTTGCAACGAGGGATTATTTGATCTTTGCAACAACATCTTTCATCGTTATCTGTAAAATATCACTTACTAAACAAAAGAGAATTCCGAGAAAATTTGTTGAAAATATCAGTTAGTGTTTTGATTTCGTTTTTTTCATAAAAATTAGAAATAGGTTATCTGATTTGTTCTTAAATACTCTAATATTTTCAAAATTTCTTTCATTTTCAAAATTGTGGTTAAGTTTTTGATGAGAAAATTAATTCATGGACCTGCAATTGAATTCGAAGCATTTTTCTTTTTTTTAAGCATTTTGTGCTGAAGGAATATCTATATTTTTTTGAATAGATAGGTGTAATAATAAATATACATTTTAATATAATGACATCTATAATTTTCCTTCAAAGTTTTGTAGCGATCCTGTAGTGGACAAAGTTGTTGGAATCCAGTTGGATGCTGCGTGCAATTCTGATTGGGGTGCAACGATCCGATCACCATATTATTACCATTAATTAAGTACATCACCATATGTACATATAATAATAATGAAATTTAAAAAGTCAAATGAAAATTCAATTTATTGTAATTCATAAAAAAACATCTTCAACAGAGAGATTATTAATAAAATTTATTTTATTTTATTTTTTAGCCTTAAGCATTTGAGGTGCAGATAATTTGACTTTTCCGGGAACATTTCTTGCAAGGTTTTCATCTTTTACTGCTTTTAAAAGATCCTTTTCACGTGGTGTGCATGCTCTGTCTTTCAAAAATATTTGAACAGCAGTTCTTGCAGCTTTACCCCTTTTTCCAAATCCAGGTGTCAGTTTAACTTTATATCTATAAACAAATTTAGTTAAATTGCCATTCATATTTTTGGGTTTTATTGAAATTTAAAGGCGTGTATTTTTCGGGTCAGAATTTTAATACGTTTTGGTCACAATTTTTAATTAATTTATCAGAATTTTTATTACATTGGTCAGAATACATGGGTCAGAATTTTGTGGTCGGAATAAATATTAAATGTTCAGAATTTTTATTACATTGGTCAGAATACATGGGTCAGAATTTTGTGGTCAGAATAAATATAAAAATAAGCTGAAATGGTCAAAATTTTAACTGGATTAGTCATAAAGTCGCGTCTCCACTATACTGTTAGCGACTTGCGACGCGATCCGAAAATAAATTGTTATTTTTCAGTTGACAAAAGTGTCATTTCTTTTGCTTTTGAAGATTGGTACAATTGATCAATCCATCGATACCATCACACAGCCATTAGAAATCACCTCTGACAGGATAAAAACGATCTTATTATTACTGTATTTTAAGACTGCAATTGCATGACATTGTATATATAGTTGTATATAAGTAGAGAAAACGGCTTCCGAACGGCAAAGCGAACAAGTCGATCTGTAGTTTGCACGCGCTTTCATCTGTCATTCGCACGCATATTTCTATAATAATTTATAAGAGATTAACTTTAATGATTATTGGTGATTTAAATATATTAATTTTTATTTTTAAAATTCATTTTTAATAGAATATTAATAGTGTTTTTAATAAAAAAAAATAAAATTCCTGCGCGCCATCTACTTTTCCACATTTTGACCATTTATCAACTGTCACATTCTGACCATTTGACATTTTATTCTGACCATTTACTCATTTTTATTCAGACCATTAAATAATTTTATTCTGTCCAACAGCATTATTATTCTGACCAAAGTTCGATTTTTATTCTGACAAAACTATGAATTAAATTCAGACCAAATAATTTGTTGCCAAATTTAAATAGTATTTTAATATTAAATTCATACTTGTAACTGTGAAGAGCTGAATATGGAGCAATAACAGGAACCGCAAATAGCAGTTCGTCTTCTAAAAGAGGTATTCCAGTTAGTTGGCAAAGAATGTCGGTATCTGCAGCTATTTTAGGTGCTTCAGCCTTAAAAATGATTAAATATGTGACAAGGCATTAAACAAAATGAAAAGATAATTACTTTAAGTATCAAACCTCATCTGCATCATCATCTTCATCATCATCATTTTTATTATTCTTCATTTGCACTTGTGCTTTATTTTCTTGTGGTTTTTGCTCTGCTGGTGGTTTTGGTAATTTTTTATTTTGTCCATGACCTTTTTTAGACTTTTTAGATTCTTTCTTGGGTCCATCAGGCTGTAAAATTGAAATGAAATTAATATGATAAATAAATAAATTGCCATATTTTTTATTGAACAAAATATACCTTTAACATTTCCATAAAAATAGCCCGATCTTCATCATCTTGATCTTTGTATTTTTCTTTAATTTTCTTCAATTTGCTATGTTGACCACGTTTAACTCCGCTAGAGTTTTGCTTTTCATTACTTTTTTCTTTTTCTTTTGTAGACACAGATTGAGTTGACTGCTCAATTTTGATATTAGATTTTTTGGACTTGTTCTTCTTTTTGGGTAGTGAAGGAATCGTAATGGGTTTGTCGTCGCCCAAATATATCACATTTTCGTTTTCAGTTTCTGTAGTTTCACTAATACTAATCGATGTGCGAATGTTACTTTGCATTATGATTTTCCCTGTATCGTGTTCAACTTTGATATGAGTATCAGGATATTTCATATTGTTTGAGTCATCAGAATCGGAATCGTTTATTTTATCATCATCAGAATTTTCATCGGCTGATATTTTTTGCGAAGTCTCTTCAGCAATAGGATTTAATTTGTCTTTTTCACAAACTTCGTCTTCTGAATCATCTGAGAAAAAAAAAGAATTGAAAGCGTAAGATAAACTAAAATTATTGTGTTATTATTACCTCCATCATCTGAAAGTAAAATTTCCTCAGCTTCTTCAGCTTCTAGATTAATTTCATTTTGATTATCAACTGAATTAGTTTCAGATGTCAAATCATCATTCATAGTTACAATTTTTCTTTCGTTCTCATGTCTAGGTATACTACTATCTTCTAACTGAAATTTAAACGTGAATTCAATTAAAAAAAAACTAACGATCAATATAAAAAGACCAATTTAATCAAGCGTTTTACTCGAAACATGAAAGAAAATCCAAGTGCCAATATGCAAGGTGGAAGAAAGTTTTTCTTTCCACGAATCATGAATGCACCAGTCGTTAAATATTCACCAGTAGGAGCAGATTTGGATACTTGCGCGGCATATACCCACCATGCAGACGTGACGACTTTTGCTTCCCATGCAATACTGCAACAACAAAGATAATGTTAATGTTATTTACATATGTCATTATATAATACAATCACACAAATAAAAACCTGTATGAGACGGCCATTTGGCCAGCTTCGTTGAGAGTTTTCGGAGGAACAGGAGATCCGGAAGGATTCATAATGATGATGCTAGAAGCACCAGGTATGTCGGCATGCACATATATATCAGTAGATCGCATGTAACGTTTCACTAACATTTCGTTTTGGATTTGATCTCTACCGCCGATCACCTACGAAATTATAAATTTAGTTTTGTTTGTATTATTATAAAGCAAATACAAATATAGTATATTAAAAATATAATCACTAAATAGTTTTCTGAAGAGATAAACCAATAAAACTTTTCAAACCAATAAATTTTCCTTGCTTTATTTATAGTGGTGATTGTTTGTACTTCTTTTAATGTTTGCATAGTTTTTTTTTCTGCACTTTTCAATGCTTTAGTTTGCGATTCTACAGTTTTTTGTTCTTTTTTAGCAGCAGAACGTTTTAGATCAAAATATCTAAAAATTAAAAACAAAATAATAATAATGTATATGTTACATTACGTTTGTGTAATTACAAAAAATTAGCGTAATAATTTATAAAATAATTATGTAATTGTATATTTCTTGACTTACTTTCTAGCATTTCCATATGCAGTTAAAGCTAAATCAATATCCACCATTGTTGGTTTAGAAGAATTATCGTTTTTATTTTTTTTGTTCTCATTTTCTTCATTTTCTATATCCGAACCAGCAAAGGGATCAGTCAATGAAATCGATATGTGGTTTGATTCCAATTTCAAATGTTTTATACAAAGAGCAACAGGATCATTATTTAACTGTGCTTCTTTAACTAACGTATTTATTTCAGACCAAGGCAACTAAAATGGAAAAAATATATTTTTAAAATAAATGTATACAGGGTGTTCTGCAACGGAGTGCAAAGCTTTTAAAGGGAAATAGGTCATATCATTTGGAATATTTTAAAGTAAATATACCTTAATCCAAAATATTATAGTTTTCGAGTTATTGATATTTTTTCGATTTCTAAAAAAAAGTCCAAAATCTCACACTTGGGCACTGATAATTCCCAAATGAAAGGTAGTATGGTAGACAAAACTTATTTTTTTATTTGTTTACAGTGTATTTCATCCATAAATATGAATAAAAATATCTATATCTACACAAAACTATTGCAAATACACGATTAGTTATCAAAAACTTGTTGAAGTAAAGGAAAACCAGTGTTTTTTGATATTTCTTGTTTAAAAAAAAACGAAGCTGAAAGATTTCAAGTATTTGTAAAAACATCTCTATTTAAAGCCCTTTCGATTGACGTATTAAATATGTAGATATTCAACCAAATTTAAAAACTAGGGAACGAAAATGAAACTGAAATAAGCACTAAACAATTGTCATGTTAGTCCATGGAATAAAGATATTTGCTTCCTTAAAACCACTGCAAAGCTGAATTTTAGTATGAAGCTTAATATTATGGTTTTTAAACAGAATATTAAAAGTTGATATCAATTTGTGGTCAGCATAAAATTTTACAAGGGGTCAAAGGTTGCTGAAAACGGTTTTTTGTAAATATCTCGTTAACTATCACTTTTACAGAAAAATATTGTAGGTAGAATTTGTAGGTTAAAAACATTCCTACAAAAAAGATAAAATAACTTTTATTCGTAGGAGTAACCGTTTTTCGTTTATGGATGGTTTTATTTTCTGAGAATTTATTTTAACTCGCCACGTACATGCCGTTGAGGACTGCATGGCCAGTGCCAACTCTTCAAACCGAATTATTTCCAAAACAGTTACTCCTACGAATAAAAGTTCCTACAAAAAAGATAAAATAACTTTTATTCGTAGGAGTAACTGTTTTGGAAATAATTCGGTTTGAAGAGTTGGCACTGGCCATGCAGTCCTCAACGGCATGTACGTGGCGAGTTAAAATAAATTCTCAGAAAATAAAACCATCCATAAACGAAAAACGGTTACTCCTACGAATAAAAGTTATTTTATCTTTTTTGTAGGAATGTTTTTAACCTACAAATTCTACCTACAATATTTTTCTGTAAAAGTGATAGTTAACGAGATATTTACAAAAAACCGTTTTCAGCAACCTTTGACCCCTTGTAAAATTTTATGCTGACCACAAATTGATATCAACTTTTAATATTCTGTTTAAAAACCATAATATTAAGCTTCATACTAAAATTCAGCTTTGCAGTGGTTTTAAGGAAGCAAATATCTTTATTCCATGGACTAACATGACAATTGTTTAGTGCTTATTTCAGTTTCATTTTCGTTCCCTAGTTTTTAAATTTGGTTGAATATCTACATATTTAATACGTCAATCGAAAGGGCTTTAAATAGAGATGTTTTTACAAATACTTGAAATCTTTCAGCTTCGTTTTTTTTTAAACAAGAAATATCAAAAAACACTGGTTTTCCTTTACTTCAACAAGTTTTTGATAACTAATCGTGTATTTGCAATAGTTTTGTGTAGATATAGATATTTTTATTCATATTTATGGATGAAATACACTGTAAACAAATAAAAAAATAAGTTTTGTCTACCATACTACCTTTCATTTGGGAATTATCAGTGCCCAAGTGTGAGATTTTGGACTTTTTTTTAGAAATCGAAAAAATATCAATAACTCGAAAACTATAATATTTTGGATTAAGGTATATTTACTTTAAAATATTCCAAATGATATGACCTATTTCCCTTTAAAAGCTTTGCACTCCGTTGCAGGACACCTGTATATACGATATATATAAATATAATTTAAAAAAAATCACTTGATTAGCTATAGCGCTTTGAATAGCTAATATAGCACTATCTACTAATTTTTGATTTAATGTGATAAGCTCCGCTTTTTCTTTATCGACTTTCTGATTTTTAGTCAAATTTGTCAATCTTTTATCATGGTCTTTTTTGACATTTTGTAATTTTTTCATTGCTTCACGTTCTATTTGAAGAGCCTGAAAATATCATTCATCGTATATTGGTCGTACAATTGATTCAGAGTTTTAAAATAGTATTACCTTTATGTCAATTTTTTGGCCTTCAAGCGTAGAGAAAAATTCATCAACAGTTTGATCAAACGATTCAAATAATTTATATGGTTGATTTTCATGTTGAGCATAAAGAAAAGGATGAAATTCTTGATTAGTCAGCAAAAAGTTGGGTTCGATTCCACCATCATTGTTTTTAGGACGGTCTTCTTTTTTTTGAATTATATACCCCTGAAGCCAATATATGAATTAGTCATTGGACATTAATGAAAATAGAATACGAGTTCAATATACCTTAGATGTAGTTTTAGCTGCAGTAACTAACATTTGTTCCGCCATGTCCAAAGCGTTTTTTAACATAGTCATATCTCTTTCAACATGAAAACCTTTTTCGTCTTGATTCGAAACTAGACGTAAAGTTCCGGTTAAGCCACATTTAGATAATACATGATCTATGATAGCTGGACCATATTCTAAACAACATTTCAACATATGTGATTATATATAATTTATTTATAATATAAAATTATCGAGAATAGTGTGGAAAATCTTATATATGTACCAAGATGTGGATTTAATATTTTTTTTAGATTATCATTCACTTTCGCATTTTGAAATATTTCTGTCAATTTCTCTGTAGAAGGAGGGCCTGCATTTTCTTTTGCTCTATCTAACGGGTATTTTTCTTTAACTGCAAAACTAGAATACAATAAATTGATTAATAATTGAGAAGTGGAATGTTGAAATCAATATTAAAATACTCACCGTACATCTTCACCTTCTGTATGAGGTCTTAATACATTTAATATGATCCAATTGTAATCAGTCAGAATGATATTTCCCCGATCGTATAATTCTAAAATTACGTGATAAGCCGCTTCTCCGGTGCCAAATTGAAAATCAACTACTCTGTCTACACCGAGTTGTGTTAATTTTTCTAAACGTTTGTTGTTAAGATGTTTTCTCAACTGTTCAAGAAACGGAAACAGGTATAGTGTAAAGTTGTTGCAATTAAGATAAATATGAAAACAATAAAAAAAATATTAACTTTCATACTGAACCCTGAAGGAGCCATACTTTTCGGCCACTCGAATGCCGTTGTATGAAACCTATTACCCGATTCCATCAGCAGGATACATTTTTCGTCAGGCCTTTGCAATCGGATCAAGTATGTTTTATTGTCTATATCGTAGACTTGATTTACTCTCATTCCTACATATCTGAAAATCATGAATTATACATGAAAAATAATCACTCGATAAATTGTTTCACAATCCACTCGAAAAAAAAGCTTGAAAAATTGTACAATCAGATAACAAGCATTAGATTTTATATAGGTTATATGAATAATAAATCGTTTAGAATAAAATAAATAGGTGAAATACTTTTGCAATTCAGAAACACTGCAGATTATATCGTAAGTATTGAATCTGGTCTTCATTGTGTACGATTATCAAATGCATACGTGCTAAACTCAAGAAAAGTGACGTTTGCGATTTAATGTTGTCACCATAAAAAATTATCATAAATACATCGACAGTAGCACACACGACATTACAACACGTAGAACACAATTCTAATGATAAACAAGAATATTATTTTGGTAATTGGTACTGACAAAATACTGTGTACGTATATTATAACGTCTGACATGAAATTATTTTGATAATTTCGAAAACATATGCGCTTACGTCTGGTCACTAGTGCCTTTTGGGCAAACGTCCAGTCAACATATTTTCCATCCCCAAATTTACTCACTTAAATTAAGGATTACGTAAAAAATATATATTAATAATTAATCTATTCAAATTGAATACATACTATACGAATTCATCATTCGATAAAACTGGCAATTATTAATAACAGTTTATGCGCAAATTCAACGATATTTCGACCAGACAGACAGGTTAGGTTTTTGAAGTTTACCATTTGTGTGACTGTATGCTTTCAAAATGTTAGATAAAAGTTCTGAAGTCGATTTGAGAGAAATACAGTGCGAATTAAATGTATTATCACGACCCGATGGATCAGTGATTTTATCACAAGGTACTGAACGATACTGAACGATTAATCATATTACTTCCAATGCTAAAATGTTTTGACTCATGACAGGTGACACTGTGGTAGTCGCTGGGGTTTATGGACCGGTAGAATGTAAACTGCAAAATACAGACATTTACAAAGCGGCTATAGAAGTGAATTTTGGCACAAAATCAGGCATCACGTCTGTCCGGGAAAGGTATCGGGAATCATTTATAAAACAAACATGCGAAGCCGCTCTGTTAGTCAATATGTATCCACGTGATCTTATTTCTATTAATATCCAAGAAATGCAAGATTCGGGAGGAGTTAGTATAATATTTCTATAATTTTTAACTCATAATTATCTTTATTTATTATAATTTGTTTTTTTTCAGGTAATTGCAACAGCGTTAAACGCTTGCTGCTTGGCTCTTATCAATTCTGGATTGTCTATGAAATTTTTGTTTGCTGCTGTTCATTGTATTATCACAGCGGCTGGTGAAATTGTCGTAGACCCGTCGATTAAAGAAATGGAGGATGTCAGTGCTCAATTGACATTTGTTTTTGATAGTGTTGATAAAAATATAATAGCTTCGTCGACTGAAGGTAGTTTCGGTCCTGAAAAATTCCATGAATCTATATCCAAATGCAGGAGAGCTAGTGATCATATATTTTCATATTACAGAGATGCTGTTAAAAAATATTCTTCAGCTTTATAAAATCTGTTATTATTTATATTTAATGTAATGCATTTTGATTTTTTTAATCTAACTACTAAGCTTAAGATTATACAATTAAGATTTTCAATAAATATTTGTATAATTTTCGTTGTGAATTTATTTTAATTATTAAGTATATGTAAATATTTTTGTTGGAATATAAGATAATGCACTAGTGGTCGGCGATAAATCTAAAGTCGGTCATCTGCTAGAAAAACGCAAAAAAATAATGTTTCCCAAAATGGTAATTTTTCGGAAATGGTGCGATTTATAATGTACATGAGCACTGCTTTTATAAAATTTACAGTCTTTATCAAATTTTTTACCATTACTTTATTTATATAGAAATTAACTGACATATTTCAAGTATAAATTTTATTGTTTATGAAAAGAGATTTCAAAGCCTATTCGAAAAAACAAAAAAAATACCATTAAAAATCAGAATTCATTTGAATTATTTTGGAAACGATTACTTTTACAAATAAAATTGTAATTATCTTTTTTATAGGAAATTTTCTAAGCTACGATTTTGATAACTAATATTTTCAATTTATAGAATTACTATTTTTTATGCAGAGAGCTCAAAAATTCTGTCTTTAGGTTTCGTTTCTGTATCCTAGTTTTAAGAATCTGATAGATATCTGCATATTTGATACATCAATCAAAAGAGCTTTAAACGGAGACGTTTTTAAAAATACTTGAAAACTTTGGACTTCGTTTTTGTTTAAAAAAGAAATATCAAAAACTCTAGTTTCTCTTTGCTTTAGTAATTTTTTGAAAACTAATCGCGTATTTCTGATTTATTGCTGATATACAGATATAGATTTTTGTATTTCTATTTATGGATTAAATACATATAATTATAAACAAACAAAGAAATAAGGTTTGTCTGCTATATTATCTTTCATTTGGGAATTATTAGTATGCAAGTGTGAGATTTTAGTTTTTTTCGTAAAAATAAAAAAAAAACAATAACTCAAAAACTATGATACTTTGGACTAAGGTATGTTTCTTTTAAAATGTTCTAAATAACATGACCTATCATCTCTTTAAAATTTATCCCAGACCTTTGGACCTCTGTATAATAATACTTAACGTTGTTTTCGGAAATTTTACATTGTTTTTAGTATAGATCTTATGATTAGGGTTTGCAATTTACCGTCAAATTTCAATTACAGGTAAACGGTTAATAATTTTTCCCATTACCGGTTTACCGGTTATTTACCGGTAAATAAAAAAAAAATAGACGTACGTAAATTAATAATTAAAGTAAAATTGTATGTGATAGTCACGCGATATAACGCTAAACGACAAAAGGCGACCGACAAAACGCTACCAGGACAAAACCCCACTAGGACAAAACTTCACCGGGACAAAACGCTACCGGGACAAAATACGCACAAATAAAAATTATGAGTTTTTTGAAATAATTAGTAAATATGAAGAATATACAATAAAATTTATATGTTAAAATAATTTTTCCAATATAATTTGAACCGTAAAAATTAGAAATAAATAATGTTTTATTAGATATTCTATATTCGATATCGAGTCAGGTGTTGTCAACGAAAATTGAAGCATATAAATTATTTTCCGTATACGAAAAATCAGGTGATGTGACATAGTAATTTTATTCTAAAAATAAAATAAAATAAAACGAAATAAAATGAAATGAAACGAAATAAAGTAAAGTAAAATGAACTGAAGAGAACTGAAGTGAAGTGAACTGAACTGAACTGAACTGAAGTGAACTGAATTGAACTGAAGTGAACTGAACTGAACTGAACTAAACTGAAAGCATTTAAAATGCAGCATTATAATGAACCTTAAATCGTAGTAAATAAAGTGAATATTTGTTTGCAAGCAGATTTTAACGTTACGCAGCATTATAATAAGCCTTAAATCTTAGTACATAAAGCTCAATGAAAATGAATAATTTTTGAGATTTCCTGGATTCGAAACCGCCTATAACATACATACATACTAGTATATTATATAAAAAAATCGACGGTCACCGGTGACCGCGGCGCGTCAAGGGGCCACATTTATACGAAACGCTCGTTCCCGCTCAACATAAAGCCGCACTAATTGACCGAGGGCATCATTATTATATTAATTATGCCAAAAAAGGGTAGAGACAGACTCGTCTTCGGCCGCCGGAGACATTTCCATAAAACTTTTATGAGAGCGACGTGCGCATCGTTCAAAGTGACCGCGGCCGCCCATACAAACGTCAATTCGATGCCCCAACAACGTCAGTTGCTATCTCGTCGACGCAAAAAATAAAATAAAAATGCATCAAATGTATGTGAGCGGAAAATGCTTCCTTTTCATATAAATTTTGTTTGGAAATTATCGCCTGATTCGATTTTCGGGTATGTTGTGTGTATATGTTTCGATCGATCGATTGTTTGTCGAGTATGTAAAATATTTCGTTTTTTATGAAATACAGGTTTTTGTCCTTTTTGAGAAAAAAATATTAAGTACTTAGATTTTCTTATTATAATTACATAAAATATTGATTTGAAAATGAAAATTGCGCATAATAATGAATCGAAAAAATAAAAATAACTTCAAAAATGAAAAAAATGCATTATTTTTGCTACTGATTTTTGATAAACAGAAAGATTTTTGTTATCATAATTTGATCTTTGTAAAGTTTTATTACAGTCCATTAAATAAGTTTTCTGATTGTGCGATATTGTCAGTGAATAAAGGGTTTTAAAAAAATTTGCTAAAATTTTCCATGGACGAATATTATAGCTTAACCTTGTTACTATCTAATAAATATCGATTTATTGAACAATAATATTATAGATTCCAATAAGTAGTATTGATCAAGTTGATCAGACATTCTCCTTTGAGAAGGATTGTCCTTCTTTTGGGAACCTTTTCCTCAAAATATTGTTCTCCCAAAGGAAAAATTAAATTTCTTTATCTTCCAATAGGAAAATTATCTTGTATGGTTTTGATTACATATCAATAAAAACCGAAAAAAAAATTCAACAGTTGCGCCGATCATCAGTACTCATTATATTTGATGTTAATACGTTAAATTATTTTTGATTGATATTTTTTTAACAGTATACTTCTTTAAAATTTTCAAAATCCAGCTACCTTATATCGATACAAATAAATAGGTTATTAGAGGAAGAATCACTAAAAACAAGAACCACATCGTCACAAACAGCAGAACCACAATCGAAACAATCCGTCCCATTCTATTCTCGTAGTTTCTATTGGCTTGTTGCGATGTTTATCGAACGAGATGATACAAGTCGAATAATCATCTGGTTGAGTTTCTGGGAACGAAGGAGCTTGGCCGGCTTCCTTCCGAAAGATCAAACGGACGGCGGCCGCTTGTATACGACCGGGCCAGGAGACGGACGTAAACACAACAAATTAAACGGAATGCTTTTATTCTCGAAATCGAGAAACTTGCGTGTTTACAAACTCATCTCGGCTCGAGTTTGACGTGGCGAAATGTGGCGGTGGACGTATCGAACGGTGCGGGATCGGATGTGTGGAGTTATGTTGGGAAATTGTCAATTGTATGATGGATGTTGGAAATTTGAGTAGTTTCGAATGTCGTATGAAGTGATAAGAAGGTGATTCTTGAGGAGTTTGGATGTTGGTTGTATGTGATGAGTTTCGTTGGGAAATTGTCAATTGTATGATGGACATTAAGTCGTAGTTGGATATTGGGAATTTCATTATCGTACGAAGTGATAAGAAGGTGATTCTTGAGGAGTTTGAACGTTGATTGTATGTGATGGATTTTCGTTGGGAAATTGTCGATTGTATGATGGACATTAAGTCGTAGTTGGATATTGGGAATTTCATTATCGTACGAAGTAATAAGAAGGTGATTCTTGAGGAGTTTAGATGTTGGTTGTATGTGATGATTTTTTTTGGGAAATTGTCAATTGTAATGGACATTAAGTTGTAGTTGGATATTGGGAATTTCATTATCGTACGGAGTGATAAGAAGGTGATTCTTGAGGAGTTTAGATGTTGGTTGTATGTGATGATTTTTTTTGGGAAATTGTCAATTTTATGATGGATGTTGTAGGCAGTGGTTGGATGTTGGAAATTTGATTATCGTATGAAGTGATAGGAAGGTGATTCTTGGGGAGTTTGGACGTTGATTGTATGTGATGAAGTTTCGTTGGGAAATTGTCAATTGTATGATGGATATTAAGTCGTAGTTGGATATTGGGAAATTGATTATCGCATGAAGTGATAAGTAAATCACTCTTAAGAAGATCAAATATTAATTGAATGGTATGAATTTTATTAGAATATTGTAAATCACATATATTAAATAATTTTCAGTGCAGTTTATATGTATGTAGTTGGAAGTTTTGGCATATGTATAATATTTGTCGATCATAAGTCTAGATGAGAGGGTAATTCTCAAGTAGTTCGTGTAAAGTAATATACATATACCTTGCTAAATGATTTGAGATCGACGAATCTATTTATTTATATTATTGGTTAATTGGAGAGTTTTACAAGACTAAATAATTTACCTCTTGTGTATTTGTTGTTAAATATTTATCAAGGCAAAATGCATAATAAAATCTGTGGAAACAATTTAGCACAGAAAATTTTAATAGCATTAATATAAAAAAGAACACTTAAAAAGCAAGTTAATAAAAAGCTTGAATTACCAACTTCTTCCATATTCTATCAATATAAATTATAGAAAAAAAAATCAATATTAAAAATAAAATTTTTATTCGGATAACTCACTATTATCAAAATCATTTCATTCCAAAACTTTCTATTAACAAAATCTCACTCCAACAACATTATCAAAATAAAAAAAAATCAACAGCACCCCCCACCGCACAAACCTCTCCAAATCCCGAAACCCTCAAACCCACCAGATCAACAAGTCAGATACCGCCCGATTTCCCCCAAAAAGCGGACATTTTCCCCCGAAACGGTGGCCGGATAACAGACAGCGCGACACTGTAAATACCCTCGCGACACAGAGTCCCGATCCACCAGCTCGTGACGAAGGTATTATACCTTCGCATCCTGGCGCGAAGGCTCCATCAATCTTCGTGCCCCCATTGTGACGACGGCCGGAATGAAATCGACGAAAAAATGGAGCCGAGCGAAAATAAACGCGGGCCACGCAACAAATCACGTCCGCGAGATAAAACGGCCGTCTTCCGTTTGTTTGTTTCTCGTTTTCGGGTTTCGTTATCCGTTTTGTGTGGCGTAATCGGATTTCGCGAGGGTGAACGCTCGCGGATCAGATCGGGAGGACGCGATGGTGTTGTCTATGGGATTTTAGGTAAAGGTTATCTTTAGCATACATACGAATTTAAGTTGGCACTTCAGAAACATGTTGTTTATACACGTACATGCACCAATACTCATTCGCAGTTTGACAGCTGGTTGGAAACTTTTATGATAGAGACTTATAAAATATTTTCGACCTGAATATCTGATTGAATAAGATACGTTCAGTAAATGTGAAGAAAAAAACACTAACCTAATCTAACCTAAACACGCGTTTAGTAATAAATACGTTCAGACTTTTGACTGAGACATGCGGCATTAAATAAGTGCGTTTAGTTTTCCCTGACTGAGAAATGCGGCGTTTGGTCCAACCCCCACGTTCAGTTTTTCTGTAAGGAAAGTGGAAGTAAACACGTCGTTTAGCGTAGCGTAGTTTAATCCAAACTGACGTTGCAAACGTCGGAATATTTTCAACCAACTGTCAAACTGCGAATGAGTATTGGTGCATGTACGTGTATAAACATGTTTCTGAGGTGCCAACTTAAATTCGTATGTATGCTAAAGATCACCTTTACCGGATGTTTGGTGGGATGGTTCGGTTTGGTTGTTGTGAGCGACGAGTGGTGTGTAAGGCTCGCATTAGCGGTTAACCGGTAAATAGCCAAAAACGTACTATAGGTAATTACCGGTAAATTGGGAAATTTAGCGGCAATTACAAAAAACGATTTCATCGCGAATTAAGGACAGATATAGGCATATTATGACGAAAGATTATTGCGAAAACAATTTGAAAGGGCGATTTTATAAGTGTGAGGTTTTGAAAACACTAACGTGTTTGAAAATATTTAGGTCTCAATCAACGATACTGTTTTTAGTAAAGGTAGCCATATACAGTTATACTTTAATCATATAATCCACATACATCTATTTTTTTTATTTACCGGTAAGTAAACGTTAAACCGGTAATGGGAAAAATTTGTAAAAGTTGAAGGGAATTGGAGAGATCTTGTTTTGGTTGTGGATGGTGAATGATTTTTGTGATGATATAACGATAGACTGATTACCTGATGAAGATTGAGGAAGATTGTTCTTCATTTTGGAACATTGTCCTCTTCAAAAATCCTATCCTTATTAGGAAAAAAATTACACTCCATCGTCCTCCTTCAGGAAAATTATCCTAGTTTTCAACAGTATACATTTAAAATAGGTTGATTTAAGATAGATAAGTTTAATTACATATCAATAAAAAATGAAAAAAAATCATCTGAGGCCAAATCCAAATCCGGTTACTTTACATAATAAGAATAATAGAGGATATTTGCAAGAAAAATCAAATGAGAGATTGTTAAACAAAATGAAATAGATATGTGCAATAAATACACTAGATGAAAATTATTCAAAATTGGAAAGGTTTTATTAAAAATTTCATTCAGTAAAGAAAAATGAATGACTCATTTAACAATTAAAATTGTATCTGAGAGAAATCGTACAATAAATCAATAAAAACTTAACGGATGAAATTATAATAAAAACATATGTGAGATATATTGAATCAGAATTGAAAAGATCGAAAAAATCGGAAGAAATAATAAACAAACCCCGAATAACAACATACGATAATGATAATTATCAAATAAAAAAAAACACCTGAACTCATCCATATGCACACACAACCTGCAGTTTTATTAGCGCACGCCATTTTAGCAGCGCCCGCAATAAATCGGCGCCGTTCATGAAACCAAAACGTAAAAAAACACACCACCAACACTTATAACCCGCTGAATTTATTAACCGAAAATTGCGCACACGCCATGATTGGTTCGATTTTAATTTCGGAGGTGTGTACGCCGTCGACAGCGAACGGTAGCCGCCATTTTATACGAGCGCATACATTACGGCGCCCTTGCGGATTTTCGCCGTTTTTCTTTTGCGCAATAATGCCGCGTAGATGTGTGTAATGGCCGTTTTTTTGTGGTCTGGATCGGTCTGTATATGGCGGGAATCGAGAATCCCGCTTTGCGCATAACTCGTTCGTCTCAAATGATGGTTGCTGCTTCAATTAGCGATGTCGAACGCCATTAAATACGTATAAATCATCTGAGGTTGTTGGTCGTTCTGAGTTTTTATTGGTTTGTTTGTAAAAAGTCTGGATTCTGCGATTGCGATGGGTCTCTTTGGATGTTTGGAATTGTTGATGATTTGAATGGGTTTGATGTTGAAAATTTTCGATTGATATCATATCGGTAAAAGTGAAAATTAATCATGTTCGAATAGCACTGTTTAACGCTTCTTTGTCTGCTTTTTATTTAATTAAAACAGTAAAACGTATTAAAATGGTTTTATTTTCAGGATTTATTTACGAAAAGCATTAAACTTTCTCGGGAAATCGTTCAATGATGAATAAGAAAACGAATTTAAAAATGGATAATTTCAGAAGTAATGCTTCAATTATGATATAATGAGAGAGTTGGGTATATTGAAATTTGAAAAACAGGCGTTTATAAGATATGGCAAAGCTTTTGGTTTTGTTGATTTATTTTTGACATATATTTATTTCATATTTTTCATAGAAAATAGGAAAAAATGAAAACGAAGAATTCACTAAAATGGAAGATTAACAGATCAAGGATAATTTATGTTATTTCGATGAATTAATTTAGACTATCAGAATAAATTGATCTCAGATTGAGGTTCTCTGAATTTTCAATTTTTTTCTATAAGTTCACAATTTTATATTTTATATAATTTGATAGAGTAGATTGGAGTTAATTTAACTGTCGAAAAAAATTCTAGACAGTTTGATCGCCTCATTCAATATAATTTTATTTAACAAAATTCAGGCAATAATAAACAAAAAATTCTGGAATAATAGTATCGTTTGATCAGTTGATGATATCAAACATGGTGTTGATTTCGACCGGAATAATCCAAAGCACTTTATAGCAACCATTTTCAAATCGCACACGAAAAACGGTATAACCATGATAGTCATATGAAAAAAAAATCAGGGAGGACCACTCCCCGTTTTGAAAACAAACCTCCGTGTCTATTTTATATTTTTTTGTATTATTTGGATAGATAGCAATTTTCTAATTTGTCTGCCTCGGACTTCACCAAATTGCGCTCGTCCAGGAAAGGGCACGATCCTAATTTATAGCTTCCTACTTCCGTTTCGCGTTTTATTTATCCTTTTTTATACTCGTGTTTCTTTTTTTTCATACGAAATGAACGATTTCATGTTAATCAGATTTTTTATACATAAATTTTTCTATATATAAATGTATAACATTAGCATTTTAAATTTTGACGATAGATACTTTTTCAATTGTACATAAAGTCGTCATATTTATTTTTACATAAATTAATAGTATCGCAAAATTTTATCGAAGGATTAATTAAAAATATTAAAAATGTGAATTTTTATATTAAAAAGATTTAATTATGATAAAATTAGCCGACTTGTTTCTTTCCGACGGTAACTAATATTCAAATCACTTTACAATTTACATTTATTTAGTTCTTATCGATCGAATAAATGAAAATTATTGAAATATTCTCGAATTAATATTTTAAAATGAAAATAAGAACTTCACAGTATATAAAACATCATAAAATCGATTTTTATTTCGAGTATCGAGTATATGAAAAGTGCAATTGCTGCGTCGATTTAATGGTATGATTGTATAAATTTGTTTCGATTTGCATTCGCAAACATAGTTTTATCATAAATTTGAAAAATATAATAATAAAATAACTAATTTAAAAGGCAATACGATCATTCCGATGCAATATCGTATTTATAATCATCGACGGAATCGTATAAATAGCTTCGTTTTCATCGCTCGAATACGGAACACGATTCTCAGAAAGATACACGCCATAAAAAAATAACGATCAAAAGAAATGATATCCAACAATGTGGCGATATTATTTTTTTCTACGTGGACTTTTTTATTTCATATATATGTGTGTATTTTTTCGAACACACTGTGTGTAACTTTGTAAGAGTTTTTACCTAGCCGCGGGGATGATTAGTCTGTCAGAGGTGCATCATCACGAAGAAAATTTATGTGAGTGGTCCGAACTTGTAAAGAACCAAACACCATACGTTTTAATATTATATAACCAAGAATGGAAGTTTTAAACAGAGTCGGAAAACATGGCAAAAGATTTATTCATGAATTTGTTACATAGTAAATCGCGTCTAATTACGATTATTATCGGGATTCGAATAAAGATTTCATCACGAGGTATATCTCTTACTTATCAAATGTATAATACAATATTTACCAATCAAGGATAGTATTTATTTAAATAGATTAGCGCTTTTCTTTCATAGTAAATTGCATTTAATTATTGTACTTTACATAATAAATATATTTATTCAGAAATGTTTATGTCACTTATCAAATGTATAATATTTTGTAGATTGCATACAAATCGTATTTAATTACAATATCATTATCCGGATTAAATTAAGATAAGATTTATACATTAAGTATCTATTACTAATTAAATATAACTAACTAAATTATTAAATTAATCAAAATAATTAGATAATATTTACGTATTTCTTACATATTAATTCGTATTAATTGCGGCAATTTATATACTAAATATGTTAGAATTTACGTAGAGATTACTTGTATATTATCAAAATCAATATTGGGACACTCTTCATAAATGATTTACTTATTAAGAAACAACGACCAAAACATTGCTTTATATACAGAAGAAGGCAATATTCGACAGATTTATTAATAAATACCGCATTAGCTACTTTATAAATCGCATCTAATTACGACGTCCGATACAAATATGATTCCGTTGAATTTTTCAATACGCAACATCGCATTGACCACAAATCGAATTACAAATGAGACAGACCGATGCACCTCAACTTATTCAACGACCCGGCAAAAAACCATTCGAAAACGCACATTCCATACACAAAACTCGCATTATTATTGACAAATATATAACGAAAAAATTCAAAAACGACCGCCGCGAGATAATACCATTACCCGAATGGAAATAAATAATAATGCGAGCGTAGAAAAGCGGGCAGGTCTATTAGGCGAACGTTTAATTATTACGACCGTTAAAGTATTCGGGTCCGATGGTCTAATGGTCTTAATATTTTAATTGCGTTTGCATCTGTCAGACTGCTTCAAAAATCGTGTTGCCGACGGCAACATCTGATATCCACGAAATACACATGTACGGGGCCCGGGGTAACACACGGTTGTTATTTATTTGTAGGATTCGCTTTGTTCTTTATTATTGTTTTTTTATTTATTTTTTTTTTGTGTCGGTGATGTAATGTATGGTCGGAAAGTGATCGGTTTTGTGTTATTTTGTCGTGTTTTTGGCGATTTTGTCGCGTGTGAACTGTGAGTAGTTTGATTAGTTTTGTATATTATTTCGAAGATTTTAATTATTTTTTTTCATATCAATCGATTTTGGTTTGTAATTAGATTGATGTGTCAAATGTTTTGTAAATTGATTTTTAATAAATTTTTTAATGTGTTCATTGTGTGGTATATTCATTGTGATATTATTCAAATTATCTAACTTTTTCAATAAATCAAAAAAATCATAACACACAAAAATCGACATGAATGACATTTCGATGCATCAAAAAATTAATTTATACAACTTTTATGTTGGTCAATTTGGTTTTTGAATTAGTGACGTTACGTAAGATGACGATTATGAGAATGTCAAAAGGACATGTCGACAAAATTTCGCCTCATGTAAAAAGTGCATTTAAAATTAATCTGTTTTGCTATAAAATTAATTAAAAAAAAAAGAAAAAAATCTCCCAGAGGAGGTTAAAGGAGGATAATTTTCCTTTAAGGAAGACAGAATTTTAGAAGAGGACAAGTTTCTAAAAGGAGAACAATCCTCCTCAAAGGATGACATCAGATCAGCCTAAATTACGTGCTATAATGAACTTTTTTTCACAGATTTCACCATTTGAATACAAAAATCGCATCAACCCATTTAGAGCATTCAATCAACTCATTTCCATCGATTCAACAACTCGACACCACAACCTCACACACGAACCGAAGCCTCACAACAAATAAAAGACCGAAACGCATCAACGATACACATTTTCTATATGCAATTCTTCCAATCTCGACATCTATACATCATTTCATTTCACGTCGACTCCCCAACAAGAACGAAACGATACCCACATGCGCCGCCGATCCTCAAACTGTGCGTCCGCAATTAAAACCCCCACAATTAAACATCTACATAATTGACGGTTCACGTTATCCTTTCGATTTTCGTTTCGTTCAATTCCCGGACGTTTAATCGGCACGAAATCGGCAGGACGAGGGGGTGGTGTTTTTTTTATGGCCCCGACGTATCGGAGTATATATTGTACACGAATTACGGAATTTTTTGGGTGTTTTTGTGTGTATGTAAGTATAGTGGTACCGGTGTGGCCGTACGTAATCGCTTTCGTGAACGAAATTACAGGTTTTGTGGTCCGCCCGCTTCCATTTCATTGGCCCGGGCTTCTTGATAATCGACCTCTCGTGATATTCGTTATTATTATTATGGAGAACACCTACCTAACCTAACCACGGTTCTTTCATTCTTTTGGTGTACGTAGCATTTATATGGGGCCTTATCGCGCCGGAGGACAGGGGTGGATTTGGGCAGTTTCTATGCTTTTGATCTCTTGAACTATTTTCATCAAAGTATACATTACATGTCTATTATATGACGAGACTTTTTAATATATCGACGAAAATTATTACGTTTTTTGAATGATAAAAAAGTGATTCTTGGAGGGCTTGGATATTGAAAATCATTTTTTGCAAAATGGCCAATTACATCCATCTATTATAATGAGCCTCATATTTTTTTCAATATGCTTGAATCATATAATATACATATATCATATTTTATAATGTATGTTATTTAATTTTTGAATATATTCTGGGATTGGAATTTTGGATGGATTTGTAACTTCTACTATGGAAGAAAAATACGGAATTTTTTTTTAATAATATACAGTGGAAATCATTTAACATGAAAACGATTGATGTGAAAAATCGGTTAAAAAGAAATGAAAATAATGAAATAATGAATTTTTTAATTAATTTTCATGTTATTATACTATGATGTATAATAACATGAAAAATTTTTAACACAAAAAAAAGCATTTCAGTTCCTTTAGTTTCGTGTTAAAGTTTTCCACTGTATATTACTTTTTTGTAGCATTTATTCGTCAGAAAAATTTTGATTTTGTATTTACTTTTTTTTTTAAATTAATTAAAAAATTCCTTAATCTATATAAATAAAAATCTTTTATATAATTCAGAATAAGATTTAAAACTTATGCAAATAATAATATATTGAAGTTCGTCTCTGCATATACGCAATTTCAGCAAGTTTTCGACGCTAAGACGAAAATCGCAAAAACGACTATAATTAGCATACATTTTTTATTGCGCTCACTTCGCCAAAGCGTACGGAATTTTTTTCCGTATTTATTTATCAACTCTTTTTTTTCTATACGAAAATTTCCGTACAGCACTACGCCGCTCGTGAAAAACTTAACTGTTGCAGTTCCCGCCATAACGCAATTACACGAATGTGTTTTTAAAAATCAGTTTACGCTCGGCCTGGCAATTTACGGCACGAACTTCGTGCGAATAAATTGAAACGTATAATGTGCGAAGGCGTGGCCGCCGTTTTTATTTATATTATATAAATTTTTTCGAATTTTGCATTTCACAATTTACGACCGAACAACTTTTCATGATCGAAAGCGAAATTTCTACGCGAGTTTCGCCACAAATCATCGAAATCTTCTATCACTGCGGAAAAATATTAAAGGGCATCACATGTGATGATGATGATAGAAATTGTGCATTTATTTCGGGGCCCCAGGTATGATATTATATGGAAGTGGGGCCCCTCCCGTTTAACGAGCGTCCATCCCGAATATCCTTATACATCTTGACGTATCTGACATAAATTATTAGGGACTACCACGCTCGCTTAGAAAGCCGGTGTTTAGCCACAATGATCGGGCATTATATCATTTTTTTCGATGATTTTTTTCACGGCCAGATACGAATTCGTGGCATTTTTTGCGGTTATTATGACGTTCCTAGCCGGCGCTTCTTCTTCGTGAACGAATCGATTCAAAATCACAATTTTTGAGTCTAAATGTATTAAATATGGGTGCGATTTAACTGTGCATTAAAAAAAGATAAATTGAGCCTTAAAATGAATTACTTGTGCATTAGAAAAATATACGATGTGCATTATTTCTGATGCATTCAAGAACCTTGTATTGAGCATTATTTTATTCATAGTGTGCAATAGAAAAAAAAATTGTGCAGATAAAGTGAGCATTACAAAAATATGAAATGTGTAATAGAATGAATAGTTTGTGCATTAAAATGACAGTGGGTGGCAACGTTGCCTTTTTCTATAGGTAATACAATACTACTGTCAACTGTCAAAGTGTCAACGTTTACATTTGTTTACGTGTGAACGGAATGACAGAACTTTATACATTTAAAAAATTTGGTCCATTTTTGAATCAATGTTGATTTTGTTTGAATTAGGTTTGTTGCGAATAGATTCTGTTTTGTTAGTTGTGAATAATGGTCGAGCGGTTGGTATTTCATGTCCTGGTCACATTTGCGACGTTACCGTCGTTTACTTACATTAATTTTAATGCACGTTTATTTGTTTTAAGGTACAGATATTTTTTAAAATGGACACATTTTAATGCTCGTGTTAAATGCACATTCGTTTTCTTTAATGCTTTAGTTTAATGTACAATTATTTTTTATTATTGCACGTTTAATTTGTTCCCTTAAAATATAATATTATAGCATGAATCGAAGTGCAACTGTAAATGTAAGACAGAGGTTTGACTTTCGGTTATGTACGTGTTAAAATGCAAATTTCGCAATAAATTTTAAACCGGATCGCACTTACGTGGGGTCGCCATTGCCGCTGTGAGGTCGTTCGTGAGGTCTTTCTCATTTTCAAAGTGGTCGGCGTTTTCAATCGGTTCTTATGAATAATATGAATAGTTGAAATATTTTAATTGTCCGCGAGGTAAATTTTACGATCGGCTCTCGTTAATCGATGCCCGGATCCCCGACATTTTGCCGGACGAGCGTTCCATCAGAATCGCATTAGTGGTGTAGGTGTTTCAAATTGATTTGTTTGTAGAAAATTATTAAACATATCTGAAAGATTCCGAATTTGTTTGTTTAAATGTTTGCTTTGGAAACGGGAAATTTGCGCAAATATATTTTTGCGTGTGATTATGATGATTTGTAGATGTTTGGATGCACGATTTTTACGATGTATTGACACATGTTTATTGGCTCCATAATAAATTTCTAGTATGTTCAATATTTATTCGTCAAATTTGAATTCATGATTCTGAATATAAATGTGGCACAAAAGGATATTGAAATTCTAAAATAGAAAATGTGTTAAGCATACATCAATAAGAAAAGTTTCACAAATCATATCTTCAAATTGGATTTAATAATATGTTATATTTGAGATTTTCTATCGGAACAAAATATTTGATCACTATTTAAATATTTTTCGGGTCAATATTATAGGTGGTCAGTATAAATAATAATAATGCTAGTTAATCTAATTTTAGTAAGTTAAATTAAGTGCGAGAACTAGTATTGCGAGGATTAATTAAAAATTGAAGCACAAGTTAATTAGCGAACTTATACATTTGAAAAATTGAACGTTTTATCTGTAAAATATTTAGTAAAGTCCCAAAAAACTGTGCTACATCAAAATATTGTATCAAATTCACGATAATGCAAAAAAATGGTCACCTGTCAAAAATATTGACGATGGATTCTAACCGCTTAATATAAATAGTCAGTATTAATGTGTAAATATTAACCACGATTGAATTATAATACGGATTAAAAAAAGAGAGCCATTTTCAATTGGGATCATTGCACTTATAACCAAATCAAATGACACCACATCAATATCTTCAAAAAATTTCCACAAAATCAAAAGACGACCTTTGATATCGACCGCCATCGTCCTTCGATATACTTTTTCCCCTATTTTCGATCAAATAAAATATTCCGAATTGAAGCAAAGTGTCCGCGACGAATTGCGCTAATGCACCTCGGTTGCATTGTTGCTGCACCGGTCGACGGCATCGGCGCGGACTTATTCCTTTTTTGTTTCCTTGTATCATGTCCGACACAAAGCCGAGTGCGTTTCGGTCGTTATCTGCGTGAATCGACCTCGTATGAGGATCGGTGATTAACAATTTTCAACACTGATCCGACCTGGGTTTGGTATTCGATACCCCCTAGTAAATTTATCTGTATTTTTTTTAAATCATTGCCAATTTTTTCAGGTTGATAGTGACCGCATTAATTGTCGCTTAAATTTAAAGATCGTAAGAAATTAGTATGTGAGATATGATATACACTTGGGTCTGTTTTTATGTAATAGATTCGTTCCATAGAGAGTCGCATATAATAAATTCGCATAAAAAAGACTTGAACTACATGAAGAACTGAGGGTTAGGTTCCATTATTTTTAAAAACCGCATAACTTCAAATCAATGTGACATAATGTACTAAAAGTCGCATAAAAAAAGTTTATAAAAAATTCATATAAATTAAAACAATACATATTTATCTTAGAATTGCCTAATTAAAGTCTATTTTACACGATAATTGTACTAATTATCGTTATCAGTCAGCATATAATATTAAACGGTGTGGTCATTGAATAGTAGAGATTATCACCAGCTTCAGAATTTTCAAAAAAACAATTCTGAAATGGATATTAAAATATGTAAATTGTATATAATGATAATAATAAATTTTGTATCTGAATGAATTTTGAGTGATCCTATATATTATATTATGTGATAATTTTTTATCGAATAGAATTTCGGTTGTTCGATAGTTAACGAGGATCGGTTTAACTTTCGAAAATTGTCACAGAGGTTTTAAAAAGGCTGTTTTTATTCTAGTCGTAATTTATATGATCCGTGGGAAAGCGGTCGTTTTCAAAGGCTATACGACACATTCGTAAATCGAATCGGTGTGAAAATGTCGATCGATGTAATTGACCAGACGAATTTATCGATTTTCTCACGCATTTATGTTCATCTTTTTTTCATCAAAAGCCTTTAATTGAATGTCAATCCTGGCGACACAGAACCAATTATGCGTTCAATATATTAATTCGTTCCTTAACGAATTTTTTCTATAGAAAAAATTCTCACATTGAATCGGAATCACGTTTTTTATACATCAACACAAATTTCATCTTATGTAATAATCCAACACTAATTTTATTTCTAATTTTAATAATAAAACTTCAACGAATTTTCACAATTATTCAAAAAAACATTTACAGCTGTTTCTTATTTTAACACATCGACTCGTACATTTTAAAAACACATGTGAATTGCAAATATGTAAAAAAGAAATGCGAATATTATACGATTGTCCGTTGAATGGTTAATTATTTAAAAACCGGCAAAAGATCGCCGTTCGAGATTTCTCGAAGCGATCGATCATCATTGTGGCGTCAAAGACACCTTTGCTTCAAATGTATTAAAATTTTTTGACGATCTCATTATCCCGTGTATTATTATTATGTGTTTTTTTCAAATGTATATTTTTTGCGTGCGAATTCCATTTCGGAATGTAAATATGCTAACGCTCAGGGGGGAGATTATTCTATCGTGTGCTTTTTTATGAGTGGTTTTTTTTTTCAGTAAGGTGCAAACTTTTAATTGGAATGAATACAATATGAAGGTGCGAATGTTATGTGAAGGAAAATATATGTATTGTGTGGTATTTTTAGTCCGGTTATCTATGATTAATTAATAATTGTTTCGTATCAAATTACGCTCTGCTTATTCGCAATTAATCTCGAACTTTTTTGAGCAGTTCACACTCGAACAAATGATAAAATAAGTTCGTGAGAACGAGAATTTAAATTTGTGTTAAATGAAACGTTTTTTGAATTTTTTTGATTAGTTCGCTCATTCATTATTTTTTTAATGAATGAGTTATGAGAAATATTTATGAATAGAACTTTGAACGATTCTAAAGATTATTTTCGCCTACGCCATTTACATATTATCACAAACTTAGTATAAAGATTATAAATTATAAAAAAAAACTACATTTTATGAATAATGCGATAAGGATTTAAATATTTTTTAATAATAATCAAAACTTGAATGGATCACGTTATCAAAAGACAGATTCGTAATGCTACTTAGAAGGCGTAACGAGACACGAGATTGAATAGTTTCATTTATCGACTAGAATTGAAGCCGATCGACGATTTTTATCGGCATCTTTTTTTGACCATTTAACACTAACATAACACATTCGACAAGCCGAAAGTGTTAAAGGGCGTCCGTTCGCACGGTGGGCCATGGCGGCGTCCTCAATGTCCTTTTCTTCATAGAGGCGATTCAATCATCCATTATGTATCCATTATCCGTTTAAAAGATCACAGAGGTCGACCGCGGATCATTGGGAAACCAAAAAGTGAACTTGAGGAGTGTAGAATCAAATGTGACAATGAAAATTCAAATTAATTTTCGGACAGTAACAATCGTGGTTGAATCCAAATAAATATTTTGAGTTAGCGGTGAAAATTGTGAGTTTTAAATTCTAAATAAAATAAATATATTGAAAAAAAATGTTGTGAAAAGGGAAGAAAGCGCCGCCGATGTATTTTCGGGGACCCATCCTCATAGTGGCCCTGTAGCAGCGTAACACAATGGACAAAGAGCAATTACCCGGTTCCTCGGCGGTTCCTACGGTAATTGGGCGACAAGAGGGCCCTTTGTGTGACCCGTGAGGGTCGCCTCGGTGGTCGATTCGTCTCGCAGTTTCTTCGAGAGGGTTCGAATTTGGGAAAAAAGTGCACGCTTGATCTAAGCCGCTTTTCTGTTTGCTCGGATTGATTGAATTTGTTTCCGTTTCTTTGGTTTAAACAGTTGATGGATTTTATAAAAATAAGAATTATCTGTATATGGATTGGTTAGTTGCGAATTTAAAAAAATTGTATTTTGTAGTGCTTAATATTCATTACTCGTCAAATGGTATTAAGTCTGATACGCGGTCACTTAAATGCAAAATTTAAACGCTATTTTTTCTCATAAATCTAAGTGCAAACTGAATATTAAATACATTTTTAAATAAAGTAATATCCGATTAAGTAATAATAGTCGAAAAAATAAAAGAATTCGGTCACCCTAAACAGAAATAATCACATGGAATCGAAAGATGCTTTTTTTATAATTCTGTTCTTATTAGAAAAAATTGTGATAAAAATTTTCACCACTCCTGAGAAATTTATTGAAAATGATAGTTTCTATAATTTTAAAATAGTTTCAGGTGTAAATTCTATTGAAAAATAGGCGATTTTCAAAAAAGTAAGAATGGGGAAATACTTTTGATCCCGGTGTATGCATTCATCATGTCATGTATTGCTTAACTTTTTATAATCGATAATTTCAGAAATATCAAGACATTAATATTTGACACTACACAGTCAAAATTTCATCTCAAACGAAAATCCATCACTCAAAGCCGCTAAAAGTTCAAACCTCATCAAAACAAAACGATACATTCCAAACGAACAAAACGACACAAAAAGGTGTCGAAACTCTCTAAATTCTCACATTTAACTATTGCAAAACCCCTCACGTCGATCGGTCATGAATAGTTGGCGAATGTACGCAAATATCGGGTTGCGGAGAGGCGATCTTGTTTAGTCCGGTCCGGTCGTTATGTCGAAGGGCGGTCACGATTTTGCCGTTTCGGTTTTGCCGCCTTTTAACTATACACAACCGTTAGATGTTTCTGTATGATATTATTATATATATGGAGTTGTGTATCGTGTGTGCTGGTCGTTGAATGAAAGCTGAGGGAATTTTGTTTCAGCTGGTTTTATTCGGAGTAAGGTTTTATGAATGTCCATTGCAAGATACGGACTTTCTGATACCTTTAGAAGGGTAGTCGTTTTTTATTGTATGATAATAGGAATTTAAAAGTTTGGATTAGATTAAAAAGCATTCATATATTGATTTTTTAATTTTTGTGATCGATACATTTGATAATGATGAAATCCTTGGCTAATAAACTGAAATTAAAATAGCAATTTAATAATAACGTATCAGATATTTTCATTATAGTGAAATGAACAAATTACAGTAGCGTTATAATTTTATATAGGATATTTATTTAAAATTTATGTTATGTGATTAACTATAATTTATTTTATATTCAAGGATACAATTTATTTAAACAATCATACTTTCATATTTATAAACAAATTATATTTTATACATTCAATTAAAAATCAGATAATTATAAAGAAAAAATAACCGTAAACATCGATTTCATTAAAAAAACATCAAAAAGAGCGCGCTGACCCGTCAATTCGAAACAGAAACCAACCCTTTCGACCTTTCATTATTTACGGGGAACGAAATAAAGACGCGTCTTCAATACAATCCAAAAGTCACGAAGTTTTATTGGGCAAGCCCTAAAAACAGACGAGGGCCTCAATAGAACAATATGTAGAGTTTCTTCGGAGAAAATCGTAGAGCGTGGATCTATTGTGGAAACGGTTTATTGATCCATGCACTTTGTCACGCACGAATCGAACGTGCGTATTCTAAATAATCTATATTGTGTATTGAGATCGATGGGTGTGTTGCTGTAAATGTCAGTAGATCGGTATATAGGTATTTGATTTTAAAGGTAAATCCTAGTATTTATAGCAGTGAGGTGTTAAAAGTTTGAAAAATGTTTGTTTGGTGATTTCGAGTTTGATTCTGATAAGCAATGATGATTATATTTTTAATATCGAACAAATTATCATCATCATCATAATCATCATCATAATCATAATCATCATCATCATCATCATCATCATCATCATCATCATCAATATCGACCCGTTGTGTATCCACTGCAGAACAAGGTCTCCTCATCAAATATTGGGGGTCTAGGCTATATAACATACCTTATCCGAGAGCTAACCTCGTACTGATAAGGGACATGTATTATACATAAGAACAAATATCATATAAAACTTTAGCTTGAAATTTATATAATCATAGTTGAAAAAAGCCATTGTTAGTGCTAAATTTTAGTATTAATTGAAATCGTTTGGTAAAACTTAAGATTTAGCAATTTTTGACTTTTACAGCAACAGATTCCTTTGCACGTGGTATTTAAACGCGAACGAATCAATCTTAAGTCGAATGGTTGATGTTTAAGTTCATTTTTTGTTTTGAAAAAGGTTTTTTGATTCTTTTATGAATCGGTACTATTTAAATTTCTTAAACAAATAGAACTTATCAACTTGAAAATAAAATTTGTAATTCAATTTTTTTACAAACCACTACAAAAAAAATCAATTCATTCATAAACAAATATTCAAAAAATGATAACTTCTTTTCAAATCATAATTTCTTTCATCTGTTTTTAATATCAAAATGATTAACGATTCACAAAGCGTAATTATCTTCATAATATTTCAATTATTAAATCATCGGATCAAACAACGTTTTAATCAACTTTTTCCAACACAGATCAATTGAATCAGCAAAAAAGCGTAAAATCAATCCATTCTCCTTCGCACAATCGCTCTAATAAACATCCATCGAATGCGAATTCGTCTTTTATATTCGAAACACTTCGAATCTATTGAATCGAACGGTATTCAAAGTAGTCCCATTGTGCCGGGGTGAATACCCAAAGGCTCGCTGATGATGATGATGATGATGACCGCGGCGATGATTTTGCTCTTTTTTTCACCCTTCTCGTTCGACGGCCGTATTAATTCACTCTTACACTATGTGGGGATACGCTTTTTTTCATCATCATATCATTTTATTTTTTCCGTCCCGTTTGTTGTCGAATATTTAAACAAAAGCGGCGCGTATCCGACCGATGAAGACGTCAATTGTTAAGAGCTTGGTCAGCATTTTTTATGGGGTTTTATTTTATTTCTTTTGATGGCGATTGTTTTACGGGTATCACACGATTCAATTGAAGGCGTTTAAGTGAAACTTTCGACAATGGTTTGTTAATTGTGGACGTTTAACTAGAAGTGCTTTGTCGCTACATTCAATGTGCTCCTTTCAAAGTGAACGGGTCAATTTTGAGATGTCTTCATTGAAATATATTGGAATATTACGGATATGTTATATAGAATCGTCTGTGGCGATTAACAAGAAGAAATAACCGTCGAAAAAAATAATGTTTTATGGGCAATTGTCGACATATTCGACCAATGAAACAATCAATACTAGTTATTAATTGAAACCATAAAACTGGTTTATAGAACCGAACTCATAATTCACAGATATCGAAAAATATATACGCGCGTTTAATTGCCATACTAGACCTGAGTTTCTCAAATTGAAAAATTTATATGAAACAATATAAAGGAATCGAAAAATGTAAATGAAAATAAGATTGAAATATTGTAATATATTGAAGAATCTTTAATACGTAAATATTTTATCGTAATTGAGCTTTTATTCAAATCGAAAATGTTTCATATAGAAAGATTGTATTTTTAATTAAAACCTCTCTAATTGAATCAATCTAGATGTAAATCATTCGATTTCGCATTGAAATATTACATAAAGATAGACATTTTACAAGACGACGATAGGAAGGCGTCCATTTCAAGATTACGAATTGGACTGAACGTATCAAAAACGCCGACCGTATTTTTTTCGACTTTATTTTTTCACGAACCTCATTTGAATAATGTATGAATGGTGAGCGAGAAAAAAATATGGTAATATAAGCGCAGTTACCAAAAAAAATCCACATATAAGGCTATATATACACAAAATAATAACGCGGCTTATACGTGTGTATATAGAACGAGTTTTCCCGGGGCTATTGTTACATTAAAATTTCAAATTCGGCGTTTCTTGATTGCGTTTATGAACGCATGCGATCCGATTGGTCGGCCATGATAATAGGTTGGTAAATCGCACCTTCCCAAACGTCGGGTTAATTGAAGTTTGGGAAGCGGCTGCGATGTCGCCGTAAAATGAATTTCGATCGTTGTGGAAGTTTTCGGTTTTCGGTTGTGGACGTATTTTGTAATCAAAGTTTGATTGAATGGGAAACGTTGTGCGTTCGTGTGGTTTCGAAATGGGGGTGGTTTTTTTATTTGAATATCGGTGTTTTGTTGTGTGAAAAATTCGGGAAGTTTTATTGAAATTGATATTTTGGAAAGTTTTTATTTAGTGTGGTATAAAATTGAGTTATATTTTTTGTGAATAGGATTGTATAACCATGAGTTCTATTGTATGAAACAATCGATTAGATCTTGATAAGGTTTTTTTATATTAAGGTTTTTCAATTGAAAAATATCTTTATTGTTGTAGGTCTTTCATTTTTTTGCTTTGAATATGAATTGATTCAATTTTTAAACAGTATACAAACTAGAGTTCAATAAATTAAAAATACAGTGATAAGAACTCAATTCCAAGTTGCTATAAAATTCAATAATAATAGGTTATATTCAAAAATATCTTTATCGTTTTAGGCCTTTCATTTTCTTGCTTTGATTATGAATTGATTCACTTTTTAAATTTAGTTTTAAATATTATCAAAACTAGAGTAAAAAATTAAAAAATATGGTGATTAGAACTAAATTTCAAATTGTTATAAAATTCGATTTTTATTCTAGAATAATCCTTGGAATTTAATTTCATACTAAATCAGTTTATTAAAAAACTATTTTTTTAATAATTCAAAGCGAATATAATTTTTTTAACAAAATGTTTCTTTTTTACATTCATCATATAATATTTACAAAACCATTCAACACCCATTAAACTTTCTATCCACCAATTTAACACAACACAAAATCCGAAAGATTGATTAAACCAGAGGTCGGCAAACTTTTTTGGAAAGAGCCAGATCGTAAAAATTTGAGACTTGGCGGGCCAAAAACATTAATATGGGTAATTTTACTTAACGAAAAACAAAAAACAGGTTCAAGATTTTAAAAAGTTTAAACTATTTGATCTCAAAATGGTTATTTGAAAATTCTAATTCTAAATATTTTTGTATGTAGGTAATATCACGAAGATAAGTACTAATGAATAGCGCTGCAGGAAATTTTTCAGTTTTTTATTTAATTTTATTCTATCGATATCTATGTGAATTTTTTTTAAATACATAATTTTGGAACAATTATTTCCAATGGAGGGTGTGACAGAAGCTCCTCAATTGTACAATTAAATAGATTTTGAAATATCGAAATTTTTTTCGCTTGAATCATGATCGAGACCCAAAAACCGCTTTTGTAACTATAGTTTAACAATAAATTCAAAAAAATATTATAAATTTACTTAATTTTTCATATAAAAACAATATTAACCCACGGGCCGGATTGAAAACAACCATCGGGCCGGATTTACCCGCGGGCCGGAGTTTGCCGATCCCTGGATTAAACCACAAAAATCCCCATACAAAAACAACCCACCGTCTCATCCCGCCAAACGACATTACGAAACCATCACACATCCGAGCGAGTTTCGACTTTGACGCGTTTTGGCGCGAAGTTTTTTGAATGGCCAGCCTCGAAGGCCGTAAATCATCGGGACGGGGGCCCCGCTGTCAGCGCTACCGGGGCTCCGCCCCCTCGTAAAAACGGGGGCCCTGATTCAAATTTCAAATTAATTTTAATGCGACGCGGGAAAAATGGCGAGCGGGCAGACAACATGGCGGCGCGCCGACGCCATCGGTTCATGCCTGACGGATTTGCGATGGGAACAATTTAAACTTGGGTTGAATAAAATAAATGTGCATTAAGCCTGAGCATTAAGTAAAATAAGTGTGCGTTAAAAAAATGATGTGTGAATTTCGTGTTGTCATTGCTTGGTGGTATCTGGAACCAAGTCCAATTGCCACATAGGAAGGAACATAAGGAAACAACGGGTTCCATGAGGGACAAAAAAACTAGGATGTGACAATCTGAGAAGCAATGATGTGTGAATTTTGCACGAGAGTTAAAACGTGTACATAGGAAAAATATCTGCACCTTAAAGCGAATAAATGTGCATTAGAATAAGGTGAAATATTATATCAATCGCACGACCATTGTTAACAACTTTCATAATATAATCGATTTGAAATAAACAAAATCAACATTCATTAAAAATGTATCAAATTTTAAAAATGTATTATAGTTGACAGTTGTATTGTATTGTATTGCCTGTAGATATTGGCTTTATGTTTCCAACTATCTGTCGTTTTAATGCACAAACTATTAACTAATTCTATTGCACATTTCATGTTTTTTTTAATACTCAATTTATACTGTATGATTTTTTTTTAATTGCACCCTATGAATAAAATAATGTTTCAACAAGATTCTTTAATGCATCAAAAATAATACACATCGCATATTTTTCTAATTCACAAGTGATTCGTTTTAAGGCACAATCTATAATATATACATATGTTGAATGCACAGTTAAATCGCACCCAATTAAATCGATATGGTTGTTGATGTATACTAGAATGTTTCTCGAGTGATTAAATTGAAAAATTCTGTATGATGATTGAGATATATAATTTTTTTTTCTAATTTTATGTTGGTTGGTAGTTAAAATAATAGGACTATTTCCATTGTCAGATGATTTTAGTTTATGTCAAAAGAAAGAGATCAAATCAGTTTGTAATATAATGAAAATTAAGTGAAAGAAAAATCTGATATTCTCATGTGTCTTTTTAATTTATTTTATCAGAAATAAGTATCAAATGAACATTCTTGGAAATTTCCAGGGTTTTTCAAAAATATTTATAGCACCTTTACTAAAATAAATATCTAAATAATAGTAATTATTTACACTGTTCATATTTTATTGTTAAACCATTTCAAATATCATCGATATATTCATTACAATCGTTTACAATTTTTTTTAATTAATTTCAACCTTCAAATTCAAGAATAGGAAAGTATTATAAAGAACACTGTTTAATTGTAAGTTATTAATGATATATTTAATTTGAAACAGTTAAATTTGAAATTTAAAAAGGCTGAATTTGAAACATAAAAACTGTATTGTATTGATGAGCGTATAGATTTTATTTGTATTATGTATTTTTTATAGAAGATCACGTATTACAAAATGATTGTAATCAATTTTATGTCTTAGAATCTAAAAAATACCAAAGTCAATGTCATTTTGTTTTATTTAAATACGTATCCTTTTCGGGATCGTTTGATTTTCAAACGACTTCGAAACAGTCTCGAGCTCGTCTCAATTAATGCCGCTCCAAAATTGAAAAATTAATTGGATATTTTCGAATTTATTACGAGGCTAAAATTAAAAAAAAACCTTTAGGTACACGTATAATACACAGCAATAAAAGCGATATAACAAATTTGCGAGAACAGTTTAACGAGCGTGACTAACAACGTAACGATTATAAACGAGTGCACATTTGCGATCGAATTTATCTCAATTAAGGGAATTAGGAAATTCGAATCGGAATAACAGGCTTCGAAAATTAATCCTTGACGTCTATTTTTTGTATTTTTTTTCCGAAACATTTTCCATTTTTTCACATCGGCATTCGTTTCTACTAAGCTCAAGCATCCGAGAACGGACCAGTTTTGTAATACGCGTATGCCGTGACCGATTATTATTAATATTATCAAATTGGTACCCGCATGTTCGAAAGCCGGTCGATTTATGTTTTCGCTATGTACAGGGTCCAATGAGTCGCTCATTAACCCTTTGATTCGTTTCCCTTTAGGCGCACGTCTTATAAATATTCCATAATACTTCGTTAGAAGCTCACTCGATGACGTTATACTATTTTCGTTATAATATATGGATTTGAAAATATTTGAACTGACTTTGGCTAGTTATCAAAGTATTCACAATTATATTATGAACGAATCTTTCTATTATATATTTTGATTAGTGGTCAAATAAGATGAGACTTTTAAATATTATAGAATCAGACGTTTGGATTTTTTTTATTAAATGAAAAGTGATTTTGAGGGATTTGAATATCAAATATCAAATATCAAGTATCTATTTATTTATTAAACCACGTGTCGCTTAACTCTGATGATGAACGAAGACATTCTATGAGGTCAAACTATTTATTTGATGATCATATCACATTGACTGGGTTTCAAATATTTAGGCTTGTCAAAAATATTAAGATTGAAGTTGAGTAGGTCGGTAAATGGATATGGTTATATATTGTCAAATTTCAATATTCAAATTTTAAGAAAATTACATTCTTCTTATCAAACAAGAAAAAGATATGTATTTTTCATGAAAAGTACACCATATAGGTTACATTTGATGATGATGATTGACTAAATGAAAATTTAATAGATATCAACAAAAAACATACGCAGCACTTCTAAAATACATGAGTATTATATTTTTTATCCGACTACTTCACAATGAGAGGATACGTGCCCGATGAGCATGCAGTATTTAAAATTAGCCTCCGTTTAAAAGCGCATCGTTTTTGTTCGATTTCTATCTGAATACGAAGCGGTAAAAGGGTCAAAAGCTCGACTGGTGAAAAAAAAAACAACCAACACTCACCGACGGCGAGTTATCAAGCCCCGATCATCGAAAGCGTTCTTCAACAATCGGAATATCATTTAAAATTGATTCAACATTGATTAATATGCGAAAATGCATACAAGTCCATCGACCTTTTGTGAAATCTCGAAGAATTGTTTTGCGCCATTTTTAAATCGATTGCCTGTGATTTACATATTGTTGCAACTATGATGAGATATGATCTTTGATATTGATTTATGTACTCTTTAATAATCGGAAAGTTTTTCAAAATTGATTAATATGCAAAAATGCATATTAGTTCGTTGATCTTTAGCTTAAAAACTAATGCCTTATTGTAACTTTTTTGTTTTTAATAATGATTTATGATTTTGAATTATGAGTTTTTATATAATAGGAATAACATTTGAAATCGATTATGTGAAAGTGTTGTATAATATATTGAATTTATGCAAAATTTGATTGTTTTAGCAATATCATAACCATGATTATGTACGATTTACACATTAAAAAAATTGTATAATAGTAATTGTGTTTTCCATGAAAATCGCAAAAAGTCTGGCGTTTTTTGTAAAATTCAAACATCATTTGAAATTAGCATCAAAAAGATTTTTCCAATTGACTCTCATCTTCTAGAATCTAGAATGAGCCCTTTTGTGATTTACAAAGCCAAGCTTTCCGTTTGTGCTCTTTAACACCATTTTCCACCACATTGCCATATTTTGGTGTCAGCATACAAATCTTTCCCAGTCTTTCATAGGTATATCATAAGATACGTCAACTATCATATTTGACAGACGACTTTAAACATTCGATTTTTTAATAACACCAATAAAGGGAGACAACACACCAACAGATGACTTAAAATTTCACAAAAAACGCAAGATATCTTGCGTTACATTGCATAACATACAATCACACATTATTCAACAATAAAAAAATAATTCAACATTCAAAAAATGCACACAAGTCCATCGACCTTTCGCAGAATCTCAAAAACGCATTGCGTGGGAGCGGACCGTTTTGCGTCATCATGCTCTCGATTGCGCACGATTTACGTATTGTTGTAACAATTTTCTTCAGCGATAGTGATCTTCGAGGTTGAATTATGCGCTTTTCAGCGCATTCGCCCCCCGATGAGCGATGGCTAGCGTGCTGAACGACGCTGAAATTGTGCCGCTGAAATATGCGGCGATAAAAGTTGGACGTGTCGCTGCCGTTTTTCACGATAAACTTTGTGAATTTTTAACAGCGTTTTGTGTGTCGGTAATTTTCGCGATGCATGCGTTTTGTTTCGCAAGGACGTTGAACCTGAAGAATGACTTTGACGAGACCTTTTCGTTTCGTTTTGTTTCAGTTCGGGTACGCTCTGAGAATTGTTCGGGTAGGCGATGATCTTTCAAGAAATCAGATATGGCTAAAAATGGTGGTGTTTATTTTTCGAATAATTAATGGCGATGTCGAAATAACGATGTTTTTAATGAGTATTTGTGAAAATATTAATTTTAAAAATATACGTTTTGAAATGTGCCTTGTGAATCGAAAATTATAATTATCTACAATACTTTAAATTAGAAATATTAATAGATTAGAATTATGTTTGATCAGTGACTTTAAATACTAATTCGTGATATCCAAATAACAACTAGACTAACTATGATTACACATAATTATTGTCTATTATTGTAGTCACGATTTTTTGACCTTAATTTCCTTCAAATAATGAAATTTATGCAATTAATATTTGAAAACCACTAATGAATCATTCACAAGCTAGAGCGATTAACTTCACATAACGACGAAGCAAAATATATACGTTTTTTTTCTTATATAAAACATATAATTTGTTTTTTTTAACTATCAACAAGAAAGTCCTTAATTTGAGAATAAAAACTGAAAACTTCTAATTGTAAGATTCTGATGCGCAAATATTATATTATATTATACAAGATGATAATGTTTTGAGTTGCAAAAATGTGTTTTTGAATTAATTGAAAAAAAATTTTGAGATTTGAATTAGAAGATGAGGGATGAGGGGATGATTTGAATTAGATTTGAATATTTTAAATGCCCTTTTTTTCAAACGAAATTTAACATGTGTGAATCCGCAACTCACGATTATTAAAATCCTAATGTATTTAAAAGATGATGTTCGTTCGATTAGACTTATTTTTCAAGCTTTTTATTTTTAATATTTTAATTTATTCTATTAAGCAATTTATTTACACTTAAATATCATAATGTTATGCAATTGGTATTTTTAATAATCAACGCATGCAAAGTGAAACCTGCCATGCACAAAGAAATATTGTTTAACATTTTTAATAGTTGTATTGTGTATACTTCAGTTAAAAAGAAAAACTATTTTGAATACAAAAAGTTAAGCATCACTCAAGTGCATCATATTGAAATAATAAAAAAGAATTATATTATAATACATAGGTAATTTTAGAATACGTTGTACCAAAAAACGGCGGAAACACCACAAGAATCGACAACATTTTAATCCATTCCCGAACGAAAACCTCCGAAATTGGCGGCCTGCTGAAATTCAAAATCGCACCGGAAGCGCGCGCTGATTGGCCGGCCTGCCTAATGGGCGTTGCGTGCCGGAAGCGTGCGCGCGCACGTCAAAACGCTCCTCTTTTCGACCATTCCCTTCGACGTAATTCCGGATCCTATTATTTTTTATTCGAAGGAGCGTCGTTTTCTCGCGCATCCGCTGAAATCGAGCGCGATCGTTCGCCGTGAAATGTCAAAAATAATCGCGGGCTGTCATCGTGCGTGTTATGACCCCGTTTTTGCTTTCGTTTGATGTGTGTGTTTTGTTGTCGTGTCAAATGGATGATTTTATTGTCGGTGTGCGCATGCGTGCGCTTTTTGAATGATCGTAATGACCGTTGTTGATGAGCGAGCTTATTGCGGAACGGGCTTTTCGATTCGGTCGTTTGTTGAATGGGTTTTTTTAGTTATTATTTTAATAGGTGATTGTGTCATTGGGATGAAATCGATATGGTTGTTTAGTTAAATATTGTTGGATTTTTTGATACGGATCTTATTATGATGTAATTTTTTTTTGATTAAATAGTATGAGACATGATGAATATAAAATGAAATTTAATTTTTATCCAATATGAGAATGCATAAATTAAGTTGATTTAGAAAATGTTGAAATTTTCTGATTAAATTGTAAAAATTAATTAAAACTAGAACAATAATTAAAAAAAATTCAGTGTTGAACGTTCGTAATGTAGTGTTTTCATTTCAGAATATTCCACGAATTCCCATAAATCGACTTGATTATATAATTAACATTTATGAGTGAATTTAAAAGCAATATTTTATATATAATAATCATCGCAGATGTGATACAATTACCATACTAATTAATAATATATTATGCTGAATAGTGTCAGATAAATTAGAAGAATAATCACGTAAAAATTCGCAATCGAGTATATGAATGCGCAATAAATTACCGACCCAACAGCGTGCTAATTCCTACTTAAACATTTCTATTATAATCCGAATTGATTACACACCCACACACAGATTCATCATGTTTTATTACAAGAACTTTCTCGAAAAATGCGTAAAAATTCGATAGGTGCAGGTGAACCGTTAAGGGGGGGGCCGTAAAAACAGATTTTATATCGATTTTAAAAACGCAGCCGAACAATGGGAACCGAAAAGCTGAATAAAATTTAATTTTACGAGACATTAAAGTTTAAGCGGGCCGTAAAAACGTAACGCGGATAGGGATTTTTTTTCATATCGCCATTATCTCGAGTTTCATTATAAATTTCCATATGAATGACGCGCGTTTCGTAATAATGCATTTTTATTTCTCGAGACGAGTCCTATAATATAATGTAATATTTTTTTATCGCGCGTATTATGTTTTATGAGCGTAAAAACGCAATTGGGCAACATGGCCGCCGTGTACGGCCATATTTAGATGTCCCTATAAAGACAGTGGGTATTTATAATGCTGTTAAAGTCAGATTTGACCCACTCGGAAGTGTTGTCGATATAAATTTTCATATTTTTAATTTTTTCCCATATGAATTTCTTGTGAAAGTTAATCGGATTATTATTTTTTGATTGACTTGACATTTTTCACTGATGAGTAAATAAAAATGTTTTCAAATTCTAATCTTGTAATTATTCTTTTCAATACCAATTTACATTAATGGTAGGATCAATTCAATAATACATACATGAAATATTGATAATATATCAAAAAAATGTTGAAAATTCAAATCTAACACATAACATCTAACATTGCGCAATCTTTACGAAACTTTCGGCGAAAACCTCCGAATTCTCACATTCCCACATTTCGAATCGGTTATTTTTTTGCATCGTCACGAACCTCGACCTTAAATCACGCGATCGTCTTCAATTGTTCCGAGTTTTATACGCGAACGACCTCAAATTGGCCGTTTGATCTCGACATCGTGGACTCGTAATGTCCGTCTTCCGGCCACGGCAATTTCGATTGACCTTTGAGGAAAAGCATCAATTTGATCAACCATCGCAACGGAACGTACACAAGTAAATGTCTTGATTTTTTTTACATATAATTTCTCAAATGAACAGACCCATTAAAATTTTGACGAAATTATTTTAACGTCTATCCATGACTTTATTAGAAAAATTCATTAGTTCGGTCTTAAAATTATAAAATTTAAAATATTCAATCGTGATGAAAAAAGTTAGATTCGGCTCTGTTTGCGAAGTTCGTGCGACGAACTAGTTAAGTGGATTAATTGATATGCGCCTAATTAATTCAATTCGCGTTTATTCTGTCACTTGGTATTTAAATGTATTATTCATTCAAATTTAATACTTGTGTTTTCAACGTTTTTTTTTTCAGTTGTGCGATTTTTTACGCAACAACTCATTTAGCGGGGTCGCGCGGAATGAGTTCAATTTTACCAGTCGCCCGAAGCGATGTTCGCAACTACCGCAAAAATATTTATTTCGTTCGAAATAATCCGAAAAAAAAAATTCCTTTATTCTGCGAGAGTCGTATATTTTAAAAACGTATTACGTATAAGATATAAAAAAATAATAATGAGTTAAGCTGTCATTATTGTGCAGATTAGTAAGGAAGTAAATATTCGATTAGTTAAAAATTTTATTTATTGTAAAAGACTTTTTAATACAATTGTGATAGTTTAAAAAGTTATATTTACTTTAGGTTATTTTCTAATAATATTTTTTGCATTCTCGCCCCATCTGACATACGAACGGACCAAGAGAATCTTAATGCGTTTATAAGAGCAGGTTTACATACAAAGGTCGCAGCTGATTGAGAAGGCATTAATTATAAAAAGCGTTGCTCGCCTCGCATCCCATCACGCTTTTAATACCCACAACTATAGTTTCAGAGTTATTAAACCTTTTTGTTTCACTTAGAAGAACCCTCGGGGGCGGGACGTTCGAATTCGAACCAACTTCCATACGAGTCCAACTCTATTTGATGTTTTTAATATTTCTATAATTTTTTCGATGTATTTTGAATATAGTTTTCGGATCAGAATACTATTTGAAATTAAATTTTGAATCGAATATTTTTAGAAACAATTCAATATGAAGTTTTTGAAGTAAAAATAAAATTTGTTCAATGTTACAAATGACCTGCATTTATCGAAGTGAAACTTTTTGTTTTACGGTAGTGTAAATCAGTTCGATGTCGTTAAAAATGTGAAACGCTTTTGTCTATGTATTTTTACAATAATAAAAATTGTTAACAAAAAAACAACATCATAGTAAAAACTGTGGGAGTGTTTTATTGTTGTGCAACTAATGACGGGATTATTATATTTTTTAGGCTCATAAATAGATATTTTATTTAAATATGACAAGACTAATGAGAAACAAACGTTTTTTCATCATTTTGAAAACGAAAAAAGTATAATAAATTGCTGAAAAGTTTTATAATAAAAAAGTATAATTTTTAGTGTGTAAAAACATAGCGTAATGATTAATTCATCATTAAAAACATTGATATTTCAATAGTTTCATGTAAAATATATCCAAGGCGTTCGTATTCCGTCATTTTCGTCAATTCGGAAAATTGTTTATTGCGATTAAATTGTGTTGCATGTAAGTTAGTAGCTTTTTGCGATCGTTGGGGCGGACATATTGACTTGATATACGAGCGGCGGTAGCTTTGCCTTATTGAGATTTTAGCATATCAAAGTCGCCTTTGTTGTTTGATCTATTTTCTTATATTGTTATATTATTCGCCTTTGTGATATTTTTATTAAAAATATGTGCAAAGTGTGTTGCCCGCTTTCGATACGGATCGCTTTGCGTTTAATTATGCGCGGTTTTTCTTTCAGTGCTTAAGTTATTGCAGCGCATTGCTGAACTATTTATTACCAACGAATAAATTTGAATTTTTAAAAAAAACACACGTGAATTAATTTAATACAATATATTTTAAATGATTTATTAAAACTTTGATAACACTCAAACAGATAAGTTAATTTAGGTACAATTGATACGTTCGAGATATAATTAAAAATTTGAATAACGAGCCTCGAATAAATTTCACGAACGATTTGCATAAATTAAAATAACAATGGATATTCGTATCTAATCACTTTCAGAAATTTAGTGTCACTTTGACAATAATTTTTTCAACATCGAAATCAATTTATTATCCAAAGCTGTATTCACGTCAGTGCGTGGAAGAACCAGGTGCAACGAATGTGTTAAAACCGTTTCCTCAACAAACACACACACACACCGTTTTTTCCATTCGGTATCAACATGCTATTATTAGTTTTAATATTAACACGTCGGGCATATGTTCTGACGATGCATATAAGTACGCCTACGCTTCCCTTTGGAGAGTGTATTATAATTTTGTAATACGGAATTATACGGGGAGACGGCCGAAGGCGATTAATACCGGGATTATGTCCGTTTCGAATCGACAAGGACGAATTCGGAAAATGCACCCTCGAAAACGTGAACTTATATAAAAGGATCCGTTCTCTGGAGGTGTCTGAACCTTTTAGGTACGATTTGAATGATATTCGGAATGTATTCAATGAAATAAACTTCAAATCATTATCATTCGCAGATAATATATCGTTTATTTATCATTTTTTTTTAATAATTTCGTTGGTATTGATCGAAGTTATGATTCCAACATTTAACTAACATTCTTAACTTCCATTTAGCTGCTAACATGTTCATCTAATCTAATTTAAACCTACCTTAAAATTAATATTGCTTCATCCTACCTAATATTTTCTTCTTACTTCGTCTCATTCACATATACTTCAGTCACATGTCAATGTCTTTAGTTATTCATTCCTTATTATATGTTATTACTTAATTTATTTTTAGGTATATATTAAGTTCATTTTAGAACAATACCATTCTGATGTATTATTGAAAGTTTGTATATTTTTCCTTTTTATGTAGAAATAAAGGGAAGATAGAAAGGTTAAATGAGTACAAAAAACAATATCCTCTAAATGATTTTAGATTAATCATATTATAATATCTATACTATTATATATACTTAACTAAAACTAAATTATTTCTGTGTCGATTTGAAATTTATGTTTAAATACTGAATATCGAAGTTTTAATTTTTTTCATATTTGAACCACAAATGATTTTGATCTAACAATATGATCACGAGGAATTTTAAAAGTTACTTTCTCATTACTTGTTCTGTAATGGATATTATACGGAATTCATATGACGATGATGACACAGTAAGAGGTCGAGTTCTGATTTGTAAGAGTCGCATACGATAACTGCGTCCAAACGGATTATCGTTGTCCTTTCGGCCTGTTTATTTTCGCTCTTTGTCGAGTTGGAAATTTATTTTTGCGCTTTTTCAAGCGGCGGCCGAAAATAACGAGGAACTCTCGAAATGAAATAAAATTGAAGGTGGAAAAATAAAGGTTTTGACCGGCAGCGTTCGAAATGGGACGAATGCAGAAAGGACGGGTTGTGTGTTTGTTGGCCGCGAGGAAGTCGATAATGAGCAGTTGCTTGAGCCTTCAGATGTTTGTTTGTATGTTTTGTTTTGTTAAAATAATTTAAAATAAATACGCATACGATATATTATAATGAGCTGATAAAATCAGTCGATTATGCCAACCAAAAGATACTTTGATTTGAACATTTCAAAATATGTCAATAAATTATAAATTTCCAATTGTTTAAATAAAATATTTAACATTATATTAACTACATATGATAAAATCAGAGGTGGATTTGTTTCACTGGGGATTCGAGTCACCAAAAAAATTGGGGGGCTTCTATACATATAAAAATATATAAGACCAAGTTATGAACCTACTCTTTCTTCCCATTATACAAGGGGAATTTCTATCGTTTATTGTTGATATATAGCAATCAGTTTCATAAAATAAAAGGACAAACGGGTGGTTTTAGAAAATAAAATTTGCTTTTGTGCAAACAAATACCTTTTTTCTTTAGAAAGTGATTCAAATTTCAAGATGTCCATTGAATCAGTATAGAAAAACTATAACAATTCATCAAAAAAATATTTTACAAAAATGCTACGGCCTTTTTGGAACTCTGATGCGACTCATAGACAAAAATACCCCACTGGATAACGTCATAAAATTCATTTGATCATCGAAAATCAAAATCACCTAGAGCCACTTTTCGATACGCGTTCCCTCAAAGACACCGAAAAAAATATACATTTTCCCAGAGCACACGCAGGAAAATACATATACATATCGTCGGATCACATGCAAATTCGGAGATGTCGTCTTTTGGCCGTAAAATGGCCGTTTGACGACCGGACACCACAGCAGCAGCGTTCGCTTTCAAAGACTTCGCGAAACTCTTTTATTTGCAGATCGATTGTGTTGCGGCCGCGGGGAGATAGTGTCGTTTTTCGGCTCGTTTTGGCCGTTTTTGCGTTTTCGGTTTTATTTACTGTATTTTCGTATCGTTAATTTTATGCGAAAGAAACGTTTATTAACTTTCGGGAATTGCCGATCTGGACACGATAGCGGTTTAAGAGATTTTAGGCGATTTTCGTGCATTTTTTTCGGTATCGTTTTTAAGTGCATTTATGGCTTTTATGCGATGGCGGTTATTGATATTATATTTGCATTTTTTGAATTGTCAATTTGTTTGATTTTTTTTAATAAAATGTCTGTATTTTGTATGCGATTAAATTCGGTTTATTAAAAATTTTCTTTGGGTCCAAATTTCATGGTTTGTTTGAAATAAAGTTGTGCGAGTATGAAATTTTTAAAATGTCTCTAAAATTTTGAAAATTCAAATATTTCAAATAAGTAAACTTTATAACATAATATAGAAAGTTCAAATATTTCTTTAATATATAAAGTCTCACTATTTAATAAAATAGCAAGTATTTATCGTCATTTTTGCAAAAAAAAAGCAAATGTGATGCACCTTCGTTACCTTAATATACAATTAACGAAAATTTCAATTGATCAGTTATTAAATTAAAAGTTATAAAAGTTAAACTTCAATCAAATGCTTCTGAACTGAAATAAAAAAATAAAACAGAATTACTCTGAATTATATTATAAAAAAATTCATATCACTATCAAAAAATTATTTCAATAAAAGTTCATGCATTGAAATATAAAAATTGAAAATTCTAATTATTCGACAGAAATATAATAATATTCGAATGGATTATTCATTCAAAATTATAATAAAACACATACATTCCAACATGTATATTCTTGTACTTTAATTTTATTCATAACGTCCACTAAATTATTAATATAACCCATTGCGGCTCGCGACAAACCAAACACGCGTATCATTTAAGATTGCGATGGCTTATGCAAATTCGATACGCGCTCGAATCGCATTTCAAAGAATGAAAAATAACAAAAAAAGAAAACATACATAAAATTAATGCTGAAACGGTGCAAAAATTCGCATATCGAATTGGCCATATACGCCCTTCGACTCGCCTAATTTTAATTCGATGGCGCCTTTTTTATTTCGAGTATTTTATTTGAAAGATAGCCGATCTAACGGAATTAACTTTTCCATTTTACGAGGAGATTTCTCGTTTTAATTCGCCTTTCGTTTCGATACTGAAACTGCTATAAAGATATCGGATTTAAGCTTCATACATATTCATGGTACTTTAGTATCGATGTGCGTGTTGTATTATCGATAATTAATAAAAAGTTTTTTAATTAAGCCGAATTTTTATGTATTTATTAATATATAAAATATCCACGTTTCGTATTTTTTAGTTTATGTTCGAATAAAATTTGTATATATGCATGTTTATGATAATTTCTTACAATCGAAGTTATTATAAAAACATAAAGTTTCTGGTCGCTATTCTGGAAAAAATAAAAATCAAAAATTTTCAATCGGACTTAAAAAATGGAGTGAAACATTAACAGGTAATTTTCTTCGAAATAATGGTGATATTACAAGAATAATCGACGATTCAAAATACACATTGAATGACAAAAAATACTCCATTGGCGAATCCAACAATAAATACAACCTTTGAGATTTCAAACGGGCCGTAAACGACGATTTTCCTTATCGAATGACGGCGATTTTGCGCAGCAGTCGAATAAGTGTATATTATTATGCGCTTTTGTATTATTTTTTCGTTGAAAAAAAAGTAAAAATTATGACACTTTATTGTGGTGTTTATTTTCAGGTAGAATGATAAAATTTTCGTGCATGTAAAATCGTTCGGTCGATGGGAGAAATATTCAAATTATTGACGTCAATTCGGTTTTTTGTATGTTATTAAGTGTTCGTTCCTATCGCCGGATAAAGATTTTTTAAATTTCGTTTGGTGTTTTGTAAAAATTTGGGATTTTACGTTTAACGAATGAAATATGAACATTGGATTTTGTAAGATGCAGTTCCACTTACGTGAAGATAATTTTATTTCAAGCTTTTTTTTAAATTGAACTGAATTGGTTATATTGAATTTAGAAACGGTTGAAATTGTATTAGATTTTTTTTTAAATACAGATTTTACTCTCCAAATTCAATCTTATACAAATTAAATTCAATATTTTGAACTTCAAATTAGATCATTTATAAATCAAATTCAATCATTACAAATTTATTTTCTTAATTTTTTATGATTTCATAAAAAAATAAAATGAACGTTAGTTACATATCCATGGTATCTATTTTCATATTTATTAATTAAAAAATATAATTAATTATGTATGTAAACATTTAAAAAAATCACCAACTGAGTTCATCAAAATCAAATTGAAGAATAGATTATATTTCACTGATTACTATGACAACGGTCTTACTAATACTTTCCGATGCTTGAATTTGATTAATACAAATTTTAATTTAATTCAGAATAGGTTGAATTTGGAGCATAAAAACTATACACGAAACATAATTACAATTCTATAGAATTTAAATCAAATCCTTTCAAAACACATTGACTCATGTAATTACGACAATTACGTCGAAGCCATTGTTACAATTTTCAGTTAAAATCTATAACCGTACTAAAACCGAACAAAACTCCAGATTCGAACCGTACAGACACGCACCGCCAACCATCAGATACAACAAAACGGCCTCATTGTCGACCAATTACACAAAAATAACAGAATCCAATCGAAACAGATACGCACATAATCAACACGCAATTGTCTCGGCGACAGACAGACAGACAGACAGACATTTCCGCGCCATCGAAACTCCCAATTTCCTCCGTTTAGATCAATTTTTGTTTGCACGGTCGGCTTTGAATAATCATATTTACTTATAGGAAACTGGAAATATTGTACTACTGTGATAATTTTTATCGCGGAATTAATCTGTGAAAATAAAATTTTTAGAATTGCACATTTTTTATTCTCATTTTAGAAAGACTATTATTTTGAATTTATGAAGTTGTCGTTCCTAAGACAAGTCCTGGAGTGATTTTTTTCAGAATGACTTGGGCTTGTTTATTAGGTTGAATATCAGCAAATTCAGAAATATATGTATTTCTATTATTATCGTAAAATTTAATTTTAAAAATTACAAAAGACCAAATTTGATGAGTTGATATGTTAATTTTATTTGATTATCAATATTTTGATTAATAAAATCTTCCAAAATGAGCCAAAATTTCGCATAAGGATGTTCGGTTTATCGAGGCACAATTCAGAATTGTTGCTTTGTTTTTAATCATGGAATCTCTTCAAAAACATTCATAGATACTGTTACTTTAACCAATGAATTTATTTATTATTTTCTTTATTCATAATAATTTTTGTTTACTATTGAATTTGCAGTTCACGTTTTCTGGTCCATTTTAAATCTATCATTATAATTTTTATTTTAAAATTTTAAAATTTGAAATTACTTAGTATATCTTTCAAACAAAAAAAAATCAAGAAGGTAAATTTTGCATACCTGTGTAATTCTATCGACATGAAATTTTCGCTAGACTTAGTATGTATAAAAAAATATTATTTATTTGATTTTAACCTAACTATCATATGTGGGGATCACATGCGATCAAAATCCTCACAACATGTATTTTGTTCTAAATACATATGACGATCGTACACATAGCAAATGATCAGACGAGATCATAGCAGATCGATGTTGTGTACACAGAGCAAACGCTATCGAAATCGAATCGATAACCAGTCTTAGAAAATACACATGTCCTGATTGACACGAATCATTACAGCCTATTGCTTCCGTACTTTATGGTAGTGTTTCAATTGACGTTTTCGGTTTTTTATTTCGGTCGGAAGGCGGCAATTATTCGTTTTGTTGTGTGTAAGCGATACGCGTGAAAAATCGTTATCGGTATCGCGGCTGACGGATTCCCGTCACTCGACGCGTCCCTTTTTGACGTTGACGTCCACGTCGACGTCATGCCACGACAAACGGCACCCGACAACCACCCTGTGATTCTCAAACTGTCGCCAATTTGACGGATTTTAACGTGCGGAATATAAATTGTGTTGAAATCGATATTGTTTCAAATCAATAGCCATATACCTATTGCCCGCACCGTTTGTAACTTACAATTAACTTAAAAGACTACGTCAGTGCCCAGTGGCGGATCCCCGGTGGTGGTAAACGGTCAATTGCCACTATCCTAAAGATTTACATAATTTTATACATTTATGTTTTAATCGCAATTCGAATTTTAAAAAAAAGTTTAATAAATAAAATATTTAAGCATATTTAGATTTATATATTTTTTTCAGATATAACTTCACTAATATGGTATATTTTTGAAAAAAATCTGTTTGGGGCGCTAATTTCTATGATTTTGAGAAAATATGCTATTCAGCCGTCACGTTTTCATCAAAAAAATTAGTATTTTTAGTAAATCTTTTTAATTTCTTATAAATTTTATTAACATTGATACTTTTTGAAAAAAAATTGCCTGCGGCGCTATTAAAAGAAAATTGTAAAAAACAATAAAAATGCGTACTAGCATCTTTTATTTTCAAAAAATGTACTGAACAAAAGTATTATTTTTGAAAAAAAATGTATTAAAAATTAGAAATTGCCCCCCCACCCTGCAAATTTCCTGGATCCGCCGTTAGACTACGTAATTTACTGAAAATAATTTTTTTTGTAAATTAATTCAACGAAGTAAAATTTTCGTGTATTCAATTAAATCGAACGAATTTGTAGTTTTATTTCATTGTTTATCGTTTTAAAATATGATGTTAGATTTCACACACGGTTTTTTGAATTTATTGATTCACGTCATTTTTTTACGGTGTGTGATTATAACATGTGTTTTGTTTGTTTTTTTTGATCAAAGTTCTTTTACTTAATTATCGAACATTGTTATAAATTTTCGTGTTGATCGAATTTCTCACGTAAGAAAATTGTTTATTATACATTATTTAAGTGGTACATTGTCGATGTAACACTTCTTTTGTGTCTAAGATTGACGTTAATAAGATGAGAACATTACAAAAAGTAATAAAATACACGTAAGATCATTTATACACTTCGATTTTTTGTATTAGATACGATCACCGTTATTTTTTTCGAATTCAATTAAAGTAAAAGTGTATGAATTATTAATTTATATTGATTAGTTACATCATTGCGAAAACGTGCACATTTTTCAAAACGCGAAATTATTCAAATTAATACTTTATATACATAGAAGTCTGTATAATTGATACGCACGTTTCCTGTAATAAATTCATAATAATTTTACGACAAAAATTGATGTGTTTAGAATTAATATTAAATATCATTCCGATTCAAATGCGGATGTATATTTCATTCGAATGTTATATGCAAATTGAATAAATACATTATTAGACACATTTATTTAAAATTATGATAGTTTCCCATATATTCATATTTCATGATATCCAACAATAATACTTCATCAAAATTCTCAAAATATTTCAGTACATTAAAAAAAATAACAGCGTTACGTCCACAAAAAATCAATTCAAACACCATAATCTCCTCGCGCACGTATTATGACGACACGTTATCATTTTTTACCACCGATCTATACTTAACCATCATCATTGAGTTGTCATTGCGGAAGGCGTTTGATCAATGACTCGTTGCCGACATTCAAAACACGTAATTGACCCATTTCAGTATATCGTATATATGTATTAATAATCTCATAAAGCGACGATGATCGACCAGTTTTATTTTCGTTTCGTATTTTTTTCCATCCCGCCCATTTCGATTTCGACGTATGTATGAGCGTATCGGTTTTTTATTATATATATTTTTTTTATTTCAATGCACGTCCATCTCTCGCGGTTAATATTTAAAGCTCTCGGCTTTGAATCGAGCCGTAATGGACGATTTTTTCGCTCACGTGTGCCACTACACGTCAAAATAATCGTTTTGACGAGTGCCATTCGGATCCGATGATTTGTAAAAAAATATGCGGATACCGTACGGGTTCGAATATCTTTTTTTAGAAATTTTTGAATAATTAAAAAGCCCATCGTCGACGGTTTAGCGTTGTCAAATGCGCCAATTATTATTGAAGTTAAGTGATTTTTGAATTATTTTTCGATATGATGATGTCGATGATATTTACAGCTTTCATAATACAAATTCAACCTTTAAAATTCAAATTAAACCCTTCACAAATTAAATTTAACCATCACAAAATTATTTCCTTAATTCATCATTTTTTATGATTTCATTGAAAATATGAAAGAAACGTTAGTTAAATATCCATGGTACCTATTTTCAAATCGATTTATTAAAAAAATGTAATGAATTATGTATGTAAAAATCTATAAAAAGCACTAACCGAGGTTATTAGAGACAAATTGAAGAATAGGTTGTATTTCATTGATTACTATGATGACGGTCTTAATAATACTTTCCGATGAATGAATTTGATTTGTAAAAGATTTTATTTGAAGTTTAAAAGGTTGAATTTGATTTTTAAAAAGGTTGAATTTGGAATATAAAAGCATTACAATTCTATCAGAATTTCTATTCTAGAATTTAAATCAAACTGAGATTATCAAATTCAAATTGAAAAAACCGATTGTATTTAATTGCTTACTATGACAAGGATCTTAATAATACTTTTTGATAGTTGAATTTAATTTTTATAAGTTTGGATTTGTAGTGAAAAATTGTATCATCGTTTAAAACATTTAAAAGTGCATATTTTTTACATCAAATAATATCAAAATTATTTTCAATCAAGACTAGAATCAATATGCAAAAATTGATTTATAAAACCAGCAAATTTGGACCATATTTTAAATCGGCCCGTTATTATAAAATATACAAAAACTAATCCACACCGAACATTTGATTTCCAAAGTATTGATTTACAAACGAAACACCGTTCGGTTATGTATAATAAATAACGAAATAGTGAAACCGCATACGGATTTCGGGCACCCCGTAGATCGCAGCGCAGCGATTAATTTATCATTCGCGGTGGGGTTTGAGAAACGCTGCCCCCCGAATTTAACGTTTGTTATATGTGTGTTTTTAATGCACAAAAGGCTTTTGATGTATGAAAATATGGCTCGGTTCGAATTAATTGCTCGTTCGTGTTCGCCCAATATTAAGCCGTGTGCGCTCAAAGCCGTGCTGAATTTCAAATTTTCGGTTATAAAATAAAATTATTCGAACTGGTTAAACGCTCTAATCTGATTTAGTTTTTATTGCGTGGTGTTTGACCAGCCGTTATTATATGGTTTTGTTTTTTTTGTGTTTTTTTTTAGTGTGTGTTATGAATCAGGGTCAAAGGTTTCGTTGATTTGATTGCATTGATTTTTGAAACGATTGTCAAAGTTGAGGGATATGTATTGTATATGCTAATTTAAAATTTGGCAAGGGATTAGCTTTAAGATTTTGGTTTCTTAAAAGTTACTTCTCTTTTGACTTAAACCGGATATCGTAGCAAATATTATATAAAACGAATTAGTTTTGTATCATTTTATTATAGTACGTAGTTCGATCTCTTATCTTTTTAATTTTGAACAATTTGTAACCATAATTCATTTGATTATCGTCCATTTGATCTTTTTTACTTTTTTTCACAGTTTATTGTATATCATTCTATAATGCCAAATGATCATTTTATTGTAATTTAAATTTCTTTACTCTAATCTCATGTGCTATATATTTTTAAATCTTATCTGTTATTTCTAACATATCTTTCCATATTTCTTTGCGTATATTGAATTTTTTTCAACATTTTTTAAATATAATACATCGATCAAAAGCTTGCTGTCATAGAAAATGTATCTTCGAAAATCACATTGATTCTTCTAAAATAATTCTATTAAGTTTCAATTGAAACTATAACTAAATCTGTCATCTACTAACTTTTTCTTCAATTATTCTATGCATATTGACCCAAATACAAACACACACATACTTCTCCAATTCCTATAACAGAAAACATAATTGCTTCACCGAACCTAATACACAAAACAGACAAAATCAACACGCACATAAACAGCCAAGTGTGAATCGAACACCATGGATAATCACCTCACATCGGACACCCGTCATGATGTAATCAATTTTTTTCCACCATCGAAGATTATTCGCATCGCCGACATCCAGTTAGGCGTCCGATAAATAATTCATCTTGGTCTCGTTTATTTTGACGTACGTTCGGAAATCGAACGGTCCGTCTGGAAGCGGAAGGCTCTTTTTCCCGCCATGAATTATTGTTTTTAAACGATGGACATGCCAGATAGTGGCCGGATCGATTTTCGAAAGCGGTCAGTTGTCAACGCGAGCTTTCAGCGGTTCTGCGCTGAAGCGCGTTTCCGGATTGATGGTTCGTTTATTGAAAGGGGATTGGATTTTAATCGTCGTGGTTTATATAAAATGTGGATTTTTTAAAAGTTTGAATACTGAAAATTTTGTAGTCCAAATTCAGTTTTTTACAAATCATACGATTTTGACCATTTATTGAAAGTGTTATTGGTAAGTTTCAGAAAGAACCGGTGTGCCCGATATGGGTAAATTACACTGGTATGAATGGGTAAATTTTTTTTAAATTGAATAATGATTTCTTATAGATTTCGAGGTGCAAATTAACGGAAAAATAATAAAAAATCCATCACGTATGGTTCTTTTATACATCTTAATAAATGCTATCCAAATATCAAGCTGCTATTATATTATAAAAATTTTTACTTTCGGTATATATTTTACTTGGGGATAGTTATCAAAAATATATAGTAAAATTTGAATCAATGTCATTTTAAATAATATTTTATCATTTAGCACTTGAACGTGATAAAATAAACGTAGTTTGTTTGTCGGTGAGAGAGAAGTTCACTTTTCAAAATGGCTTCAAGTTCGAGAAATTTGTGAAAAACGTCTATTGTATTTACTATGATATTATTATTGTAAATCAGGATAAGCCATGGACCCCCCACCAAATGTGTTCTACATACATGTACATGTATGGAAGAAATGCGTCAGTAAATTTTTTTTTTTGACGCAGCTTTTAAGTATTTAAAATAATTTTTATGTTATGCATATGCATAGTAATTTTATGAAAAATTAAAAATAATAACGAATAAAAGAAAAAAAAAATGAGGAGATATAAGCCATTATATAGGACTCTTTTGAAAATCTGGTGTACAAGATATTTCAAGATCTATTTAACCGATTTTGTTAAAATTTACAACACATATTCTTTATAATGTTATTTATAATAAAATATAGGAATTTTTTGATTGGGTGCCATGTTCAAAAGTTATAATTTTTTTTTAACTCAAAATTTCGATATAAAAGGATTTTTTTATCTTTCTCATATCTAGAAAAACCTCACGTGATAATAAAAAAACAATTACCATATTCAAATTCAGCACCTCAAAATTACCTAGTATAGATACCTTTCAAACAAAAAAATAAAAAGGTCAATTTTGCATACCTGTGTTATAAATCGAATCATTTGAATATTATTAATTGGAAAAAACGATGAAAACTGCATTAAAATAAATTTGCAATTGTACTTCACAATTAGATATAAATTTGAAATATAAACAACCTCAAATAATATTTTGAATTTATAGTACATATGTTTATGTTATAATTTTTAAATACATACATAGCAATATGATTTATTCAAAATACTTATTTATCAACTTTTTTCATATTTGAAATGTAATTTTTTTACCAGTACAAAATATCGAATATTATTCTGTAATAAAACTCAATAGAATAAAAAAAAACGATTTCATTACATTATTTTTTGCAAATTATCGTTGTTTTTATTCACTAAACACAAACGTCAACTCCACAAATTAATATCATTATTCAGATTTAATAGTAGCAAAGGTCGAAAAAAAAAAATGAAAAAATTATATACATATTATATTATATTACGAAAACTAGGCATAAGAAAAATTTTGTTTCGCATTCGTTCTTCGAACTTTCTTTCGAGCACTATCCTTACTGCTCTTCAGCAGCTATCAAGCTACGGTCGACCTAACCTCGAATGCACTCCCGACAAAAAACAAAAAAAAAAACACTGTTCTTCTTAAGAAAAGGGGATCCTTTGGGACGATGCTGTCCAACATGCGCCTTCTAGTATCCAGGAGGTGCTATATACCAGTGAAAGACGACTTTAGGAACAGCAGGGGAGTTAGCTTGAAGGCAGAAGTCGATCCGAAACCGAAATGGGATAAAGTTGTGAAAGATGCTGAAAAGATCGTCGGTTACGGTATGTCGTATGCCAATTTTCGATGGTTGATGACTGATGAGGTCACCAATGTTGCCGTGCATCTGAAAAAACTGGTGAGTGATAAAATGTGCGTTCATTTGCATATCTAAATAGGGTCTATTATTTTGGAAACAATCAATTTTCTAAAAGAAAAAAAAGTTTGTATATTATAAATATAAGTTTACGATTCGTGAAACACTACGAACGGCATACGGAATGCCCTTCATTACGTCCATGAATTTTATTAAGAAATTATACATATGTATGTCTACTATTACAATTTTTTCTATCATCAAACCGGATTTATATCACTATTCTTATCTTTGCTGTTTTTACATAACTTTGCGTTTGTCTCGATTTCAAGTTTTCTATGATTCATAAACTACGCATTTTTTTTTACAGGTAGGAACAAAACATCCAGTGTTAAAAATAGCCGAAAATTTCCTTCTTCATGAAAAGAAAAATATTCAAACATGGAGCATAGTCATCCTTCTACTATCCAAAACAGCTGGTATCAAATCAACAGTAATGTCGGATTCAAATCAACAATTAGAAGAAACTGGAGTACTTCAGACTCAAAGAAACCTAGCGGAAATAACAGAACTCATCAAAACTGGACATTTGATCCATACTGGTTTGTTACACATACTGCCCAGCGAAATGAAAAGCAAAGATAGCGAACTGGCATTAACTGGAAACAAAATTGCTTTACTGACTGGAGACTTCCTACTGGTAAAGGCAAACGGAATATTGGCAAATCTCAGGTGTCCCCACGTCAGTGGATTAGTATCGTCTGCTCTCAGGGATCTGACTGAAAGTGAATTTATTGGCGAAAGAAATCCGCAAAACATTGCCATTCCTTCAAAACCTGTGAGTGAAAAGGTTACTTTAACCTTTAATATAAGCGAGGATTTAAAAATAGGCAATCTTCTTGGACCTGATAGAGTATTTAAACCTTTAGATACTAGTTACTGTATAGGAAACCCTATCAGGGAATGGACCATGAGGAACATCTTAGGGGGAGGCAGTCTGTTGGGTAAAGGTTGCCAAAGTGCTTTACACATGGCAGGTCATGACCAAAATCTCAGTGCTCAAGGATATCTTTTCGGCTGTCATATGGCTTTAATTCGGCAAGCTACCACTGATATAACGACAATAACATATCCCACATACAGCACATTTTCTTTAGTCAGTTCTCCTATTTTATTCGCCCTCCATCACGACCCTTCAATATACGATTTGGTAAAAGACGGCTTGAAGGACTTGGACCTGGTGGACTTCGACCGAGTGAGAGCTGCAGTGAAAGAAGGCCCAGCACTGGAAAACACTATAGCCTTATTGAATGAACACAGTGAAGCTGCTTACAAGTGCTTGGACCATTTTCCTAATTCCGATGCGAAAAAAATTCTGAGGAACCTTATCGACGCTATGCGCATATAATAATAGTAATAATTTATAAATATGAAAAAGTGTGCATGAACCATGACATGAAAGGTTTCCCTAAATCGCCATGGTGGTAAAAAAAAAAAAAATAATATAAAAATATCCAACACGTGGATGCAGAGAAACAAACACATGCATACAATACAATCATTCATTGCATCTGACAAATATGACCTCATATAATATTTTGAATTTATAGTATGTTAAAATTTTTAAATATTTGAATATTGCAATATAATATATTCAAAAAAATTATTTATTGGCTCTTTTCACATTTGCAACGTATTTTTTTCACCTGTTCGAAATATCGAATATTATTCTATAAATTTAGTTGAAAAAAGGTTGAATAAAAAAAAACCATCTTACCACATTACATTATGCAAATTATCGCATTTTTTTTCGACTAAACACAAACGTCAACTCAACAAATTAATATCATTATTCAGATTTAACGATAGCAAAGGTCGAAAAAAATGATATATATATAAAAACTAAGCATAAGAAAAATTTAGAGTTTTCGCTTTCGTTCACGCACATCATTACAGAACTTCCTTTCGAGCTTTCGAACCGCTCGTTAAAAACGGTAATAACGTCGTCGAGCGCGATCGTAATTCAATAAAACGGCCGCATTTCGTTCCGAAGGCTCGTTTAATCCGCCATTGATTCGAAATCGATCGTCGTTATTGCCGGAATAATTCAAAAAGTCTATTTTTGCCGCGCCATTCCACGGGGCTTCAAAGGCCCGCGCATAAATCGCGGGATGATTTCCGATTTGTAATCGAGGGTGATTAGAATTATTATATTTTTGTTTTGAAAGTCCGCCGATTAAATATGCGAAAATGTGTTGGGAGGCGATCCAGGCATATGCTATTAGCATATATTAATTTTTGTTTGAATTATTTTTATTGACGTTTTTATCGCTGCGAAGATCGCGTGTCGATGTGGAGGAATTGTTTGAATGAATCGTCAATTTTCATGTATTGCGAATTGATTTTTATATAATTTATCTGTGCATCTTTGCGAAAAGGCGTTTAATTATCGAAGTAAAAGTACAGTTATTAAATTAGGAACAAAACATAGAAAGACTTTCGATTTCGACGTTTTGATAAAAGGGAAATTCGGTAAAAGTGAAACTCTTGTATTAATTTATTTTTGGCGGTTTCGCTCGTTCATTTTTGTAATGGTCAATGTACTGATTCAATTTAAAATCAGAAATAAAATATTAATTGCCGTTTCTTCAAATTTATTTTTGTATATTACAGTGGCTCGAAGTTTAATTGAGACACTTGTTATTTTAAAAAATGGTGAAAGCCTAAACTTTTTGAATATTTATTGTTATCAAATTAGTAAATAAGCATTGGTTATATAATTTTCAGGTACTTCCTCATTTTAAAACTTATTTTAATTACCGAAATCCGCATTCTATTTTGTAATCGATCTAATAATGTTTACTACATCATAATAACGAAAATACACAATTTGTTTCGTAAAAAAAAAAAAAAAATTTTCCATTAAAATCTGTTTTACCGAGCTAGGGATGTATAGAAATTTAAATTTCTGAAAATTATGTTTACGATGCATCTGTAGTCTGTACCTTTTCCATTTACTTAAAAATGCACAAGAAGAAAAACAATATGTATGATATACTTATTATGCAAACTTTTAGTTTCTAGATATCTTCCCTGCGAATCACTCATTTTCAACCAACTGTCAATTTCAAGTGATATCGTAAGTGATATTGAAAGCTCCAATGCAATTTTAATAATTTCCATAAAAACTGACATATACATTTCTTTCATTTTTGTAAAAAAAACATATCTCCTTACAGAAATTACCAAGCTCGTTTAACACGATTTCGCTATCTACTATGCCAAACGAGTGACACCTGTATTTAAATTTTTCCTTAATTATTTCAACACACAGAAAATCACTTCAAACGAATGAACATAAAAAAAAAACAATCAATTAAACCATCCATACACAAAACATTCACCACCCTCATCCTCAGACAACAGCATAATAGTAGCCGAACGTCGAATATTCGACAATCACGATGATTCATGGCAACGCCATGATTCACGTTCGACGGGACGAGAGTGACCCGTGACGCGCGTGACGTCACACGGTCCGGGAACGGGTCGCGGGGGCGTGGCCACGAGCCCTCTCAGCCAATGGGAGGGCCGCATTCGCCATAGGGAGGCGGGGGAGGAGGTGCCCTCTTGCGGAGGGTGAGCGTTTTACGATTGTCGTTTATGGGTTAATTAAAAGGTTGGTGATGGTTTTTTTTGATAGTGGAATGGTTGGTTTTGATGCGTTGATTATTGTAATGTATTGGTTGTTTTTGGAATTGATATTTTTGTGTTTGGGTTGCGAAAAAGTGACCCAATTACTCGCATTCAAATCGCTCTATGTCAATTGTTGATTTGTAGTGAAATTGTAAAACGCAGTTATACTGTGTTAAAATTCTATAATGTTTTATACTTATAATGACGATTTAACCCTTTTAGGCACAGGATTTTAGACAAAGAAGCTCTAGTTGCACAAACATATCATCCTCAAAAAACTTAACAAAGTAAGATTATTTCGGTTACTAAAAAAGTAATTTTTTAAATTAATTAGACATGCACTGACATACGGCCAACAGTTCAACAAAAAAATCAAAATCCATAGGGAATTATTGTCCAATTAAAGTAGGCGAGACTCAACGTCAAATTCTGTGATTTAATTTATTTTAATTTTTCTAGACAGGACATTTTTGATACCATCGTGCAATAAAAGGTATTAAAAAAGTGGAATATTTTTAATCCCACTATGATTCAAAGGGTTAAGTTAAAAGGATATGAGTTTAAATTATAATTAAAATAATATTTATTGTAGACTATCTTATTAATACATATGTATAGTTTTTATAAAATTGGCTTGTTTTATTATATTTGAAGATCATATTGATGTGCATTATTGGTGCACTTTTGAAATTTCACATGTTGTCGTTAAAATAGAGAATATTTTGTATGTGTATCTATTTGTTTTATTAGAAAATATGTGTGAAAATTAAAAGTTAAACGGTACGCTAATTAAAGCGAAATGAAAACTAAGCGAAAACCAATAGTCGGTCAGTTCAAAGAAATTACGTGTTTGTTCAATTTTTTTTTTGAATATGTAAATTAAAAAAAAATTAAATGGCCTTAGGAAAAATCATACATTTTCGTATTTTATTATCGAAAAAAAAGGCACGTGAAATGAAAAAACTTTTTTATTGTTTATAAACATATAAAAATATAAAAAAGGACATTTTTCGATAGAATTTTTTTATTATGAATCAAAATAATAATTCTGTATATTTTGTGTTATAAAATAATTTCAAAAAAATTTCATAAAAAAAATAAAATTGATACAAGTATCCTCCATATAATAATAGCGCTATTCTGTCTGTCTGTCTGTCTGTCTGTCTGTCTGTGTGGGGTCACGCTAGAAATTATGCACTGAATTACATCCTTTGCCAATGTGCAATAAGGACTAAAATAGTATTTTTACCGCGAATTGATTTTGCTTTTAGCAACACGTTGCGCGGTCGCTATGACAATTTAATAAATAACAGGGACAAATTTTCGATCACGTCGGGTTATTACTTAGAGAATCCTGTTTTTGGACACGGAAAATTATATGTCGCACTATCGAGAAGCAAACATCGCGATCAAATAAAAGTTAGTATAAATAAAAAAAATATATATATATTATATTATTAATTTATTATTAAGAAATTATTCGTTGCGCATGCGCACAGATCAAACTGAAATTATTCGAACTGTCAAGGGTCGGATTCAGTGTTCAAATACGCACTTAAGAAGCATTCTATTTCATAGAGCGGAATATTTGAGCATCTGATTTGATTTGCATGGTTTCATTATTACGAACACTTCCAATTTATTGATTGCACGATTTTTTTTTTTGATATTACAACAATTGCATTCTTTTTACGTAACCTCATTCAAAAAAAAAGAAATTATTCGTTGCGCATGCGCACAGATCAAACTGTCAACGGTCGGATAACGGTCTTGCATAGTACCTCCTGGGTGATGTGGAAATCTATGCTTTATTAGATAAATTAATATTAAATTAAAATAAATATTAAAATATCTACAAAATATTCTATAATAATTTATATAATAAATTAAATAAACATTTCACATTTTCAACTATATTCAACGGGTAAATATACTGTCATTATATTGTATTTTCAAAATTTTTCCTCAAATCACGCGTGCGATGTTATAACATCGGGCCTACCGCTCGTAGTATTATAATAATGACGTACTAAAGCATTCATTCGTTTGAAAAACATTCAAGGTGTACTTTGTCCAACACAAAAAAAAATTATATTTCAAATAACACAATACAACAGCAAAAATTTATAATTTATGCATCCATCTGCAGTCATATGGACTCGAATACATAAACGATCATTCGATAAACATTTTCATACAAACCAACACATTTCGCAAAGTGTTAAATGACGAACAGGATACGCTGTCATTGTCTGTCCTGACAATAAAAAATATCAATATGCATAACCCATCGGACTTGTAGTTGGCGATCGTCACGCATAAATCTCGATCCTTTTTTCTTGTCGGTTAAGTCATTAAGGACCGTCATTAGTCCGGAAAATAAAACGCATAAACTGCAACATAGCCAAGAATACAGTTTTCCACGAACCATTTTGCATGCAATCGATTCGGTCGATGCAATTTGTACAAATTTTTCATTGAAGTTCGAATCGTTTGTATTTAAAGTTTTAAGGATTAGTTTGTTCATTTTAAATTTTGTTTTAATACTTCTGTTAACTGTGCTTTGAAAATTATCGAAACTCTTATTAGGGTAACGATGACAGTGATGGACCATGTACTTGTAGTTGTCCATTTCTTAGAAAAACATAAAAATTACGGTTTTTAAAATTATAATCTTTATAAAAGGAAGCGATAGATAAGCTGATTATTAAAACTTCTATATCGCACCCTTTCCGAAAGATAATCATCTTTAAAAACCTTAATTTTTACGTTTTTCTGAGAGATGGTCAACTACAGATACACCGTTTTATTTTTTATAAAAATATTAGTTTTTATAAAAAAATTTCATACATTAATCATTCTCAAAGAACTTACCATTGATCTTTCTTGAGTATTTTTTATTTATTTTAATTCTCAAAATAGTTCTTGAACTATTCAAATTTAATATCTTTTATGTGTTTCTCGTTTGATTTTGACCTTTTCTAGATAAACAAAACGATTTTATATATCAATTCTATTTTTTTTTGAGGAAACAGGAAAAAATTATTCTTATAAAGTCAAATCACATAAACAAGGAAGATCATAAAGAATTGTAATATTTACATAAAAGCAAAACCATCGTAGTATAGGAGCATAACCGCATTGTAAAAACCAAACTCAATTAATTTTGAAAACATGAGTTTTCCTTATTAACTTTTCGAAATATTCCATGTGCACTTTTTTCAAAAGGGAAACAGAATTTTAACAAAGACTCGAATTTTCAAACTCACAAACATTAACATCACATTCAAAAACATTTACGCAAACGACACAAGGAAGTGTCGAAAATCTCATCGAAGCAGATAAATCTGATTCACCACATAAAAATTTCCGCGCCAAACACCAAAATTCGCATAAATAGTCCATTGATATTCATTCTGACATCAAAACTCGAATCGTTATCGCTCCAATAAAACGGGTTCCTCGACACGTACGTATCGGTTTTGTTCGAGCACCAAGGTCGACCGGTTACCAACGTGTTAAAAAAAATGAAATATTACCGACCCAGCAACGCTCCGAGATAACGAATCCGGGCGGGAAAATTGAAAAGTCCAACGGCGGATATAAAACATAATTCTCCATAGTTTTCATCGTGACCATTATAATAATGGCGGTCTCGTGACGGCGGGGTTGTTTAACATTTTAATCGCCGAGAGCTCATTTGCATGTCGAACGCACTCGGCCGGCGTTCAGATCGTTAACCCGAGATATTTTGTTAATTGTTCGGACATTTTTTTTGTGTGGAATGGTTTCGGGAGTCGTGTTGGAGTTGGTCGCGTTTTGGGTTTTGAGTTGTGTAAATGAAATATGTTTCAACGGTCATGATTTATTTTTGGTAAATGTTGAATAAAAATTGATTTCAAAATGCATATACATATAATCATTATCACAATGGTAAAATTTTATGAAAAAATTAATAATAAATAAATATTACAAATCATATCAATATATGTATGTGTTATAGGCGGTTTCTAATCCAGGAAATCGCAAACGTTAGAATCTGCATACAGATAAATGTTATGCGATATTATGCTTTATGACAAAGGATTTAACGTTCATATTTAAATCCGTGAGTAAGCGTTTATGTAACGTTCTGGATTTGAGCAGCATTTAAAACGCAGCATTATAATGAGCCTTAAATCGTAGTAAATAGATTGAATATTTGTTTGCCAGCAGATTTTTACGTTATGCAGCATTATAATGAGCTTTAAATCGTAGTACATAAAGTTCAATGAAAACGAATGACGTTTGAGATTTCCTGGATTCGAAACCGCCTATAACATACATATATATATAAAAAAAATCATGAAAGTTGACTGAAAAAAGGTAACTTTGCATTTAGGTAAAAATATTATAATATCATACATTATTTCTGCAAATTGCGCACGATTACATTACGAATACAAAAATATATAATATTCCTACGATTGTGCACTGACATTATTTTGTCATTACAAAACTTTATTATACAATGCTTGTATTGTCCAAATTTTATTACTACAATATATGAGACGGTAACAAATGTAGAAAATCATTCTCTTCATTTTTTTTGAACAAAAGTTTATATGAGATTTAAATATAAATCACGTTCCACACCAAATCGGTCACCTGTGACCGTCATCAATATTGATCGATATAACTCTAAATGTGAAGATTAGCATTCTGTAAAGTAATATATAAAAAAAAGTTGGTCATCGATGATACAGCGATCAATATCGATGGCGTAAAACGAGTTTTAAATCTCAAATTTTGTACTTTTTTTTTTAAATAATAATTTTGTAAAATTAATCTAAATATTATACTTATGTATATAAATTAGTCAAAAACTGATTGAAAAAAATCGTTAACCCGTTGAAGCGGGTTTCTTTTGCGCTATATGCGCATAGCATCGATAATATTCCTCAGAGCCTTTTTCGCATCGGAATTAGGAAAATGGTCCAAGCACTTGTAAGCAGCTTCACTGTGTTCATTCAATAAGGCTATAGTGTTTTCCAGTGCTGGGCCTTCTTTCACTGCAGCTCTCACTCGGTCGAAGTCCACCAGGTCCAAGTCCTTTAAGCCGTCTTTTACCAAATCGTATATTGAAGGGTCGTGATGGAGGGCGAATAAAATAGGAGCACTGACTAGAGAAAATGTGCTGTATGTGGGATATGTTATTGTCGTTATATCAGTGGTAGCTTGCCAAATTAGAGCCATGTGACAGCCGAATAGATATCCTTGAGCGCTGTGATCTTGGTCATGGCCTGCCATGTGTAAAGCACTTTCGCAACCTTTACCTAAAAGACTGCCTCCTCCTAAGATGTTCCTCATGGTCCATTCCCTGATAGGGTTTCCTATACAGTAACTAGTATCTAAAGGTTTAAATACTCTATCAGGTCCAAGAAGATTGCCTATTTTTACATCCTCGCTAATATTAAAGGTTAAAGTAACCTTTTCACCCGCAGGTTTTGAAGGAATGGCAATGTTTTGCGGATTTCTTTCGCCAATAAATTCTCCTTCAGTCAGATCCCTGAGAGCAGACGATACTAATCCACTGACGTGGGGACACCTGAGATTTGCCAATATTCCATTTGCCTTTACCAGTAGGAAGTCTCCAGTCAGTAAAGCAATTTTGTTTCCAGTTAATGCCAGTTCGCTATCTTTGCTTTTCATTTCGCTGGGCAGTATGTGTAACAAACCAGTATGGATCAAATGTCCAGTTTTGATGAGTTCTGTTATTTCCGCAAGGTTTCTTTGAGTCTGAAGTACTCCAGTTTCTTCCAATTGTTGATTTGAATCCGACATTACTGTTGATTTGATGCCAGCTGTTTTGGATAGTAGGAGGATGACTAAGCCCCATGTTTGGATATTGTTCTTTTCATGAAGGAGGAAATTTTTGGCTATATTTAATACTGGGTGATTTGTTCCAACCTGTAAAAAAATTGCGTAGTTTATGAGTCAGATAGAACTTGAAATCGAGACAAACGCAAAGTTATATAACAACAACAACAAAAACAAAAATAGTGATATTTATCCGGTTTGATAATAGTTACTAGGAATAAATTGGAATGGCCAGACATAAACATGTATAATTTTCCAATTAACTTTTGAATAAAATTTACAATATACGTAATGAAGAAATATAGTGAGATTTAAAAATTTTCGATAAAATAAACTGAAATTGGAGGAGAAAAATACCAGTCCATTAACATGGATCTACAAACATGAAGAGAAACTTGTTGACATTGCCAAGTTGAAGGCCGAATATACATACATACATATATAATATTATACACGAAGGCAAACGAGATCAATTTTTTTTCATTACAATCTCCTTTCAATGAAATCAGCAAAATATTAAATTAAATTTTACAATATTTTTCGGAAAGTAAACTTATATTCATATACAAAAAAAAATATTTTTTTTTAGAAAATTGTTTGTTTACAGAATAATAGACAATATTTGAATATGCAAATGACTATGTATACATTTTCAGAATAAACATCGTCCAGTCGCGATTTATTAACGATAAAATATTTGACCTAAAAAAAGTGCGAAAGTAAAGGGCGTAATAAGTACTGTTATATTCGGGAACGCACGCGCCGCCAGCGCCACGCCTCGTCTCTTTACGTAACACATTTTGACGTTTCTCGCCCTCGGGAATAACGCACATTTCACACAAAAACAATATCAAACTCACCAGTTTCTTCAGATGCATAGCAACATTGGCGACCTCGTCGTTCATCAACCATCGCAAATTAGCATACGACGTACCGTAGCCGACGATCTTTTCAGCATCTTTCACGACTTTGTCCCATTTCGGCTTCGGATTGACTTCGGCCTTCGAGCTGACTCCCCTGCTGTTCCTGAAGTCGTCTATCACCGGTACATAGCACCTCCTGGATGCTAGAAGGCGCACGTTGGACAGCATCGTCCCGGTGTGTGCCCTTTTCTGAAGTAGAGCAGCGTTTTTTCAGGAGCGCATTCGAGGTTAGGTCGACCCTAGTTTGACAGCTGCTGAAGAGCGCATGCGCCTAACTGCCACCGGTGACACTCGTATACTGAAATTGCTCAGTTGGAATGTTCCTTTTTTGTATATACATGTTAATTTTAAGAGGAAAATTATGTTAAAAGTAAATTCGCCCGTTTGCCTTGGTTAAGATAAAAAAATGGTCGAATCGTTTTGTTTTTTATTGTCGCGCGCTGGCGGTCCCACGTGCTAGTTATCCGAGCATGACTGTAACAGGCAGTAATTTACTTTCACTGCAAGTGCAGTAGGTTTTCTGGTCAGTTTAGTTCGGTACTTTTTACACTTTCGACGAAGAATACTAATTTTTGTTTAATGGTATCTTTTTTATTTCATTGCGTTGGGCACGTGCGTGAAATCCGATTTCTACAATAGAGAGCAATTTTTTACTCATTAACTTCGATGATTCAATGCTCATGGAAAAATTGCATTGCGATTCGAAATATGTGTTGAAGTGAAAAAGAGAAATAAAATTTTTTTGTAGCGCAAAAAAATAGAGGAAAACGTTCAACACGAAAGTGAGAGGATCGATATATTTTTTCGTGTTACACAAATTTCATGTTAAACGTCATAATATTTTTTCAGGAATCCAATATTATTTCTTGTTAACGGTTTTTTTCACGTTAAGCGACTTCGTGTTAAACGATTTCCACTATTTTAAATTTAAATTGAATAAATGAAACGATCATCACTGATCAATATTGATTTCACATATTCGAACTATGATGAGTTTGATTACTGAAAAGAGCCCTTTAAATAGTCTCAAATTAACTTTATCCATGAACTAACCGCGTCAATTATCGCTTAACTTCAATAATCAATGAGAATCGATGCGTTCAATAATTCACTATTATCGAAAACTCGCTTAAAAAATGTATGAATAGAATAAAAGTCCTTGAATATTAATTTAGCTAACGCTATCCACGAACTAATCGTGTCAATTGTGGCTTAATCAATGAAAATCTGTTGACAACAACTAAACTGTTGACTATTGAAAATGCACTCAAAGAATGTATGAAAAGAAGAAAAAAACGACACTAATAATGGGTGTGATTGTTTCTCAACGTTTAACAATAGAATTATTGAAAAGTGCATAATGTGCATTTATGCTCGTGTGCATTGTTTATGATAAAACAAAGTCCAAACCGTGTCGATGCGTCAACAGAAAAATCGTCAACTGCGATACTTTCGTTCTTGCTCATTCAGTGTACTGCAATAAACTAAACGAAAAAATTTCACCGAGTCTCTTATATAAAGCGAAACTCAAAAATTTGAAATCGCGAATATGAAAATTTAACCGAGTTTCGTACACAAAACAAAACAAAACTGAAAAACGCTGAAACACACAATCGCAATTATTCAATTGCGAATACGAAACTTTAACTCTTCGATGTATCGAATCTAAAAAAATAAAACTTCGAAAACAGTGTTGCTGAACAATTTTATTTTACAATTGATGGTTTGTGTAAATAATTTTAAAATAATTCGCCTTTGAATGGACGAGTGCTAATTGATACGTCGGTCGGAATCGAGTTGTTTGTTTGGTTTTGTTGTTAGCTTGAATGACACCGATTCTAACGCGTTTGGCGGTATGAGGTTGCACAATTTGTGATCGTGTTTCGATGGCCTTGAACTTGGTGGTAACTTGCATAAGTTGTCGATAACTTTCTCGGGTTCTGTTGGTTAAAATGTTTTTTTAGATACTGTTCAAATTTGTCGAAATTGCGTCTTGTTGATTATGTATTATGGATTTGATTGTGTGGTGTTAACTGTTTGGATGTTTAGTATTTAAATTCCTTGAGAGTTAACGTATGTTCGTTACATATCATGTACTGGAAATATAATACATATAAGAAAAAACGTTCGTATTTTTGTTTCGATGTTTAAAAAATCATTGTTATTTGAAAGAATAAAGGTTCAATAATTTATGAAATTTAATTTAAAAAATTTAAAATTGTTCATAAACTTTCTATTTAGGGATGACAAATTTGTCGAAAATTCTATTTACCGGGAAACCGAGATTTTTTTCAAATTACCAGTAAATTAAATTAAAAAAAACAACTTTTCAAAAGTATTCGAAATATGTATTTTTTATTTACTGGTAAATATTTAAAAATTAGCAGTAAATTACTCAACTGTTATTTGGAATGTCATTACCGGTCAACCGGTTTACCGGCAATGACATCCACAATGACGTAAAATATCATTATTGTCAAATTTTAACATCAACTTTAGAACAAGTTTTTTTAATACAACATCGAAAGATTGAAATTTTTCATCTTTTCTTATGTAGTCACAAAGAGCAGACAACTCCTGAAGATCCTGAATATTAACCCTTCAATTTTTTTGAGTATAGTACATTCTATGGTCTATTTTTAAATTATTTTAGTGCAAGCAGTACATGCATTTTGTGACGCCAAAAAACGCTAACCCAACCTAACCTAAACACGCGTTTAATAATAAATGGTGATCATGGTGTCTTCTTATTGAATCGCGTGAATAATTGTTTTGTCGTAAAATGTTAAACGTCAAATGAGTGATATTTGCCAGCAACAATAAGTGATCGTCGCGGGCGGTTTGAAATTTTCGGCCTTCGAGCGATGTATGTATAGATCCGTCCATAACCTTTTATTTTTTTTTAAACCGTGTAAAAGCGAAAACGTGTAAATCGAGGGATAGGTGACTCAAACGACACACATATCTCACAAACTCATCACGCGAATCCCGACCTCGAACACCGACCCATCAATCGGCCATGCTTGAAAATGGCGTTCGGAGTTAATTTCGCGAAATCCGCGATCTGGGCCCCCTGACCGGAGCCCCCGCGCTTCGGGCTCCTCGGGGGCCCCCTGGGACCCTCCTCGTAAATTATCGTCCGTGGCCAGTCGCCAGGTAATGATAGTCATCAGGGCGACCGCCAAGGGCTAAGCTATCAACCAATCACGGGGGAGCTACCATATTTCAAAATTATCGCCGCTCGCCGTTTTACACACACACCGAATGCCTCTGGAGGTTGTTGTGGTTGTTGTAGTTGTTCCTCTTTTGTTTCTTCATGAGCAAGCTGCGCTCGAAAATAATAACGACGGATGAAAATAAAAAGTGGAGGAATCGAAACCGAAACGGACTCGGGGTCGAAATGAGAAAAAAAAGGAAGTCAAAATGGAAATATTAAAACGGCCAAAACGATCTCCATCCTATGAATAAATTTAAAATTCCCCCCGAAGAAGGGACGGGTTTTGGTTTTTGTTGGTCGTTTCGATCGGTGTGTTGATTTGATGGGTCCGTTTGATCTCCGATTAATGATCGACGCGTCGTCGAAATAAATCGGATGATTTGTATAAAAAATTAAATGTGTGTTCATTATAAATATGCGTTGAATGTACAAAACAGTAAAGTAAATAATTTTCCGTTGTTTATAAATTGTAGTGCCGTTTACGTGATAGAAGAATGTCAAACAGACGTGATTTTGCGAATATCTGCTGATAATCTTGAACGCATAATAGTCTGAAATGTGAGATTTTAAGCAATGATTGCTTTGAAAATAAATTCAACATTTTTGTTTTAAAAGTTGATTGTAAAATAAGAAAAAATGTACATTAGAGATTGTAGGGCATGAAGGTCGATGGCTCTAACGGTATTTGATTTCATAAATGTCTTTTTTTACGACTAAAATCGAAAGTGGCTATGATCGAAAATACATGTTGGAAAAGGTCAGTTTTTTGTCGTTTTATGAATAAATTTGATTAAATGAAGGCTTTCGAGAAGAAGTAAATTATTTTTATGTATCAAGAGTAGTATAAAAGATGCGAAGTACAAGAATTTTACTCAAAATATCGTAAAAGGATATGAGAAAGAACGATTGGACGTTGAATAGATGAAATCAAAAAGTGGGAAAAATGGGGTAGGAATTATTCAAGCTAAATAGACAAGAACGAAAGATGATTTGAAAGATCTCCATCCCGCAATGAATGGTGAATGATTACTCACGATGATGATGTATGTATATGTTTAAAAAAAATCAACGGGTTCCCACATGTCATCAAAATTAAGTGATAAGTAGCACGGTTATTGACACGATCGCTTATTGTCGACTTGAGATCATATTTAGTTAATTTTATAAAACTAAACCGAAAACGCCATGTCATATGAACGATCTGAATGAACCATCATCACAATGAACTTTTTTCCACACATGCTTCAACTACCTATGTATAATAGTAACAACTCGTTTCCTCCACCATAGCATTCCTCCAAACGGCGCGCATTTGCATTGCGCTCGCAATTAATAAAATTACACGTGTGCTTGACACGTTCGCTTATTGTCGACTCGAGATCATATTTAGTTAATTTTATGAAACTAAACGCCATGTCATATGAATGAACTGAACGAATCTCCAACACAATGAATCTTTTTCCACACATCCTTCAACTATGTAGCAGCAACTCGTTTCCTCCACCATCAGCATTCCTCCGAAAGCGGGCAGTTGCATTGCGATCGCAATTAATAAAATTACACGTGTGCCAACGTCTTCGGGATGCTTTTTAATCGTCGCAACCGATCTCGTATTCCCGTTGTCGGATTGCTATGTTAAAACGGTTAATGGGAGGCGAAAGAGGCCGTAATTTGGAGCGCGGGAATATCTGCATTCGTAATTGCGGCCTCCGAACGGCAATTAGCCGCCCCTGGCAGACCTCCGGATGCCGTTTCGACTTTTTTGCCATTTTCGATCGATGATTAAAGCCTCGTTGTTTTTTCTTGAGGCCAAAGTTTGTTGCTGAAGTTTCGTGTGCGAAATTTTCATTGGTCAATTGCGAAAATGATCGTGTATTGCGCGATGAGATAATTTAACGCGTTTCGCACAAAATAATAGTGCCGAATAACATTTTCCGTTTTTTGATGTCGTCGTTGTGTCATTTATGTCATTTTCTCCCGTAAAATGTTTCATATGTTGAATCAGTGTCGATTTCACATTTGACGATTTCACGTTTGTCATATTGTTTTGGTTTTTTTGTCGATTGTTCTCTGCAAGTGGGTCATATCGCAGTCTAATTAGCATTTCGTCAGTTTTCGAACATTATTTATGGAGGCTTTGAGTTCTTTTTTACTTATTTTCGAATGATTTGCAATTCTAAACCATCGATACTCTTCGTTGAGTTTAAATTATTCGGCACCGAATGCAACTTTCGCCTATTAATTTCTTAACTTTAATAATCGCAACCAATATGGGTAACCGTTTTTTTTTTGCTACTAATTTTTCTTTTCTGTGATCATTGATGATATGTAAATTTTTGAAATTTGCATGTAATTATCGAAAAATGTGAAAAAAATAAAAGGTGATTATGCGATTTTGGTTCAAAAGTGTTGTAAACGAATATATTATAGTTATTGTTTCAAAATAAGTCAAGTTTCAAGTTGTTTTAATGAAACATACATTTTACAATAATTTTGAAACGTTTAACATTCTCAATTAAGAATAATAATATGTTCGTTTTTAATGATTTTTATGAAATTTTTGAAAGTTTTCTTTATGCAATACATTCGAACGAAATCTTAATAAAGCTGATATATATCGAAGCCCAATTATATTTTAAGCATGACTTCATATTTCGTTACGCAAATTTTCACACATTCCGGAAAAATCAATCTAATTAAAGCCTTCAAATCCGTTAATCCGATTAGTATACACATAACGTATATTAAAACACAAGACCTTTCCAATATTCAATTGATAATTCTGATCAAAAAACAATCTTAGATTGACAATAACAACATCTACACATAGACCGCACCATTCATCGCCCAACTTGAACGATCAACAAAAACCAAAGCGACACACCTAAATCATAAAAAATACACAACATGAAATAAAAAAAAGATACAAAGTATAATTTCTTCCATACACGTTCGCTTAACACACAACAGTGTGCAGTAGCACTATGGCCGTAGTGGTACGGTGGAGCCTCCCGCTGTCCACACCATTAGTGGCCGATCTCTGCACGCCCGTTAATCATAGCAGGCCGATGTTCCTCGTCTTTGGACCACGAGATTGTGTCTCGGGGGCAAAAGGATAAATCCTTCTCGTTCTCGTTCCCATTTTTTTTCTTTGAGTGTCTTTTGAGTTCCGCTCGGGATGATGTACTCAAGGTTACCTAATAGGGAATCGTTTTTGGATTTGTTTTTAAATTAAATTAATATTTTTTATTGGTTTTCGGTACAGTTCAGGTGGACAACGGTCAACTTGACAACGGTCAGGTGGCCGGCCGCAGCTCGCCGACGGTCAGGCGGACAACGGTCAGGTGGACAATGGTCGGGTTGACAACGGTCAGGTCGACAACGATTTATTTAAAATAACGTATAATTCAAAATGTACATACTTGAGCTGCGTGTCATAAATATATATTCAAACGACGAAATACAATTGCAAACGTATGTTTTTATTTGCAAGTTACGTGCATTCCAATGAGAATATTAACCGCGACGAAAAAAATCGATGTACGGATATAATGACCAACGAACGTTCTTTTGCGAACTTTTACACGTTAATTACTCTGTACCTAGTAGTATCTTCATTTATTTATGATTCCTTTGGACATACCCAAATTCCATAATGGAAAAGTATATATTGTACAACAGAATCGTTTAATTAGATCGTTTTTGAACCTCGAGCAATTTTCTATTAGAATCCATCGCCTTGCTATGAATACATTTTTTTCTTAATTTTATTATAAAGAAAGGGATGTTATACTCATCTCAAATTAACATGCTAGTCATCTAATTAGCGAACTAACTTGTATATCTGTCCATAATCATAGATAATTACTACATAATTTTAAAACACCTACATCATTTCAACTACCATACTTTCTAAATGACATATAATAATTTAATAACGACGAACGTACGAACAAAGTAAAGTAGAATAAATAGAATTTGAAAAAACTACTTTGTAAATCTGACTAAAATTAGAGAAAATAATTACCTTATAATTTTAAATCGACTTTTAACAACCAAAATACTCTGTATCTAGCATGCCGTGAATTGGGTGATGAGGAGTGTGTAGGTAAAGTATGTATAATTATATCTTAAATCAATTCAATTAAAATTAATCACACGATGGTCTCTTATTGTACCTCTAATTTCGATCTATTCAAGTATCGTTTTAGCTAATAATTCCTGTTCTCGAAACAAACCAAATAAGGAAAAGATTTAGATCATTCCCGGTTAAGACATGATTCATAGTTCAAATGATTCAAATGTTAGTTTAAATTCATTCTCGAATCTACAATGAAGAAGCTACTGCCACGAAATTTTTTTATTAATTTAAGGATAATATAAGAGGTGACCCGCAAAAATGTGCCGGGCGGTTTGTTTCGAGAATAATATCGGTTAATATTCTCATTGGAATGCATGTAACTTGCAAATAAAAACATACGTTTGCAATTGTATTTCGTCGTTTGAATATATATTTATGACACGCAGCTCAAGTATGTACATTTTGAATTATACGTTATTTTAAATAAATCATTGTCGACCTGACCGTTGTCAACCCGACCGTTGTCCACCTGACCGTTGTCCACCTGACCGTTGTCCGCCTGACCGTCGGCGAGCTGCGGTCGGCCACCTGACCGTTGTCAAGTTGACCGTTGTCCACCTGACGTGTTTCGGAAAAATTATTCGACACTTTTCAAAATTATTCGAACCCCAAAATTTTAGGGGGGGCTCCCATTTGCCCTCCCATACCCCCTCCCAAATGAAGTTCTTGGTATTTTAATTCAGACGTGGTCAATATTTAAACACTAATACTGGTCGTTTGTATTAAATGGTCCGTATTTATATTTTATCCAATATTTTTGACAACATAGATAAGCGACAACTTTTTGCATTACATTGGGAGTTAGTCACAATATTTTGATGAAGCATGCTTTATTGAGATTTTGTTATTATGTTACAAGCAAACCGTTCAATTTCGCAAATGTATTATATAAGTTCGCTAATTAATATTTTACATATAATATGCATACACGCGCTTCAATTTTTAATTAATGCTCACAATGCTAGTTCCCGCCCTTAATTTAACTAACAATAAGCTGGCATTATTCTTATTTATATTTACGGCCTAATAAAATAATACTGACTCGAAAAATATTTAAATTCTGACCAAACATTTTGTTTCCATTTTTTATTATATATTTCTATTAATCAAGAGTCATTTATTATTATATTATAATTAGATCTTGTCATCACGTAAAATTTAATTATTCATTAAAAATCAAGTCTCAATATGATGTATTTGATGAAATATTGATTTTTATATTAAAAAATATATTTTGTCTGAAAATAATATTTTATGAACGTAGAATGACATCTTTTGTATGACAGTGCAAGTAAAATTAATTTCGCTTGAACCTGACGTCAATATGTATTGTGTCGTTGATTGAAATGTTATTTTTTTTCTATCGTGTCGTTTTTGAATCATTCAAAACATGAACGATTCCATTCGGGCTTTTAATCAACTATAATAAAATGATTTATTGAATCGTATAGGGAATTATTTTTGAAAAAAAAATCAATGATTCAAACAGGAAAAACGTTACCACAAAAAGACTCATGCTATAAGAATCTTCGGATAGGTATAATGTTAATTTGTATGATTTTATTAAAAAAATAAATTGTGAAGACGATAACTAATCATCTTGATTATCACTATTGACATTTTATTCGAGAATATTTATGCATAACGATGCCTACATTGTAACAATAGAATAAATTTAATATTGGTTTTTATTTATTTTTTTGTTAAGTGTAATAGGTTTTTAAAAATAATAAAATTTCAGGTCGAACATTCAATATTGTTTAAGGTTTCTTTTTATAGAGTATGTAAATAATGGAATTTTGCATTAAAATTTATACTTGAATAAATATAAAGCCTCGGTAAAATTTTATGTTGATTCAGGTAAGTTTTCCTCAAATATGATATCGAAAGATACAATCAACCTTGAATTAATCAATAAAATGATTGGAAATATTCTGATCAACCCTTTAAACTGTTTAAACTATAAAATTTACAAAAATTTCAGACGAAATAATTCTTGTGCATATTTGAGTAAAAACAAATATTTAAGAAAAGTTATTTAAAGTAATTATATTATTTTAATTTTCCATTCGAAAAATATAAACATATCTTCAAATAATAAATTAAAATCACTGAAAACCGTTTGATAATTATATTGAATCACGAAAATCTTAAGAATTTCTTACTATACATTCTATAGACTTGTTCAAGTACATATCGATAAAACCTTACACAAACTGTGTATTGATTTACGCGAATTTCAATTTAATATGAAAAAGGATATTCGAAACTTCAATTTATCAAAAAATCTGAAAATTAAATTTTATTACAAAAATTATAAAAAAAATCACTCAATATAATCCTTATGCGTAATGATACACCCTGCATAAACCTGATATCGATTTACGCAAACATTCTTCAAATTTATTCTGAAAAAGCCATCCAAATATCCAACCGATGAACACAAACGATATAAACAATCCTTCAAACCTGTCAAACTATAAAAACTCCCAGAATTTGACGTGATACAATCCTTAAGCGCATTGAGACACCTTGCACAAACTTGATGTCGATGTACGCATACTTTCTTTAAATTTACTCTAAAAAAAAGTCCATCCAAACACCCAATCGATCAACACAAACGACACAAAACAATCCTCCGAATACCTCAAACTATAAAAACTCCCAGAATTCGTCGCGATACAATCCTTATGCGCAATGAGACACCTTGCACAAACCTGATATCGATTTACGCAAACTTTTTTCAAATTTATTACAAAACATCCATCCAAACTTCCAATCGATCAACACAAACGACACAAAACAATCCTCCGAATACCTCAAACTATAAAAACTCCCAGAATTTGATGCTATACAATCCTTGTGCGCATTGAGACACCTTGCACAAACCGGATATCGATTTACGAAAAAATTTCTTCAAATTTACTCTAAAAAGTCCATCTAAACACATAACTGATGAACACAAACGATATAAAACAATCCTTTAAACCTATCAAACTATAAAAACTCCTAGAATTTGACACAAGACAATCTTTGTGCGCATTGAGACACCTTGCACAAACCGGATATCGATTTACGAAAAAATTTCTTCAAATTTACTCTAAAAAGTCCATCTAAACACATAACTGATGAACACAAACGATATAAAACAATCCTTTAAACCTATCAAACTATAAAAACTCCTAGAATTTGACACAAGACAATCTTGATACGTAATGAGACACCTTGCACAAACCTGATATCGATTTACGCAAACTTTCTTCAAATTTACTCTAAAAAATCCATCCAAACACCCAATCGATCAACACAAACGACACAAAACAATCCTCCGAATACCTCAAACTATAAAAACTCCCAGAATTTGTCGTGATACAATACTTATGCGCAATGAGACACCTTGCACATACCTGATATCGATTTACGCAATCTTTCTTCAAATTTATTACAAAACATCCATCCAAACACCCAATCGATCAACACAAACGACACAAAACAATCCTCCGAATACCTCAAACTATAAAAACTCCCAGAATTTGTCGTGATACAATACTTATGCGCAATGAGACACCTTGCACATACCTGATATCGATTTACGCAATCTTTCTTCAAATTTATTACAAAACATCCATCCAAACACCCAATCGATCAACACAAACGACACAAAACAATCCTCCGAATACCTCAAACTATAAAAACTCCCAGAATTTGTCGTGATACAATACTTATGCGCAATGAGACACCTTGCACATACCTGATATCGATTTACGCAATCTTTCTTCAAATTTATTACAAAACATCCATCCAAACACCCAATCGATCAACACAAACGACACAAAACAATCCTCCGAATACCTCAAACTATAAAAACTCCCAGAATTTGTCGTGATACAATACTTATGCGCAATGAGACACCTTGCACATACCTGATATCGATTTACGCAATCTTTCTTCAAATTTATTACAAAAAATCCATCCAAACACCCAATCGATCAACACAAACGACACAAAACAATCCTCCGAACACCTCAAACTACAAAAACCACAAGAATCTGACGCAAAACGACACTCATGTCCCGGCAATCCTTGGACAGCTCCTCGGCCCGGTCGGACCGGGTCCGCCCATCCGGTCATCGCTTTTCGAGTAAATTGCATCGGCCCCGGCCTCTCGGACCAATCCTCAACATTCAAAACCAATTATGTTTTATTACATCCCTTTCTATACGGCGGACAATGCCTACGTATAGCGCGATAAATATTTTAAACCGCGGCAACACGAATCGGTTACGACGCACGCTTTCGTTATTACGGCCCGGCCGAATCGTGAACTCGATAGGCCATAAAAAAATTGGATAATGTATTCCCGTGTACGAGGTGTTATAGTGTTATTATTCGATGGCCTTTTTTTGTTGGGTTGTGGAGTTTTGTTGGCCGATGAGCCTTTTCGCCGTCGGACTTTGATGAATGGGCGGAGACCCGATCGTGGCCCTTTTCGGGAAACAGATGTTTCGCGATTTTTTTTTCGGTTTAATATGTTTTTTCTTTTGGAAAAAAAACGAATTAAATAACAGTCTTTTGGCAAATTGTGCACTTTTGGGTTTTCGGCTTTTTTCGTCTGAGGGAGATTTATCGGCGGCCATTATGATTTACTAGCATGTGAAATATCAACGCGTTATTTGATTAGATTGGATGAAAAATATGATTTAAGTCTAAAAAATAAACGCATATGAACCTTTTGTTGTGTGAAATATACAATTTCGTATACGAATTGAATGAATTTTAGTTATTTTACGATTTGTTGTCGATGTTAGTGCGGATATGATCGTTATTGAAACATTTGTGTATTTTATCGTTTTATAACGGCGATTTGTCGTCAATGTGTTTTATTTCATTTTTAATATTCGATTATATTATCGCCCATTCAAATAAATTCGAAATAAATTATGTTAATTTCAATGTCGTTCTATCATGAATGTTTTTCATTAGGACATTTTTTGCATTATAATATATAGCATTGTCTACTCATTTTTATTTTGCATAAATTAGATTAATAATTAACTGTTTTTTTAGTATTAGAAAATATTCATAACGGTTCATTTGATTTCGATATATTTTTTTGTATTCAAGAATTAATTCCAATTTTTTTATATGATCGAAATGTATTATATTACTTATATAATATGTTTCATTCTCAAATTTTATTATTGATATTCAAAATGTAATAATATACTAAATTGAAAAAATAAAGCAATTTATCGAATAATTTGAATGAGTATAATTGATTGTTTTTAAAACTGAACCCCACATGAGACGATGCATTCGAATTTACATACGTCAGCGCAAATTGCATTATAGCGTCAACGAAACGACTCTTTCCCTTTATGCACATTGTCAAGCCGAGGATATATTATCGTTTTATCGCTTTGAGGTAAATGTCGAAAGGATAGAGGGAAACATATCGAAGGATATAAAATTGAAAGGCAAGCAAATGAGAGGCGGACCGGTTCGAAGCGGTGACACTTTGCGAATTCGCTTTTTTAATATTTTTTTTTGGCCATTCGTTTATCTTTTTCGAAATGTAGAAGTTGTTGCGAGGATCATAACGTATTTTTTATTTAAGGATTTCCCTTTAACGGCCCCCATCCTCGAGTTTCTAATTACGCTCGTGCGCTTTTGTAAATCTCGGCTCGGACGCCACAAATATTATTTTAAAGTAAGAAAACGGCGTCGGAAATTAACAAAGGTAATGTACGACCTCGTTTTTAGCGTTAATTAGCGAAAAATGTGCCCTTTCGCCTTTTCTCTTTCCACAAATAAATATGCGATTTTTCGTTGTGCAACTCTTTCGACGAAATCGGTATTCGCAACTGTAATTGAGTCTTTAATTCGGATGACATCGTTAAAATTTCAATTATTTGATAAAATCAATGGAATTTATTACTTTCTTAAAATATAAAAAATACATATATTGTTTCTGTGTGATGAAAATATATATATTTTCCACAAAATTTGGTTCAATTTCATATAATTTCTTCAATAAAATTTTTAAACGTTTCAAATTTTATCGATTCATCCAATCTTCATATTACATCTATTACAAAACAAATCTTCAAAAAATAGATTTTTTTTTCTCGATTTTTATATATAAAAGTAATTTTCAAAGAATTCGAATACTAAAACCATTAATACGCAATTAAATCCATATCACATATCGTTTAACATAAAAAAAATCGAATTCCACCACACCAAACCATCGACTTTCAACACCACAATATCAAAAAACATCTGCACCACACAACATCTTCAATCAATAATATCATTTTCACGGCGATTACGCATTTTAATGGACTCCTCCGAAAATTTCATTGAGCACTCGCACATAGGAAGAGCCGGGGACGAAGCAGAACGAATCCGAGAACACCTTCGAAACGTGGATATTACTTATGGGATTTAGTATGGTGTAATTATGAGTTTTAATTTAACGGTCGCTCGCCATGGAAGCGTCCCTGTCGCTCCGGGACCGAATGCCCGCCTAATTATCTCTCCACAAGACGCGTTCTCTTTTCGTATATGTATAACGAAGTATAATATCATATTTTTAATTTATACTTTTTTCATTTGGGCTTTATTATGGAAGCGGGGGTGCCCAGCCGGCAGGGTCGTATTCGATCGTTTGGGTTTTTTTTGGGTTGGGTCGATGGAATTTGTGTGAAATTTGGAGCGGGTTTGAATTTTGATCTAAAATGGGTCAAGTAGTAATATTTTTTGAATTATCTTTATGTTCATACTTACATAGCTTTTACATTTCTAATTCAATCCCTTAAACTTTAAATTAAACTTTTTACAAATCGAACTCCAGCATCGAAAATTTGTTTTCTTCATTTTTTAAAGTATTTTTATGATTTCATGAAAAATATAATAGAAATTTTAGGTATATCCGTAGTATATATTTTCAGATTGAATTATTAAATAATGTAATTAATTCTATTTGTAAAACTCACTAATTAATTTATCAAAGAATAGATTGTATTTCATTGATTATTATGACAACGTTTCCGATGCTGAATTTGATTTGAATAAGGTTGAATTTAGAGTATAAAAGTTGTATTTATTCATTATGTGTATGAAAAGCATATACATATGTACATATATGATTTTATTTAAAATCTTTGAGATCAAAATAAAAAATATCCTTCAACGAATTTTTATATAAACGATAGTTTATAATTATAATACAAGCTAAATTCATTAAAAATTAATAACATAAATTTATGCATTTCAATCTATTCTTTCTATCCAATAATTTTAATAATCAAATTGATATTAACGTAACAATTTTCGCATAAAATTAATTCTATTCATATGAAGGGTAAAATTAAAACATCAAAAAAATATCTGATCAAAATTTTTACGCTATTAATTAAAACATTTTTTATAATATAATAATAAATTTAAATTTGCAACGTCCATATCTTAATTTATATTTTAAATTAACCATTAACTGCGGATCTGCACGGATGCACGTTAATGGATTCCGCAAAGCCTAAAACCCATTCAACTAAATCAAACTTTTCCAAAACACATTTTTTCCGCGTTCGGTCGCGATTTTTTCCAAAAACCGACAATCAACCCAGATCATTATACTCGTGTAAAAATAAAAACGCCACACAAAACAAAAATATGGTAATGCGGGACAGTCTTCACGCTTATCAAAAAGGATCTCCGTTCTCGGAATGGACAGCGGATCAAAAAAATAATTCATGCCGTTTGCGGTACAAATGGACCCCGTATTATAATAAAACTTAACTTTTTTCGAGACCGGCTGGATGGGTGCATCGGTCGGTTTTTTATTATTTATCATTTTGGGGGTCATTAAACATTTTCTGCGTGTCCGAGTGATTCGTCGGCGGGGGGTCAAACGAGAGCGTGATTCACGCGCGAATTTTTTTTGTAAAAATATTTTTTGTTTTGGGTCGTATGGAGTTTTGCGGATTGAAATCGTTTTGGAAATGATAATTATCTGTGAGCTTTTAAAGAATTGTGTTTATTATATGATTTTCGCGTTAATTAAATGTTTATCTTTGTAATATGTTTGACGCTATATCTATTTTAATTATATTTTTGATAATCTGATTTTTAATAGTTGCACCTCGTGAAGATTAGATGAATGTGATAAATTTTATAAAAACATGATTTTTTTTGTTAATTGGTGATTTTCTGTCTATAGTAAAACTTCTTTAATTCGAAATTGTCTTGAAATTTTAAATATAAGTCTCTAAAAATTAATTTCATAGAAAACTAGTTCACTGAATCCGAAAACTTGAGCAATTTGGTATTTGTTTAAAAAATAATGATATCTTCAATTAATATTATTAAAAAAAACATTTTTTATCTAATTTCACATTTTGAAAATATTTATTTAATACGATATATTGTATTATTTGATATTAGATATTTTTCTCTAGAGGTTTTTGAATAATCAGATTTCTTAATAATTTATTTTATTTAACAAAGATACCATTTAGTAACAAAGTTCAATCGAAGAATCATATTTATCCAAAATTTCAAACGAAAATCCTCCCTATATAATGTCAAGGAAAGATTACATAATTTTTTTATTAATTTCATGTCAATCCTCAGAATGACGATTGATATAAATAAAAATAAAAATGATCGCAACAACACCCGGTGATATTTATTTAAGCGTGCAAAGGGGAGGGCCTCATGTGTAACCCCGCCCCTTATAACCCTCCGTTCTCGGGATAATTAAAACAATCGCATTCATTGTTCTTTGAAAAAATTCATACGCTTATCTGAAGCTTATATTTTGCATGATTATTAAAGTGTTTTATGGCGGCTAGTCTGTTATGTAACATTACATTTTTAATTTCGAACTTGATAAGCGCAAATCCATTGTTTGTTTTATTTTTTTAGAGCGTGACTCGAACGTCGTTTTAATTGTATAATCGTATAATTTTTAATTGCTTCTCTACGAAGAATCGTAAAGTTTAAAATATTTTTATTTCACTTTGTAGTTCGTTTCTATAAATTTTATTTTAACATATATTTTGTGCATTTGTATTTAAATTTTCATAATATTTTATTCATATAAATTTGCTTTCAAAATATTTCGAAAGAAATTTATATGAAATAATGCGATATTTTAATGCATCTAGTTGCTCATAGATGTCTATATATTCCCATCAGTTACAAAATTGCTATAAATAATTTTTATAAAATGATATAAATATTTTTTTATACTATTTTATTTATTATAAAATAATATTGATTATTTTTTGTATAATATGAACTCGAATAAAAAAAATTATAAGCACTCTCAATACTTTTCATAATAATAAAAAAAAAAAACAATATGAACCCAAAACCTTTTCAATAATCGGAAATCACTTAAAAACAACATTTATCCCCTCACAATTCCATTAATACGCATATTGATTTGAAATAATTGAATCCTTATTAATGAAATGGAACGCGCGGATACAAAGGCTCTCTCCTTTGTCCGAATTTGAATTTTTCCCTCGCAAATTCCAAACCCGGCTATCCCGTCGGCGTCGAAGCGGATTTAGCTAAGTCGCTCCAATTCCGAAATTATTCGCACGTAGCGACAGAATAAAACGAGCCCGAAAAATGGCCGGGGAAAAAAGGAGCTGAAAATGGGAGAAAAATTGTTTCGCTAATCTCCTTGTTCATTGCCCCTAAGTACGCGCCATTCGTTTGTTTAATGCCCGGCGTAAAGTTGGTATTGTCTCCGCGGCTCCCTTCCGGACAAATAAAGGTACAACTAAAAGTGGCCAAAGTCTGCATTGTAGATGTAAATTTGTGTATGTGTGTGTGTAATGTATGGATGAGGTCGAATTAAAAGTCGCAATTGAACGAAAATTTAGTCTGGGTGTTGTTTTATTTTTATTCTAAATCGTCTATATCGGGCTTGTCCAAAATTTCAGTATGCGGAGGCCACTTAAAAATTTCGATTATTGTACATACAAAATGTAATAAGTATTAAAATATTGGTAAGGTTATTTATTTCCATTATAAAACTATTTCGATGAGTACATTTCGGAATAAATTCTGTTTGTTTTTGTGTGAAAAGTGGGGGCCACTTTGGCACCATGGTGGCCCTTTGGACAAGCCCCTGGTCTATATATTTCTATATTGGTCCATAGATGTGATAGATGCGGCGTATGCCCTAAAATTCTGCAACTAAAAGTAATATTATCATATCAAACTCACAGTGTGAGTTTGTAGACAAAATTATGCTTTTTTTCTGTGCTAAATTTATTTAGCCTTGTTCGTAATATGCAGGGCGTAAAAGTGATATATAAAAAAAATTATCATATCGTATTAGAATTGTGTGTTGATTTATTTTGAATAATATTGGTGTTGTATCTATAGTACGGGTGGCACTAGTTTATAGCGTAGAAATTATCAGTTGTATTCTGTTTAATACTAATAATGTACATATATGTATTTATTGGACCATTGGAAGAGTATTAATTAATTACACTCCAACAACAATCCATTCCTGACTATCCATGGATATAACAATTAGTGTCGAATTTGGAAGGCGATTTAGTTAGTGAATATGAGAGTTTTTAGCGCATAGCCACATGTACCGCATCTATGGACTACTGCTATATTATATTATAAAAGTTCAAAAATATTTGTGAAGAAAGATTTTTTGATTTCAGTACTGTTAACTAACTTTTGTTAAATTATTTCTTGTTAATAATTTATATAATAATCTATCTACTGACTGCACTAAATATCATTTAACTTCGATGATCAGTGAGAACCGGTGCGTCCGACAAGACGAAACCATTGACATTATTTTGAGTAAGATTGATTATATAACTAATCTTGTTGAATGCAGGTGTTCCTGATAATCATTAAAGTTAAGTGACATTTAGCATAGACCGTAAATGAATGTGGTCACATATAATTAATATGAGATTTCCAAAACTATCGAGAATACTTTAAAAACCATATATGTAACTTAATTTATATAAAAATAATACCTCTTGATAATTTCGGTTCTGCATTTCATCACATATGCAAAAACATTACAATACATAAACGTTTAAACACTTTTTCGTCTACATTCAGTTTGGTTCGGGTAGGTGCGCTTATAACGAAGGCATTTCCACTTAGTGTCGCGGGACGAAATAACTCTGCCACCTTGGTCCGAGAAGGGTAGCTACGTACAGTTCGACCCTTAAGTTAAAAGCACTCGATTTACATTGTCGAAGAAGCTTGCTGACTTCGATGATGGTCTAAGAATGAAAAAGAAGTGCGGATGGCTGTCGAAGTTTGCCAAATTCGAAGTTTATCGATTGTGCAATCCCATATTGAAAATCTATTCGGAATTCTTTAGATTATCATAATTTAAGGATTTATGTATTATATATTATGTATTATCTTTGATATGTCCAAAAATTTTGAGATCGAATTATTATGTGGAATCTTAGACTTTGAATCTCAAGATATTATTCCAGTTGAAAAATCTATTCCAATTTTATAATATTATATTTCCAAGATTTCTGTATTAAATTAATTATATCTTTGACTAATCCAAAAAAATTGAGATTGAATTTAAAGTCTGAAATCTCCGGAATTGAATTTTTAAGTTGTATGGTTTGTTTTAGCATTTGATGATTTTTTCTTAATTTTTTTATTGATAATGATTTTATGATATGATAGTATATTTAGTCTATATTAAGATTATAAAGTTTATAGATCAATGAATAGTATATAAATTTTCAGAATATTCCATTTTTATTTTATTTTTCATCATCGTTATTATTAGCAAGAATTCCATAAACATATACGTAATATTTATTTTTAATGATTTCGTACGAAAACGGTATTTATAAACGAACATATCGAACGAAAAGATAAACATCCGAATGCGGCAATGAAATTTATTTAAATTAAAGTTGGAAAAAAAAGTTAATTCGCCGTCCACAGCATCGATTACTTAATTTTATTTATAAATTTTGACGTCAAATAAATGTAATGTGACATACGAGGACACGTGCCTGCAATTTTTATAGCGAAATGCCATTTTCGAAATTGCGCAAAATCGTGTGCGCGCCATTATGAACGCTTCATGAATTATGCAACGTTCGATTCGCAAAAGGCATTAATTCGCTGCTTTTTTTATGCGTCTCTTTTAATAACAATAAATTGATTATGCGCACAAAAATTATCAAAAAATAAAAAAATATATTGCATACCGATGTCAACGACCGAACGTATTTATTGTTTATGATTGTACGATATTATTTTATTAACATCATGCTGATTTTACTGACGATTTGGACGAATTTGAATAATTGAAATGTTTCGTCGATGAGTCATTGGCAGTTTAATTTTTTTGGATTCTATGATTGGAAATTTTTAGATGAATATCAAATTATTTTTGAGCTTAATAGTTAAGTTATTATAATGCATAGATGTTATGTAATACGCATCGTTTGTAAAATTGCTTATTTCACGTACAACGCAATTCAATATAGGGTAACAATATCGGTGTTGTACCACGTATCTGTAGTTGACCATCTCTCAGAAAAACGTAAAAATTACGGTTTTTTATCTTTCAGAAAGGGTGTTATAGATAAACTGCTTATTAATAAAACTTATCAATTGCACCCTTTCCGTTTATTTATCATCGTTAAAATTTTTAATTTTTAAGTTTTTCTGAGAGATGGTCAACTACAGATATTTGGTCCGTTACTGGTATTGTTACTCTATATTGAATTGCGTTGTACGTCAAATAAGCAATTTCGCCAACATACATACATTTGAAAAACCCCTTTAAGAGTGGGATAATATATTTTGCACGGCAATGACATAAACATTCACGACAAATATCAAACGTCATTTTAATGTTAAATTCACGACGTAATCAGCATTTTGCCCGACAAATAGTTGCCAGTATCAAAAATACGATAGCGATAAAACAACGCTAGCACACACGACATCATTACTTCCATTTACCTTTTAGAAAAACTGAACGTAGGGGGTTGGGCAAAGGCCGCATTTCTCAGTCAGGGAAACTAAACGCACATATTTACGCATGTCTTACGATTAGTCAAAAGTCTCAACGTATTTATTACTAAACGCGTGTTTAGGTTAGGTAGAGAACGTTTTTTGCGTCACATTTACTGAACGTATTTTATTCAATTAGGTATTTAGATCGAAAATATTTTATAGGTGTCGCTATATTGACATGGTGCGGGGTGATAGCGATGTGATGTTGTCGTATATTACATGTACGCATAAAAACTGATATTTGAATGGTCGTTCCTTGTACTCTGATTATGCTGTCATTATTTTATATCCACCAAATACAGCAGTAAAATGATAATTAAATATTAAATGATAATTAAATATTTATAATTATTAATGATAAAAATGATTTTGTTCGTTCAAAATCATTTTTATTAACGCGCACTTGACATAACACTTGACAGATGAATATGACATTTGAATACCTAGCGGGCAGTAGTGGAACTATATTTTTTTTGTTACTGTCAACTTTGTCGGGCGAAATGTTGATTTTGTTGTGCGAGTTACCTCTATTTTGCCGGACCGAATATCGTTACCCTTTAAGAGTTAACTCGATAATATAAAATTCGAAAATTCAAGAAAACATCAATACACAAATCGCTTTTAGAGGGTCGGTCGATCCAGCGAAAAGGAGTGTTCATAATTAAATTAATCGGCGAACAAAATAGAGCAGCCGTGCCACGGGCGGTTCCCTGTCCCCGGCACACTAACGAGTCAGGTAGTTATTTACTTTGGCCCCGGCGAAAGAGTAATTAGAAACATAGCTTGAGAAAGTACACGCTCGCACGTACTCGCGAATAATAATTACATGCATACAGAGTCTCGTTGCCGAACTCTCCGAGCGGCGGGATAAAGGGATGTTGGGGGCGCGTGTTCGATCAACACAAAATTGCGGTGTTCTAATTTAATTTAATTTTGATATATTGTTGATCGTGTGCTGGTTTTATGTTGTGCGATCGTTGATTGTTAAAGTGGTGTAATCGGTAAATGGATGTGATTGTTGTTTTTCTAATGTAGGGTTAACGTATGTCCCGTTTTTTTATGCTTTGTGTTTATGTAAAATTGTTTAGTTTTTCCCGTCAATTGACGAATATTGGAAAAACGATATTATTTTCATTTATCCATGTGTAAAAAATCCCTTACAAATAAATTGAGAAATTGAAAAAGGCTTAAAATAATTATTTAAGTGTATTCGTTCGATTTGGAAAAATTCGTGTATAATAAAATCGAAAAATAATTATTTTATAAACTATAAATCTTCATATGTTCCGATTGATTGCCATGCTTATCAATCGGGCATCTGTTTTCAGCTGTAGAATTTTCAGTGCCGACGATGTGATCCGTAGTTTTCCTGATACACTAAACATTTTTTAAAAATTATTTTGAGGCACTGGACATTTTTTTTTAAATTATCTTGATACATTAAACACTTTTCTTACGTACAGAAATTGTAAACAATTAATATTATATCATTAGATAGTGAAAGGGTGTATAAATTTATTCGCAACACGATTTTCGAAAAGTTCGCGACCGAGTAAATTGAACCTATATTATTGCAAATAAATTAATATAAACAGTGTAGAAATATAATTTTTTTAAAAATCAACGTTCGTTATCGTTACGTTATCGTTATCGTTAAAAAAAACAACAACACAGCGTTTATTGTAAAATTTGTTATTTCATCATAAATGTTGGTACCCTTTCACTATAATAGAATATTTAATTATGTAATATTAATTATTTAAATATCATATATTATTTGTATACAAGGAAAGTGTTTGGTGAATCAAATTAATTTAAAAAGAGTATCCAGTGCATTAAAATAAATTCGAAAAAGTGTCCAGTGCATCAAGAAGACCAGAGTTTGCTTCTTCGGCGCTGAAAATTCTACAGCTGAAAGCAGACGCTCGATTGATAAGCATGGCAATCAATCACAGCAAATCAAGGTTTATGGCTTTTATAAATTCAATATCTTTCGATATTATTATGAATGAATTTTCTAAAGTTTTCTATGATAAACATTGATGTTATTTCATCATACAACAACAACTATAACAACTGTTATATATATTATATTATATTATAATATAAACTGTATTACATCCTTGATACAATTTTATTTTTTTTATCAGACTAAATTCAATATTGCCATTATTCTCTATAGATATTTTCCACTACAAAACACCCCATACAACAATACGTTCACCAATCAAAAACAACACTATCGTACCACCCGAAAACAATTAAAACCCAAACCGAATTAAAAATCCGCATTCACCATCGCCAAAATAACGCCTCCCTTCCACCACCTTACATACACACCTAATATTATTTACAAACACATCCTCGGCAGCCGTTATCGTCGTAATTAAATCTACAGCGAACGCATTTCGAGCACCCCCTGTACGTAAACCACCCCATGGGGTGGCCCACCCCCGGCGGCCTTCCGGCGAAGATTTACCTCGCATTATCGGGCCCGAGGTATTTTTATTTAAATTCTGAGACAGAAAAAGGCAGATAAGCAAGCCGGAAAGTTTCGACAACGATTGTCGCGGGTTTAACTAGAGGTGGCCGAGTTGAACGCGAATTAAATCGCCGAAATTCTCGGCGCGTTTTGCGCGTCAATGTGTCGCGTTCGGGAATTTTCGTTTGATTGTTTAATGTGTTTTTTTTTTGGATGTGTTTAATGAAAAGTTTAAAATGTCCTGGAAGTGATGGATCGTTGGGTTTTTTTTGGGTGAAAATACACGAACACGTTGATTCTACTCTTACTGAAAATAGTAAGAGGAGATTTTTTATATGTATTCGAGTATTTTCGTTTTTAAGCTTTGTTTTTTTTTTATAAATATTAAAACAAAGAGAGAAATTTAAAATGTTTTTGTTTTCTATTTTTGTATCATTTTAAGTTTATTAAAATAAATATTTTTTATTAAAAATGATGATACAAAATAATTAAATTGAAACCAAAGTGATATTCGAATACCTACTTAGCTTTTACATTGGCGATTTTTTTATTTTATCTTTTCAAAATAAACTAAAATGAGTCAAATACGACATAATAAAAAATGGCATAAAATATGATTTATTTATTTTTGAATATTTATTATATAAAAAAATTCTAATATATATAATTTCAAGTCACTATACCGGATAATTTTCTTTACACAATTTTTTTTATATAAAAATAAAAGACAATGAGTTATTTTTATTGCGTATATTATATTTAAAAAAAAAACAATAAAATCGTATAAATTATTTTTCCCTGTGTAAAATAAATTTATTGAAATTCTTATCATTTAAATATATTTTTTAGTATTTTAAAATATATTTAATGAAAAAATAACACGTATGAGTCGGTTAATTAAAATTATATTATAATTTTCAGTAATGAGTTTCTGATTTATATTAATTGGTAATTTTAGGCGGAAATAATTAGAGGAATAATCCAAAAAATGTTTCGTTTTGATTTCTTATGCATCTAATGGAAATTTTAATACATTTGATAATTTTCGTTTTCTCGTTAATCGAATAGTTGACGTATAAAGAACGTTGCAAAAAGCTCATGAATAATTCATTCCAAGTAAAATAGTTATAATAACAATAAAAATAATGAATAATTTGAACTTTCAAGATGTAATCGTAAGATTTATGTATTCAAATGTATTTTTTTTTACAGATTTTTTGCAATAATTAGTTATATAATTTTTCATAGTTTTCCGTTCTTAACTAGCTTACTAATAGATATACGTTAGTAACGAGAACAACATAATAAAACGACACGAAAGCGACATAACGCAATTACAGATCGTAATCGTGTTGTAAATCATTATCGCACATGCGCTTTGTGTGCCTTTTAAAACAACAAAGAATAAACTCCGGAACTGACATATAAATTTTCGGATTTGAAATTGATCTATCAAGATAACATTTTTGAAAAATACATTGTTTGGTATATACTTTTTTTAATATATAAATCACACTGAATGAACATTTTAATATTAATTATTTTGATTTTTATAATGATTAACTTTATTGAATGTATTGTTTTTATATTGATTAATGAAGTTAAGTAATACATACATATATTGTGCGGCAAATGGATGATTTGCGCTTTTGTGAAGGGATGATTTTTTTGTATTCAAATTCATTGAGAATTAATTATCCATTTTCCTTCAAGGAAATATGTGAATTTTTTATTTTAGATTTTTCTAAAAACATTATTTTCCAACCAGTGTTTCCTAACTCCACGGGGGAGGAATTTTAATGTTTTTGGGGAGCATGGAAATTTTTGAAGCGTTACAGTGAGGTATGACACAAATAAGGTTGGGAAACACTGCGTAGACTAAGAAAATTATGTGAATCATACAAAAAAAATGGTTCGAAAAGTAAAATTGAAATGTTTATCCTTGTCATTTATCAAAAATAATCCAAATTTGACCATTGAAACAATTCTATTTTTACCAAAAGGAAACTAAAGCATTACGTTCATTATCCGGCAATTAGAGCCGAGCCCGTTTTATTTTTGCGCCATTTTCTCGTTCGAACTGCAAAAAAAAAACCGATAGTTTAACAGCAGTTTAGCTTCTAGATTTTTAGTTTTTCGTGGTAGTCCCACGTAGTTTTATATTGTGTGTTGTACGACACGTGTACTAGATTTCTACGTGAGATTGTGTTATTTATTGGCGCCATTAAAAAGGCGAAAGACGTACGTGGTGTTGTTCCTTTTTTTCCATCCATTTCGGACCGCTAATAAAGTCGTAATACGGGGTGTTCTCGTTAATACACGACCGAAATCGTATCAAAGTCGCCATAATTCATTCGGTATCGTTTTCGCGGGAAAACGGCCGCCCTTTTCGGCGCGCGTTGTTTCGAAAATTCGAACTCGGCCGAGATGAGGTGGATTTTTGACGTTGAAAAAGCGAAATTAGGCGATTGTCCACTTTGTGAATTATGCGATTTTTTATGTGTGAAATGAAAGTGTGGTTTTTTTGAATATTTATAATGTTTTGTATTTTTTTTGTATGTGTTTCTGTAAATGATTGGAAATTGGTGAATCTAGGGGTTCGTTAGTAAATCTTTGTATTATATTTATTACAGACCTAGTTAGGGGAAAAGAGACACATGTGGCCTTGTCCCCTCAAAAAAAAAATATAATTATGAAAAAAATAATGAATTGCGTATAAAATCTTTGAATGACTTGAATTTACACACATATTGTATTTCAAATGAATGTATTTCAATAGACTTTAAACGATTGTGGACTGATTACATATTGTGTAGTATTTATAAAAGAAAATTGTAATATTTGCATTTAGGAATTTTTCGTTTTTCTTTTTTTGTGTCATATCAGGTGACCCTGACGTAGATGATCACTTATACTGGGAAATGATAACTGAAGAAGTTTCCCGTTGCCTTTTTCAGTGATGAGATGTATAATATACAGGAAGGAGAGAAGAGAAGTAGTGATTGTCGACTACCGATTGTAATTATTATCACAATCAATCGCGACGCCAGCGCCGTCTTTGTGCTGAAATTTTCTTTTCATCTTAAAGCAGCGTGAGATTATCATATTCGAAAACTGAATACTCACTTAGTTTCTCCGGATATCAAAGCATATTCTTGCCAAATTTAATGAAGATTCACCTATCGGTTTAGGAATTTATTGGATACAAACATATATACATACACCGTTTGAGTTTTATATATAGGTATATAATATATAGATTTCATTACATAATTTACAAATACATCCTCCCGACACTGAAATAATAATCACAATACACAGCACAAACCCAAAGCAAATTTCCCAAAAAGAACACAAAAAACGAAAATCATCAATTATCCTTCGAAAATTCTTCCAATTTCCTTTTTTTCCATTTTCCGTCGAACGCGAAGCATCTCGTTTGACCCGTGTAAGTCAGAGACGTTGTCAGTATAAGTGACTTCATTATTAAACCATCACCCGGTTCTTGCATATTTAACTCGCTCATCGGGCGAGGGGGTGTTGCCATAGGCACCGACGACTACCCTCATCCCCGAAGGTTGCGCTGATGCTGCTCCAGCAGCCAGACGACCGCGAACCACCTTCTGCTTCGTTGCCTCGTTGTTTTCCAACGTTCAGAAGGGCGACGGAGCCGAAGGGCGGCCGTCTGCCGAGGTCAGGGGTGAAGAACCGCCTTTACTTTTAGAATTTTCGAAAACGGTCGCTAACGAGTGTTTGCGCTAATGTTGAGGATTGCCCGATCGTCCACCGGATGGGTTTCCGATTATTTTTTCGTAAATAAATAACTGAGATATGGAGGACATGTTGTCTTTCGCTTTTCACCGTTTGCTTCCACTGATTTATAAAAGAAGCTACCAGCAAATATTGCCGAATTGTCGGAAACGGGCTCGGCGTCGCGTTCACGAATGATTTTTCGATATCGTATAATTTGTGTGTGCCGGTCGATGTCGTGATCGAGTGCAGTTTCTGGATAATTGCATGGTTAATGCAACATTTCGCTAGATAAGTGCAAATTGCAACTCTAATACGCTGTAAATGTGCCGTGTGCGGTATCGTTTCGAAATCGTCTGTTTAATGATGTAAATTAACCTTTGACTATATCATTATGCAATCAACCGAGATTTACATATCTTTTGAGGGATCGTAAAACCAGTAAGTGTTTATTTCGCAAACAATAGCATGCATAATAAGCTACTGCTGTATATTATTCGAAATTCACGTACAAAGTAAAAGTATGATTTATTTTATTGCTTATTAAAATTTTTGATGAACTAAATCTTTTTATATGGAAATCAGTAATTTTAATGTACAAATTTTTCACTGTCTTGATTATAAAAAGTGAGTTATAAAGAAGAAGATAAAATTATTTTGATATTTTAAGTTAATGATAGCTTTAATGTTTTGTTGTTTAATAGTTTCGGTTAAAGTTGTACTTACAAATTTTTTATAATGCGATATTTGTCACGGTTTTAAAATGCATGTGATAATGTTCCGTTGATCTAAGATTTTTATTTGAAGGATAATTTTTGGTATTAAATCTTATTTTAAATTATATATTTTTTTTATCAATGTCTAATAAATACACATGACAAAAAATATGCCTGAATTTTTGAATATAATATTACAAATTTCAGCTACAAACGTTTTCTATACGCCAATTAAAATATAAAATAAATAATTTTTTTCAAACAAATCAAACAAAAAACACCCTCACCCCACACGGATTCAAACCGACAACCTCCTAAAACCAACGAACCATTTTCACACTACACACACATAAAAAACCCAATAAACCAACAAAAATAAATTAGAACAAATAGTGCAAAATTCCTGCGAACAACACCGTGAGCATCTCCCGTGCCGGCGGACTCTCGCTCCGGCGGGCCAAACAGGCAGCATAACTGTCAAGGTGTCAGTTGGCTGCCATGTCAGTCGCCCCCCGCCCCCCTCGCCCACCCCATGCGGACCCCGAAAGCCTTCCCCCGCCTCACCCCCCCGCCGCCGCCGCCATTACGATAATGCAATGCTCCGACACTCGCCTGTTTCGCTAATTTTCCATCTCTGGAACGTACGAAACTGCGAAATTAAATATTTGGAATGCTCTCCGTTACCCCTCCCCGCGTTTCCCCGTTGTTGGATTTACATGCGGATGTTCTGTGTGAGTGTGTGTGCGCTTTGTGATGTTGGTTGATTGTGTGTTGATGTGTTGTGAATATGTGTAGTTAGATTTTTTTTGTTGTGAGTGAAGATGGTTTAGGATTTATCAATAATGGATCATTTTTTTATAAATTTTTGTTTGTAATAATTTTATTTTATTGATCATAATTAAATAATATAATTTAATTTTTTTTTGTATCAATTTTCATCAATACCATGGAATTAGGGATTATATTACCGGTTTATCGGTAAATAGCTCAAAACGGACCATCGGTAAGTACCGGTAAATTGAAAAAATTACTGGTAATTATCAGAAACGATTTTATCGCGAATTAAGGGCAGATTCAGGTATATTATAACGAAAGATTATTCTGAAAAAAATTTGAAAGGGCGCTTTTATGGGTGTGAGGGGTGCAACAATGGTTTTGCGAAATTGGGGGGGGGGAGGGTAATAATTTATTTTAGTTTCAGCACTGAAAGTCACACCATATAAAATATATGTACGGATTTATATGACATTATTCATCTATAACTTATTTGAAAATATTTAGGTCTCAATCAAGGATACCATTTTTAGTAAAAGTAGCCACATACAGTTATATAATCCTTTAATCATCTAATCTACATACGTTTATTTTTTATTTACCGGTAAGTAACCGGTAAACCGGTAATGGTAAAAATTATTTACGGTTTACCGGTAACTGAAATTTGACGGTAAATTACAAGCCCTACATGGAATTTTATGAAATGGAATTATCATATAATATTTTTTTATAAAATTCAAATTTTTTGGTAACTTTATAATTATGTACCCTTATCAATATGAATTTCCATTAAAAAATAGATAAATTTAAAATCACTCTACTTTATCTATTGAGATACTTTATATAATTTTTATAAAACTCGAATCTCGAGCATTTTATATTTGAAAAACTTTCCACGAAAAAAAAACTTTATAAATGGAACACAAACCTAAAATAATAATCCATCGTTTTTTCCCAATAATAAGTTTGACATCAATTTCGTTCATAGCCGCCGGTTCGTACGCGAAAGTTCTAAACGCGAAACTTTCAGACGTTACCATCAAATATTCACCGAATAGTTCACTTCTTTGCAGTCGACAAAGTTTCCACAATGAAATGAATTATACACACGTACTTACATATTCACTTATCGGAGAAGCCTCTATCTATACGTTGTACTAGCGCGATGCAGCGATAATGCGAATATCCAACCGTCGCTCGAAAATTTTCAGCGGGCATTTTGATTTATGTGCGAACCGGCGTGACGAGTTTTCATCCGGAGAATTTCAGCAGATTCCGGCTGTGTGTTCCGGTCGGATTGAATATTTGGATTTTCCGATGAGGGACAATTTTCGCGTTGACGTTTGCCATTTTCGAAATCAACATCATAATATTACATTCTCAGTACTACAAATATTTTTTAAATAATACTGTTTTTACACACTAAATTTAACCTTATACAAATAAAATTCTACCCTTTGAACTTTAAATTAAACCATTTACAAATCAAATTCAACCATTTCAAATATTCTTAATTTTTCAATTTTTTCATGAATTAATGAGAAATATAAAAGAAAAGTTAGGTACGTATCCATGGCACCTATTTTCAGATTGAATAATCAAAAAATGTGATTAACTATGTATAAGGTAACGACACGAGTGGTTGATCACTTCTCAGAAAAATGTGAAAATTAAGGTTTTTAAAAATGATTATCTTTTGGAAAGATAAAATGTAATAAACAGTTAACCTATTTTATCATATCCTTTCCGAAAAATTATCGTCTTTAAAAACTTTAATTTTTACGTTTTTCTGAGAAAAGGTCAATTACTGATACATGGACAACCACTGGTATATTACCTTATATAAAAAAATTGTTATCATAGTCAAATCGAAGAATATATTGTATTCCATCGATTACTATGACAACGGTTTGAATTATATTATACTTTCCAACGGTGGAATATGATTTGTAAAAGGTTTAATTAGAAATTTAAAAGGTTGAATTTGATCTGCATAAAGTTAAATTTACAGCGTAAAATCTGTAAGCAATTATTAAGGTAATAAGCATACGTTTTCGTTAACGAGGTGAGAATTTGAAAATTCCGAAAAAAATACAATAAATTAAGAGCGCAAGTCGGAACTATACCACCTGTGTAACGTTCAATTTGGTCGGACATTAAATTTTTATCAAATTCAAAAAGCGATCATGCTACATTATGGGGGTCGCTTTTGATATTTACGGCTGAAAACGAAGGTCGCAATTTTATTTCGTGCGTTTCGGCCAAAAGAAAGAAGCCAAAAAAAAAAGAGTGTATCACGGACGCAGAACGGCGAGCGAGAGGGTCCGGTGTTTTCTCTGGAATCCGACGATTGGGAAAGAGAGAGGGAATAAGGAATGTGTCCCGAATATTAATTGGGAAGAAAACGTTTGCGAGTTCAGTTTTAGCAACGAAGGCTCGAGGCGTCGGCGTCGGGACGCCAGCCTCTCTCTTTCTCCCTCTGTGTATGAACGTCGAATGTGCAAAGGCGTCGTGTGAATTGCACTTTTTTTAATTGTGGTTTGTTTGATTTTATTGTTTTTTTAATGAGGATTGAAAAGTCGTGATTTTGAGTCCGAGAATAGGTAGAAAATCATGATTGTACTCGTATATTGTTTATCTATTGTTAGGTCTGTTGTAAGAAAATTATTTTTTGATATGTCAATGGAAATTTGGGTATATTTTTTAGTATTTGAAAGAATGTATGCTTTATTTGATAATGGCAGGAAAATTTCAATAATCAATATTCTGAAACATATATCTTTTAACGATTTTCATGATAGAATCTATTTATTAAACATCTATATTATAATTTCGGTGATCGGTACATTCAATAATGTTTTGAATGTTTGATTTAATATTTCCAAATATTTTTATTTTAAATTTGATATAAAATCATTATTTTTTATATCAAATGATATAATCCTATAAAATTATTGATATTTTAATATACAACTTTTAAAAAATATCTTCAAATCAAGGTGCAACCAAGTTGATGAAAATAATATTACGATTTTTCGAAAAAATTTCAAAATTTACGGAAATTTATATGCATCTATAATAATCTTAGAAACGTAAGTTTTATTTATATATAAATTTTTGAATTGATTTTAAATCAATTAAGAGTAAATTACCAAAATAATCTTATATTAAACTATTCTACTTATGTATATACTTTTATTCTGTTCGATTCATGCGATTTAAATAAAGTTTAGCTAGTTTTTATTAAACTCAAATTATAAATGTAACTAAATCATATCAAAATAAACTTGATTTATATCATTTGATGAATCAGGTTGAAAGATAATAAAAAAATAAACGATACAAATGTATAAAATTCGCGAGGCGTCTATGAATCGTGGGGCGCGCGGGGTAAATTACATTCCGCGAGTGCCTCGCATATCTATCACTTGCAAATTTAACTTTAGTTTTACTCTTGTAACACGTGTGTGTATGTACATTATGTACGTATGTATTGCATACGTATTATATTATACATTCATATATACGTTTGCACGTGTTCTCTTTCATATACACCTCAATTTCCAATAACTTATATACCATTTTGTCATGGCAATTTCGAAGTATTTAAAAAAATTTAATCTATTTTCCTTTTTTACTGAAATGAACAATCGTAAAATGCGGCATTCAAGAACGAGATTAGACGGAAATCGTCAATTATTGCATAATACGTATCGAATGCAATTTTCGCACAAACAGACCGCAGATATTAGATTTATACGTTTGTCGTTTCCGGTTTTTCGCAATAAAATAATTGTTTCACTTTATTGGTGTCGTTTAATGGCTACAGTCGTCTTCGAAGTCGATCGAACGGGAAGCGGTTGTGATTTATAATTGCATTGCTCGTACTACAGTACTCATTTCATGCTATTTTATATGAAACACGTAGATCCTAAGTCCACAATCTTGTATATACCAATTATTTATTATTATTTTATTAATTAAATTAGTCAATAACAATTTTTTTATGAAAGTAAGTGATATGTGATACAATCAGTTGATTGATATGGATATGACACTATTTGGAGAAGGGATAATTTCAATACTCAAATTTGACACATGAGGAAAGTGATCAAATACTGATATTGAAAAGATAATTATATAGGATGTGTATGATGATAGTTATATTATATTTCAAAAATAAATTCAGTAATCAAAATAAAAATTGCGAGGAGTATTGAACGATTTCTTTCATGCAAAATCGGTCGGTTAGAGATTGCTACTTTCGATTCTACGTTCCTTAATATATTTCACATAATATAGGATTAGTATATAAGAGTGCGGTATGAAAATGCGATAGTTTGGGAAGCGGTGGTGAGCATTTATAGAGCGGCGGGACGTCTTTCTCTCTTTCTTCGGTTGGCGTAATTTAAAACTGGATCCGGCGCTCGCCGGCTTTTAAACTTTTCGCTGACTGAACTTATCCCGAAGCCAATTTTCGCGCGAAACGGCTCCAAGCATTATAACCGATCATTTTTTATATTACTGACAATTATACGAGTTTCAGATAATAAGCCAGTAGAACAAATTCAAAAGTTATGAGCATTAATATTTTAGAAAGTTGATTTCTTCAAAAAACAAATCGTTTTATATAACACTCAAATATTTTGATTTTACAAATCGTATGATTATAATAAGAATAGTTTTAATTTGGTACTGAATATTTTTATAAAATAGTATTTGCGAGTTGCTACGGTATCGTTCCGCGTCCGGGATCTTTTAACTCAACTTCAAACGTGTAACTTGAAGTTTTCCTCGCAGAAGACTTTTCCTTTGTTTTTCTCGAGCTGCTGATACCGGCAGCTTCTACTCTCAGCCACCGTCCGTATCGGACAAAAAACACATAACGACACAAACACAACGAAATCAAACTTTTCTCATACACCCCCGCGTTTTTGATCGTTTTTGTTCCACCCCTTTACCCAACATTCAGCTAAAAAACGACATAATTCCGTCCGATTCCAATCAAAATCAATATTTGACAAAAATTAACGAAACTCACCCCGATGCGAAAATAACTTTCGTCCCCTTTATAGAGATCGGATTTTCCGTCGCCAATATATAACTTCGTCCATTAGCCGAAACTATAACTCGATTATTATTTTTTTGTCTACCAAATCGAGTATCGAAGTCGTGAAACGGAGCCTCATCCTTAGCATCTGAGTTAATTACACCATTAGCGGTATCCAATGTCGACCTACAATCAAAGGGATATCATTAGGTAATACGTAATGGTCAATCGGACGGAAACGCGTTGATAACATTTATACGGGGAACCCACTGTAAACTGTGACCTAACCAGATACAAGAGTATAAGCATTTTTTTTATTTATAAAAAATGCAATGTCGTCGGATTGCATTAATAAATAAATAAAAATAATAAATAGTACATAAGAATGCTTTCGCAATAGTGGTTTTCGCATAAAAGTAGCGCTTTATTGTATTTAGCACGTTCGCGATTCTCGGCCAACAATGAAAACAACGAAAGTCTCTCAGACGCCATTAATTCACTCCAAAGTGGCAACGAAGGGGATAACGTGTTGAGCTGCCCGACTTCTAGGCCCATTTCGTTTTATATTATTTTAATTTATTTTTATTACGTTCATTTTCTGTTTTTAAAGAGTGTAAATTAACGCAAATTTGTCAGTTTATTTTATATATTATATTATATATGTATAAATATAATTTTATATAATAATTAATCATCGATGCGGTAGAAAAAAATTTTCCACATATTATATTTTTATTTAAAAATCTACAGTAAATCTAATGATTAATTTGTTTATAAAATGTCAAGATTGCGTTCTCAAAAATGATCTGTAATTAATTTAAGTTATTTATACATATACAATTTTTAATTATTTTCAATTGACAGAAAACAATTAAGTCTCATAATTTTTTTACGATGCATGTATGTATTAAAGTAGAAACTTCTTACTTTGTGGTAACTGGTAGTATAATATGAATTTGTTAAACTATCATTAAAAATGTGTAAAGCTTAGGTTATTTTTTTTAATAATAATATTAGTTATTTACGAAAAAAACAGTGCTTTAAATAAATTTTGTATATGAGGTAATGACACCAGTGGTTAACCACGTACCTTTAGTTGAGCACTTTTTGAAAAAAAAATGTAAAAATTTCTTAATTTTTACATTTTTTTTTTCAAAAAGTGGTCAACCTAATCTTTCAAAAAGAGTGCGATAGATTAGCTGTTTATTACATCTTATCTATCGCACCTTTTCCGAAAGACTATGGTCTTTAAAACCTTGTTTTTACCTTTTGTCTAAAAAGTGGTCAACCAGAGATACATGATCAACCACTTGTGCCGTTACTTTATGCATTTTCAACCAAACTAATATTTAAATTAATATTTTTTAACAAAAACGACAAAAGTATAATATATCACTACAACACAAAAGCCTATCTTTTAACATTTGAGAGCACAATATAATTTCACATAACCACATAAAATAATATGTACAAAAATCACGCCTATCAAAATATCGAAAACTTTCGATCGTAATTTTCAGCTGAAGAACCGATCGAAAGTCCGGCAACTTTTCGACCGTCGCTAGTTTCGCGAACCGACAACCCCTTAACAGCCGGCCGTACCTGACACCCCGGGACCCACCCCTGGCAAACTTAACTCATTATCTTAATTACTTACAGCGCACTCGGTAATCGAATAACATCTGTTTATGTACGCTTCGCCCGTACACAGCCGCGCCGGCGAATAACACACACTCATAATATTATATTCGTAATATAATATAAACGTGTGCCGGTCTAGGGGTTGGTAATAACCCCGTACAAGCCGCTCCTGAATAACTTACTCCTATTAGCCTAATGATATGGAGCCCTAATAAATTATTTCTGGGCGTAAGCGTTCGTATTTGTGTCTGAACGCGCGTCGTCGTGTGGAAAATTCGGAAAAATTTTAAGAAATTAGTTTCGTTTACGGATTTCGGGGTTATTATATGATTTTGGAGGGTTTTTGTATTAGGTTTTTAATTATAATTAAAAATTTGCTGTTTTGTTAAGTGTGAGATATTTAAATTTTGATTCAACAGTTATCTTCAATTTATATTGTTAAAGAAAATTGTATCCGTTGAAAATGAATACATTTTCTTGGTATATATTGAGAATTGTTTAATATAAAATTGTAGGAATTGAAAAAACTTTTGAGTTAAAAGTCACAATTAAATTTACATAGTATTATATTTTGTCAAGGCCACTGATTTTCACTGATATGATATTGAAAGATTGATAAAACTCTGATTTTATCGATAAACTGAAATTTTTAAAAGTTAAAAATAATCTTAGATCCCTTTAAAATAATAAAAACTAAAATCTATAAATAAATCTTGATGAATCGTTTTTTTTTCAAATAAAGTTGAATTTAAATTTGATTGAAAAAATTAAACAATTGTAGCATCATATCGAAAAAAATTGCGATTGACGCATCAAGTTGAACTCGGGTCAATTGATCTCGATTGTAGCAGAAAATTTACGGAAATTGAACCAATCTTTTTTATGAATTGCAGCTGTCATCACAAAAAATCATAAAAAAACGAACAATCATGAATGACACGCGCTCGATTGAATCGTATTGTATAATTTTCCATTTAATTGTTTGAACTACCACCGACCAAACGTAACAACCGCGAAAAAATACAAACACAAAATTCAATTTTTCTCCAACGTTTTGATATTACGGAATATTCGAGATAGTTATTCTGTTTGCGCTCTGAATTATGCCATATTATAGTTTTAATCGTTCCCATTGTTCCGAGGCTATTATTGCGTCACGTCAACTAGATGACTAGCGCGTCAAAATTACACGAACCCTAAAATTATTGTAACGATTCGTTAAAATCGTTCTGTCCGTTAAATTGTTGAATGACGTTATCTTCACGAGCCATTATTAATTGCCGGGTTCGTTTTAAACTACGAATTATTCGAGCGATTAAATTAATTGTTGCACGATTTTTTTCGATTGTATTATGTATTGCGGCAATTATTAAATTATATCGTGGACCGTATCCTTCGAGAGAGATGACGTGCATTTATAATGCACAGTCAAAATTTTGAATTCATTGTATGAAATCGTCGAAAAAAATCGATGTTAATTAATGTTTTGGGATATATTCGGTTAATTGTAGGCTTGTTGTTAACAGTATGACAATGAAAATTATTTTTTTGTACATACAAAACGACAAATTTAAATTTAGTTTGTGTCTAACTAAATCTGAAATTAGTCAATCGTAGTAATGTTGATTTAATTACATAATATAATTATTAACTATTGAAAATAATATATAAAAATAAATTATATGATTACTATTCAATAATTTGAAAGATTTTCTTATTTATGGATGTTGTTTTCTGTCAAAAATAAAACGAAAAATAAATATCTTAAAGCAGCTGTTGATCTTTTTTACAAGATGACGCAATTGTATCAAAATTTGTTGATTATGTTCTAAAATATGATTGATTGATACACATTAAAACATGAGTGATTATGTTTTCTATTTCACCCTCATTTCAAATTATAATTGAGCGCAATTAAATTAATTTAGTTTATACTTCCAAAAAAATTTATATGAAAATCAAAAATCTGAAAATCATATTAAAGGAGTCGTATCAATTTATAGACAAGAAGAAAATAGGTTCTTTTAGAAAAATTAAAGAAATGTATATGTTAGTTTTTGCAGAAATTATTGAAATTATATCGAAGCTTTTATTACCAATTTTAGTGTAATTTGGAACTGATAATTAGTTGAAAACGAATAATTTGAGAAGAAGACTTCAAGAAACGAAATGTTTATAAAGTATACATGTACATTTTCTCCAATTCCTTTTTTTAATAGACAGAAAGAGCAAAGACGCATTATAAACGTAATTCTCAAAAATTTGCATCGCTAGTTTTGATATATGTTCATAAATGTATATGCTGACTGATATCGGTAATTTGTACGATTATCTTGTAAAATAAACTTAAATAAATATGCATCGTGTTTTTATTTATATGAATTTTTATAAACTTTTTTATTCGATTTTTGCTACATTCTATCACATTGATTTGAAATTATGCAGTTTTTAAAAACAATGGAACCTTACCCTCAGTTTTCTATGTAGTCTTTTTTCATGCGAATTTTTTATATGCAACTCTCTGTGGAACATATCTATCGCATAACAAGCTAATAAAAAGCTTGAAAAACAGACCCAAGTCTATAACAAACATAAAACCTGAACCACTTAACCATGCAATTCAAATATTATAACAAATCAATTAAGTTAATACAAAAACTGAAATTTCCAAAAGCAGCGTCGGTAGTTGCGTAGTGTATGGGGGTGGTGTTCGCCGTCCCCGGTGCGTATCTTATGACGGTGTTAAGCGTCGGGGCTAAGTTTTCAGTTCGGCGCTCGTATATCTTTGCCGCTCGGATGGCCCTACCGAGCTCTTGTCCTACCCTGGAAATGGCCTTTGGGAATTGTCAGGACACCTTTGTATCCTGGCCTGGTGTTTCGTTCCGCTCTGACCCGGGAAAGAAGGGGGTTTCGTCTGTGAGGTGCGTTTCTTGCTTCCTCGCTTGTTTCTTGGTACTTGGTGCTTTTTTGCGGTTTTGTATTATGGATTAGAGAGTTCATTGATTTTTAATGTAATTTATATACATGAGCTATGTGCGATATGACCTTTTTAATAATATCGAAAGTTTCAGTCTTTTCCCGGTGGAAATAAGGGAAAAGTAACTTTTAAGGAGTTTGGATAAGTGAATGATTATAAGTTAACAATGATCATATTCGTTTATATTATATTAGAACACATTGAAATATTTGTTATAAAAAAATGGTTAATTTTGCAAAATATTTTTATAATAAGTAGATATGAGTAGTTGAATCTAGTGCATGCGTTTAAAGCGTGTGAAAAACATTTTTTGATACATTTCAATTTGGAACGAAGAAAAACTTCTCTTTTTGCCTTCTGCGGCCTCTTTTCCCAACTTCTGGATTCTTTTTAATAAAGCGGGATTTCTGCGTCGCAAACTGGAATTAAAACTTGTCGTCCTTTGGCTAACTTCAACCGAAGAAAATTACCCGAGCGGCCCGAAATTGATTTAGAGCCTACCGAATATTATTTGTCCCTACCTCTTCCTCCTGTCTTTTGCCGAGGAGCCTTCTGAAGCGCTTTGGAAGCTTCTGGAACTTCGGAGCCTCCCCTCCCACTCAATTTTCTTCCAACGTTCATATCGAAGTGAGCGTTCCGATTGGAAAATTGGCCGGGCGCTAGGGAAGAAAAGCGATCAAAGTTTAATGGGCACCCACCGGGAGTTTTTTCTTTTTTTTTTTTCGAAAAATAAAATGGGAAAATCCGCTATTCGATATAGCGGATTAAGATGAACGATGCGATTCGATTATAAATTAATCTGGAAGGTGTGCGCGGAATTTAAAATATATTTTGTGATAGAATATTAAATATTATTTTATTTATTAGACATCGTATATATGAAAGTGTCTTCGTTATTAGATAATATTATATATAAATGGTTTAGTTTATTTTGATACATTGATTTTTATTGAAAGTTAAGAGATAAGTATAGTAAATTGATATTATTATAATTGTAATCATTTCAAGAAGTGGTTTCAGTATTTAACTTTGGTTGTTTTCACAATTATTATTGAAAAGTCTGAAACTTCCAATGATACTTGAAAAGGCTTGTCTTGTCAAAAGGAAATGCTATAATTATTATAAACATATACACATAATGTTAAGATGAAGTTGCATAAAAAAAAGAAATTCTTTCAAATTCTACGAAATAATTTTAATTCATATAAAAAATAAAAATAACGTATTTATTTACAAGTAAAAACAGCATATAGTTTATTAGAAATATACAGGGCCGTTAAAAGGGAGGAGGAGAGGGGTAAATTCCCAGGTCCCAGGCTGTTTTGAGGGCCCGTTACCGATTTTGAAAATTTTCGTTTTTTTTTTTTCGGAAAAGTCGGTTTTTATTTGTGAAAATTATTTGATTATTTACAAAAAAAAATTCTAACTTTTTCCCTGGGTCCGGAATTTTTCTCTACGGCCTTCTCTATACATTTACAACATTTTTATACAATTGCAATTAAAACGTGTAATTTCCCGTTTTGGTGATCAGAATTGGCCGGTTTATGCGATTTAACGCCTTTGGTGGTTTTTTAAGTTTAAGGTTTATGCCAACAAGCCCATGACCACCCACACCTTGAAGGAGGAAATTGAGCACTATATCAACAAAATTCAGCAACATGTATGGAAAAAATTTATGGAAAATTTCAACAAAAAAATGTGTATATGCCAGTAAAGCCATTTACCCGATATGCTATTTCACACATAACCCTGTATACTGTTGAATCAATAAAAAAATTACAATTTTTAATTATAAATCTGTGTTTTCTATCAAAATTACATCTTGCGTGAGTTTTGGGACACCTATATATATCGGAGTACTAAAAATTTTCCTATTCCGGCTCCGCTCTTGCTCCATACCAAAAACGGGCGCTCCAACTGCTCCTTACTCCGCTCCAAAGCCCTGAAAAAACACACCGATTTCCCTCATTCAAAAAAACACACACCCATCGCATCCTAAACCCGCCCCTGCAACATCTATCTTCCATTTCCTATATTGCGCGCGTCGTCCAGCGGCGTAGGCGCCCTCGCGTCTCCTCGGCCGCTTCCTGTCCACCCCCAAGACCCACCCCTTTTTCCCGAACCCACCCCTGGACGGCCGCGTCCTCCCATCTAGCGGCCGAGACCGGAAATTGTGTCCGGAGCGCGAGCTCGCAGAATCGCGTCAAAAGCGTCGCCGCAAAAATACTCCCTGTTTCCCTTATTGGGATTATTTATTTGAATTTTCGGCGGGATTTTCGATGTGGGAAAAATGCGTGGATGGAATGACGTCGGATGGGGTGTATTTGATTTTTTTTTGTAATGTGTAATAAATATTGATGGTTTATCAATATGGGTGGGTTGTGATTGTTTTTGTGTGATCTTTGGAAAAATGTATTTGTTGTATTTCAGAAGGCAATATTTCAAAATGTTTAATGTGTTTTTTTTAAATGGATAAAAATATGTAGTTGAAAATTTTCCTTATATTAAATAAAATATTTTGCAATTTTGTTGCTTTAGTTTAAGCAACAAAGTTTAGTTTTGTTTAGTTTTGTTGTTTTAGTTAATACATATTACTTATTTTAAAAGTCTAGTCATTTAATATTTTAAAGTATAAAATAAAATAATTTAATTTTTCTATGAAAGGTAAACATGGATTTTTGCAAAATTGTATAGAAAATTTATAATTGGTTCTAAAAATGTAAAATAATCATATACAAACTTACCGATATTTTAAAAGTGGTGTAGTCATTTGAATTTTTTTAAATTTAAAATTAAATTCTTTGGTTTTTCTAAACATGTATAGATTTTTTCAAAATTCATTGTATAAAAAATATACTATAGATTCTAAAATTTTTAAATATTTATATAATTAATTTGTATTTAAAAAAAATTGAAATAAAACTTCTTCACCCTCTAAAAAGTAAATAAACCCCATTATTAAAATGAAAGGTCCACATAAAAAAAAAATCACAAAAATTTAAACATCAATCAAATTGTTCCACTTTCAAGATTGCATCCGATTGCATTTCAGATTGCATTTAAGCATCCCAAAAACACACAACATCTTAAACTTCAACACAAACAACCCTAAAAAACCTAATCCTCCATCAACATATTAAACAGAAAAACGAGCATAATTGCAAAAGCACATATGGCTCCGAATCACACAAGCATCCCAGTATGAACGCTTATACACAGCGGGTAATATAAAACGCCGGTGTGTCCACGACTCAGCTAGATTCACATCCGGTTTCCGGCTCTGCGGAGTCACAGAGGCGGGCTCAGGAGAAAGGGGGCCCTGGGCGGAAATGGGGCGGATTTTCCAGGGGGGGTGGGCCCGTCCGCCATTGGCCGGCCCGCTTTTCCGACCCACGACTTCCGGCGGGAAAACTCTAACCTAATGTTTCTCAACTTATGCGAAGCTCTAAGAAATTCGAATGATTCGACCGCTGTGAATGTTCCGAGTTTCGTTCTTCGGTTTCCATTGAAAATTTCGAGTGATTAAATTTTATTGTTTTGTGTTATTTAATACGGTTCTAGTTTTTTGGGTTCGTTTTTTAATTCAGTTGTGGTCGGTATTTAAACATTGATACTGATCATTTACATATATTATGTTACACTCGATCATCTTTTTACACGGGGGATACGTTCCAGAGACTACCGTGTAAATAAAAAAAACATGTAAAAAACTGTATGGTGACCATACAAAAATTGGAGATAGATTCCATAACTATATTTGAATAGAATTTCTATCCAAATATATTTTATAAAAAATGTACAATGTGAAAAATTTTCGCCATGTAAAATCATCAAAAAACTTCGAAATTTTTTATTTAATAAATATAATTATATCAGTATACTGCTTGCATCGAATTTTACCATTGTGGCTTAATAATACATATTGCTATTATATTTATTCGGTGTTAATGTGAAAAATCCGTGTAAAAAAAGTAATCAGTTCATCTTCCTTGAACCGTGTTATTTCGTGACCAAGTGAAAAAAAACCGTGTAAAAAGAGGATTAGGTTATTAAATGGTCTTTATTTATACTAAGTGGTCAGTATTCATCGTCATGATTTTTAATAACATAGACAGGCGACAGTTTTTGCATTCTCTGAAATTTTTCACAATATTTTGATGAAGTATGCTGTATTGGGAATTTTCTGAACATGTTACATATAAAGCGTTAAATTTCGCGAATGTATGAGCTTGCTAATTAATATTATATAATATGTTTATTAATTAATATTATATAATATGTTTACATGTGTTTCAATTTTTAATTAATGCTCACAATATTAGTTCTGCACTTACAATTAGCTACAATTATTTCCTCGTTAATTTAACTAGGTAAAGTTAGATTAACTAACATTACTATTATTTATACTAAACACCTAATAAAATAATGCTAACCGGAAAAATGTTTAAAACCTTACCAAATATTTAATTCTCTATCAATATGTTATACATGAGGAGAACAGTGTATAATAAAAAAAAAACGAAATGTTTTTAGAGGAATGAATATGATTTTTAAACATAAAATTTATGTATTTTGAAAATAAGAAGGTTTTTCGATCAACGTGTTTCACTTAATTAGACTTTTTGTTATGAAATTGGATGTTGAATGAGAAAATATAATGAAAAATTAAGTGCACATAAAAAAATTATAGATTTTAAGAGTTTTCAGAAGAGATAAAAAAATAAATTAATAAGATGTATTATATTACCAAAGTAATGGGTATTTTGAGCCGAATAAAAAGTTTGTGATAAAAGACGAAAAGAAAGAAAATGGACATGTGAAGTACTAAAATGTTTTCTAAGAAATTGAAACGAAAACAAATAAGACAGAAAATGGACAATTTAAAAAGATGTTTATAGAAAATTTGACAAGGTTTAATAATAAAATATAATTTTAGATCCTCAAAATTCTAAAATGATTTTAAGATTAAATTTTAATTTAAATAGATAAGATAAAAATATTGAAAAAAAATTATTCAGCAACGATATAACAATACTACTTCAAATTCAATTATTACATTCGACGATTCAGTCTTGAAAATATCGAAAAATATTGAGAAGCACTTGGACCTTCCCTCTTCCTTCGGTTTCGCTGGCCATCGTCTTATCCGGTCCGGTCAGGAAGGGAGTATTGACAACTGACCGTTTTCTCCATGAGTCATTGAATCCGAAGACGGTGTCATCTTTTTGGCACGCTGTGTACGCTTCGGTTCGGTTCCAGTTTACGTAAGATCGCATCCGCAGTCAATGTCGGATTTATGTGTTGAATTTGTTGTTTGTGTGGCCTCGCTTGTTTTTGTTATGGTTTTTGATTCGGCTGTTTGGGAATATTTGGCTTGCGAAGATCGTCTGCCAAAAAATTGCATAATCTTAATACGAAAATGTTTTGTTTGATATTTAAAAGTTGGAAAAGCGTATAAGTATTTGTTCGGTGATGTAACGTTTATATCGGACGTTGACTGTAGATGTAAAAGAAATTACCATGTTTACCAAGATCGGCGGTCATTAATCAAATCGCAATTGTTCGACAAACTAGCTACCGGATATTGCAAATGCCTCTTTTTATTATAATGTCATTCATACTAAACGGATGAAATGACTTTATGAATACTAACCGAGTTATTGATGACCGTTTAGTACATGATTGTTTTCTTCTTGTAATTCAGAATGGTTCTGAAAACGAGCTTTTTATTCCAGACAATTTTCCTTGAAACGTTTTCTTGACGAGGCGCAAATTAAATTTGATTGTCGTATATGGACATTTAGAAACGTTATAGCGAATTAAATTTTTTTTTTTTTTTAACGTCCGTAAAACGATCCAATTAAAGCTTTTAAACGAACTGAAAACCAGTCGAGCAAATGTGACCGAATCGAGTGATAATTAGCACAAACGGCTCTTAGCAAAATAAAAAGTCAATTTGGACGTTCACCTATTCAAAGTTAAGCGGGAAAAATAAATACAAAACCATTCCGAACTGAAAACCAGCAGGCGACCCTCGAACTATCATAGATAGAAAAAATTAAATAGAAGAAACGTTTTCCTCGTTCGATATATGAGAGGTACAGAATCAAGACATACATTTGAAAAAGTTGAGATATTTTAATTATGAATTCAGAAAAAAATTTAAAATAAAGTAAATTAATTATGAAAATGTTTCAATTGTATATTACGGAAAGATGTTTTAATTATGAAAAACTATTGAATGTATTCAAATCGGAGTCTTTAGCGGTTTAAAAGATATAAGATAGAATGTATCTATCGTCAAATAATTATTTGAATATGAACATTGTGGGTTTCGATTCGATCCTCTCCATACAGAAATGCCGTATCGGCGAATAATTAACTTTCCGAACGATCGGTTTTTCTTAAGCCTTCCATCGCTTTTCCTAGCCGCCCTCGGTTCATTTTCTCGTCAATCCTCGCCCATCGGGAGGAAAACCTCGGGAAAATCTACGTGGAAAATAAATTGGCGAATCGATTTGTATTTGCATAAATTTATTTTCGTCTGCGGCGCGCGGCTTAGGCGAACCGAAACGCGGCGAAATCTGCTCTCGGGAAACGGTAAAACGGATTTAAAACTGATCCCGTCTCGTTTCTCTCCCGTATAAATCTAACGTGTTCCATTATATACGTCTCGGTGTGTATATCCGGTGGAAAATAATGCGGGAAAATTGTTAAAAAGGCCCGCCGGTGGCGAGTGACGGCCGGAAAACTCGCGCCAAGTGATATAGTCGCTTGTTACCGAACTAACAAGTGCTTCGTCATCGTTTGTTATACCCTCGTGGAAACATTGTAGTTTTCCAGATATAGGTATCCCCCGATTTACGCGGTACTCAGTTTACGCGATTTCACTTTAACGCGGTCAAGCAAATAATATATATATTTTTATTAATTAATTACAATATTGCATAACGACATCTATTTAATTAAATTATTTAGTAAGATAAAAATAATGATCGGTATTGATGACTGTTTATCCCCCCCTCTCCCGTTTCCTCTTTCCAAGCAGTGCACCTCGCTAATTAGTCTGAAGTTTGTTTTTGTCGCGTAAGCGTATCGCAATATTTTCCCCGCATGATTTTTTATATAAGGTGGTAAAAATAGTGCCGGTTAAGAGAAAAGTCATATCATTACAAAGATCGAAATTTTGTATCGCTTACAAAAAAGAGAAAATGTTTCATCTATTGCTAAAGTTTATGAGATAAGATTTTCATACGTTTTTTATTTAATTTAATTATATTTTTAATCTTATATCAATTCAACTTTATTTTTTAACAGACTTTTTTACGCGATTCCCTGAACCAATCTTCCCATTTAGTATAGACTTCATGTTTCAATCTACGCGTTTTTTTAATCCAGGAACCAATCTCATATTTTTGTATGGGTACATACACTTTTTTTTACACGATTTTAATTTTAAGGGAACGTATCTACCACGTAACGTATCTACCACGATACGTAAAGGGAACGTATCTACCACGTAAATCGGGGGATACCTTTACTCAATAAAAAAAATTCATTAAAAAAAGAAAAATCATTTAAAAAGACGGCGATCGATCTGGATAAATTAACGCGTAATGATCGTTAATGGCGAGTTTTCCGTTTCGATTCGACGTTGTTTATTTAACGGGCGTCGTAAATACGAATTTATTTATTTATAAGTGAGGCATTCAAGTGATTTGATGCGGCACGCTTTTGTTGTACGACATTCGTAGGAATTCAACGAACGTCAAGAGCCGTACAAAGGCCGTCCGAACCGTCCATCATGAATCAAGACCGAACTGCGTCAGGGATACCGCGTAATTATAATAATTTATACATTATCGTATATCGAGTATACTTACGTATCGGGTATAAAATTTAACCCTGTGTTATGTATTATTTAAAAATAATACGGATCGAAACTTTTTTGTGGATGTTTTTTGAAATTATTATTTTGAAGTTGATATAACAAGATCGAGATGTTATATTATGAATTGTTTACTTTAGATATTATTTATTATTGATTACTATGTTTATTTTATCATTATTTATTTTTGACATTATTATATGCAGTTTTTGTAAAAATAACGGGGAAAATATCTTTTCATTATATTATAAGGTTTTGAAAATGTTAAAGGAAGACGTTGACAAAAAAATTGTTAAAACTGATAGGTTAGATTTTTAAGTATTGTTTTAACCCGTGCTTATTACGTATAAGACGTACTGTACGTATTATGTATAAGGTTCTAAATTAATATGTTTAAAAATAGTTATTTGAAAAATAAATCTTAATTGCCAATCGTTTCATGTTGACAAAATTTACCCTCATGCCAAAGGTGCATTTGGTCTGTTTTATTTTAAAATAAATTAAAATATGTAGTATAATTATTCTAAAACAAATAAACAACGGTGTGCGTCAGAGCAAGCTAATAAAAAGCTTGAAAAAAAGGATGATTTTTCTTGAGAAAAATAGAACTTTTGAGGACAAGGTTACCAAAAAGAAGATGATATTCTCTTGAGAAAGGTCAAAAGAGGACAGAATTTTTAAGAACAAGGTTCCCAAACGGAGGACAATTCTCCTTTGATGTATAATATGTTTATTCAATTTATAGAAGATCTTTGCCCATTGGCAAAAGTTTTTTTTTGAAGCACTTACTGAAATTTTAAATTCTTTTTAATGTTTCGACCTTAATGAAATCCAATTAGTTTCCAAATACAAAAACATGAATGACCTCACCGAATTATGACCAGAAACATCATACGTTCTCACAAACATATAGAATTTAATCATTTCATTCCATTTCGATTTATTTATTGATTAAATCGAAAATGTTATTAATTACATATTTCATTTATATAATAGAAAAAAGAAATAAATATACATCGTAGGGTTAGACACGAGGAAGAGGATCGTGTTTGACTTTTCGTAGTAGACACGTATTAATTTCACGACTGCAACCTACCTACCAGTTCGCTATCGGCTCGAACTAATCGTGCGTTTGATTTGTAACACATGTAAATTTTAATCGCGAACGACGCGAGTTATTTATTCGCCGTATTTTATATTATGTACAAAATACAAGCCCAAAAAAGTGTATGTAGAAAAAAAAATAGAAAAGTCAGATTCTCGAGACTGAATAACGAAATCGCTAACGAGACGCTATCAATCAAGTTTTTTTCGGTTATTTCGTATCGAATGTTAGATTAAATATAGTAGGAGATAGATTTTGAAATGCGCTCTCGTAGTCGAGTGCGTTTAAACAAGATTAATTTTATTTTAATTTTGTATTGAAATTCGGTTAATTATTTTGTCAGCTTGAAGGTTGAAGATGCTTGTTTTGTAATCGACCTATTTAACATAAACATTGTAAATACAAATCAAGTTATTCACATGTCTATGATTAGTACTTCAATAATCGAAGTGATAATATGAGAAACATGTTTTGAGTATTATTACTCAAGATAGTTAAGATTTGGATAAGACGACGATCTTTTGAGCATTTTTTTTTAATAATCGTGACCGTATTGTGTTTAAAAACCAACCATATGATCCCACTTGAAAATAAAAAAATCAACGAACAGACGAAACATTGGATACAAAATCTTTCAAGATATAAAAATCTTTAAAATTAATATTCAATCAATTTCATCAACTCATATTTATAATAAAATTTAGTATTTTTAAGTACCATAGTATTATTTCTTGTTAACCGATTTCTACTATAGTATCATTGTCATAATTTCGATAAAATCATTTATAATACCTAAACCTTTAGTAATATTATGATAAAATTATTATAATAACGAGGTTAGTGCTTACTACACACCCCCCGCACCCAATACGTTTGACATTTTATACGTACGATCAAATGATTATTGATAGAGCTTTTTGCAATAATCGATGCAAAGATCATATTAATAAGACAAGTCACTAAAATTACTAACGAAAATGAAAAGATCTCGGAAACAACGCAAATCAATATTTCGATGGACAACTGTCAAAAATGGCACACAAACACATACATAACATATGCACACCGACGGAACTTCATAAATACGTAACATTGAACTAATATGAGCCGTAGATCATTTGACATAACGCTGAAAATGAATATTAGTCGGATTCGTAATGTATAAACAGCAATTGCATATACATACCGAATGTATAAATAGCCAATTCCATATACATACCGATTGTATGAATAGCCAAATCCTAAAACTCATCGAATTTTCACCAAAAAAAAAATCGAATCATTAGTCGGCTGTTGAATTCGCAATGTATAAATACCCAATTGCGTATACATACCGAATGTATGAATAGCCAAATCCTAAAATTCATCAAATTTTCACCAAAAAAAAAAATCGAATTATTAGTCGGCTGTTAGATTCGCAATATATAAATGGCCAATTGTGTATATAGGTACATACCGAATGTATGAATAGCCAAATCCTAAAACTCATCGAATTTTCACCAAAAAAAATCGAATCATTAGTCGGCTGTTGAATTCGCAATGTATAAATACCCAATTGCGTATACATACCGAATGTATGAATAGCCAAATCCTAAAATTCGTCAAATTTTCACCAAAAAAAAAAATCGAATTATTAGTCGGCTGTTAGATTCGCAATATATAAATGGCCAATTGTGTATATAGGTACATATCGAATGTATGAATAGCCAAATCCTAAAACTCATCAAATTTTCACCAAAAAAAAAATCGAATCATTAGTCGGCTGTTGAATTCGCAATGTATAAATACCCAATTGCGTATACATACCGAATGTATGATTAGCCAAATCCTAAAATTTATCGAATTTTCATAAAAAATCGATAGATCACTCTCGATTTAGCGGCCCTTATTTAACCACACCTGACACCACATGGACACGTAAAGGTCAGACGCGAACAGCCTGGATATTTGTAGGTGACGCATGCGCGGGGGGCTGTCGGGGCCCCCATGGGGCCCTGTCGGCCGCCACGGGCCCCACGGGGGGCTCCGGCCTTTGATACGGCCCGGGGCCCCCGCCGAACCGCCATTATACGCTATGTTATTGTATGAAATTGTTATGTTGTGTGGTAGTGATGGTAAGATGTACGGGGACGTGTCGCGGTGCCTATTACGGTGGGTGCTTTAATTTGTGACTTTGATTGAGATGGGGGTTTGTTTTTTGGATGCTTTGATTTTTATGGGATTTTAGTTTTTTTATTTAGATACAATTTATTTTTATAAATTATTATAGCTGTTTATAAATGCTTTAAATTTTATTGAATAAAAATTGAGAAGATTCATATCGAAATTATTGTACATTTTAGAAGTTAAAAAAAAGATTTCCAGACACAGAAAATAACTAACGAATGAGTAAATCCATATATAATATAAAAGGAATACAGTGGAAATCGTTTAACATAAAAATGATTAATGTGAAAAATCGGTTATCAAGAAATATTACTGCGGTTTTGAAAAAATTACTATGAAATTCTTTCAATACGAAAAAATATTTTGATCCTTTCAGTTTCATGTTAAAAATTTTCCATTGTATTTATTATATTTATAATATTTTATTAAAATTTACCTAAATCTTAAATTAACGATCTTTTTTTTCTCAATAAAATACAATAATATCCACTTACTATCCTCACCAATTGTTGTTGAATTGATGTATTTACATATTTACATAAACCATTGAACTTATAAAAATATGCAATATTTTTATTACTTAATAAGAACCAATATGAACATGCATTATGTAATTTTTTTGTCAATTTGGGCAATTCATAATTCAGCAATATCGTTGTATAATATACACCTGCATGTCACATAATTTGTTCGTTACAATTCACTTTGACGTCAATTTGTTAAAAAAAAATAGTGTTTTTATCATCGAATGATAAATGATCAAGCATTGTCGACATGAATGTGGTATATTTGACATTCATTTTCCGAAAATTAATATTTCCGCTATTTGTGTCAAAAAATAATTTCAGAATATGATTAATAAAGTGAACACTATCCATATTTCGAATATAACAAACATACATTACGTTAAATTTTAAATTGCAATATTATTTACAGAACGAACAATCGAATTTGAATCGAACATCGATTCTGCCTAAATCACCATACAACCACACGCAAAAAACACACACCATGCTATTATAATATAACCAGGTTTCGCAAATAAGCCTTACACTAAGTATGGGGCGATCGCTAATGCATATTTCACTTAAGCGAACTCTCTCGCCCCCCGAAAATCGTATTTCTCTCGCAGTTCGAACAAATAAGCTCGTCGTCGAGCACTTTTCTCCCGTTCATCGGGCGCTTCCTTCCTGCAAATCTACCCTTTTGTGAATGATAAATTATTTTAAAACGACGGCGGCGATCGGGGCCCTCCTCCCGCTTCGGAAGGTTCCGCTACTTTTCCATTTTTCGCAAATTTCGTCGATGTGATGCACTATTCGCGCTCGTTAATGCAAGCGAAAATGCGGCGATGTTTACTTATCTTGTTCATTTTTTAAGAAATTTTATTTTATTTTATTTGATAAAAAAAGATATAGAATCTTATTCAGTTCATTTTTCAAAATATTTATTTGTGTACAAATACAATTACACCACCCATCTGAGACGATTGAGTAAGTGTTACAAATGGGGACCTACTCTTTGCCAACCCGCGATTTGAACCATCATCAATATATTGATAGTTTGTGGAACATATCACTACACCACGGGCTGGTTAACTTTAAAATTAAAAAGTTGAATTGTATCAAATTATGAACATATCAGACAAATTATCATGGAGTTTTGAAGGCTCAATGTTTAAATAATCGAAGCGAAATGGCGGGAATATATAAACTTAACATGTAAATATAATGAATGAAATGCGAAAAAGTGATGACAAAAAAGTGACACTGGTGTGTTGAATGTTAAATAATGTATTAGCTTGAAGCTAAATTTTGAGTTTTGACAAACAGACAATTGTTGATTTATTTATACGTTCGTTTGGATTCGTTGCCATTGTATTGTTTGCAGTGCCTTTTTATACGTTTTAGAAGGGACCGATAAAAACTGCAATCTGAGGGAAATCGTAAATTGAGAGTATTAAATATTAAAAAATAGTTTAAAATTATTTTTATTGACAAAATCGCGTATTACATTTGGTTTAAACTTTTGGGTAAGCTCTTTTGTTGATATAAATGGATTTGAACTTTTCATTTCATCATATTAAAGAGACGATCAGAAAATCATTCGAATCGGAGTAAATAAAAAGAATAGAAAAATTACAAATCAACAAAAATGGTAGCAACAAGCGATCGATACTTTTGAACAAAGATTGTCAACCGTTAATCAATTAATTTAAAATTTTTATAAAAGTAACTGAATTTTAAATATTTCAAACGTAAATTCCGGGAAGTAAAAATGTAAAAAAAATGGATTATTAAATATACTAAAATGAAACCGGATTACAAAAATTGAACGCAAATGGCGGAAAAACATCATTTCCAGGATTTCACTGTATTTACTTTGATTTTTTCGAGAAAGAAATGTTTTTTTTAAGCCTCGAACAAATCAAAAATAGAAATCTGTCAATCAATTTCCAAACACCCGATAAATTCTAACCGAAACTTTCTATAACAAGTCACAAAATCAATCCTCGCTCCTTCGCGAACAACCCCCGAACTCGCTTGTGAATTTATGCGACCCATCCTATTTTTTCCAACAATTTTTTTTCCAAACGAGACAAGAGATCCAAGTTGCACCACGGATGAGACCGACGACGTCGGGAATTAATAAAGAACGAGCAGGCGTGGTCATGTGTCACAGGAAACGTTTTGTACGATGTCACCACCTCGTCGTGTTCCAGGATACACACCCCGATCCTGGACACGAATGTCCTCACACACGCGAAGATCCTCCCTATTATTATATATGTTACAGTCAGAGCGTTTATCGTCGTTAATACATGCATTATCTAGAGATTGTATACGCGCGCTTTAAGTTTTAGAGAAAGCGCACGATACGAGATTCCACATACGTTATCTCTAGAGATAGCATATATTAATGAGAGAATGCATCGAATCGCTGACATCGATTAGACAAATCGTATAATGAGTGATTTGACATATGAGTTAATTTTGTTATTGACAGGTGGCAACACGTAAGACGGTAACTGATGTCTAAAACGTTCGGTATATTATAATACAGCTGTCATCTGTACGAAGAAATACTTACTGTGTTAATATTATTATTGTTTTTATTATTTATTATGCTCGATTCTCTGTATCTAAATATCTTGATAATAAAAATCATTTTTTATTTATTTCGTTACATATTGTGAAAGTAACATATGAGAACTGCAATCTATAATACAAAGCGTGTATGGGGACTTTATGTGTTACCAACTGTTTTCCGTTCTTGCAGTGATATCCTACCATATTCCCTACTTGCGATTGATTAATTTCGTTAATACGTTATCTACGTCGGAGATGACTCATACATACATTCTCTAGTTAACATGTTCATTCATACTCCTGTGTATGTTTTCTCTGAACGATTTAGACAAAGTATTCATTTGCAAGATAATGCACATATTAACGGGCTCGATGCTTTGCTGTAACATACATATGTATATACGAGTCCTCGGTCGAATTGATTTCATGAAAATTTGAGGGGACACAAAGATGACGATTCGCATGCGTTCATCATGATGCTGCAACTATTATTGGATAGAGTCGTCCGCGAGGACTATGAATAATGAATGAGCCGCCGAACGGACGGCAAAAAGGATCCAGAAAAAAGCACGTATACGTATATTTTTCAGCTGAAAAAGCGGCGATACGTGCGAGTGTGTTTGCCCTCAAACCACCGGGCCAGAAATTCGGTTTTGCACGAACAGACGTTCCATTATTGACCGTTCACTCGACCGGGGCTGAGTTCATTGAATTAACCAAAAACGGAAACCGAGTTTTCGACAGTCGACCTGAAATAATGCCGGCGATAAAGGGCGAATTTGAATTTTGCATTTCGGTATACGTATGAGTGGTATTGGTTTTTAAATTTTGTATCGAATTCGAAAGGTTTTTATTTTTAATAGTGTATGAATCAGCGACGGATCCAGGAATTTTTCACAGGGGGGCGATTTTTCAGATAAAAAAAAAATTAAGCATTTAATATTATTGGAAATATGTATTTTGATGATTAGCGCCGCAGGAGAAATTTTTTTTTTGTATCATACCAGTGTTATCTACTTTATTTGTGTTTTGCACCTTCCTTATCAAAAATTCAACAAACAAATTCTGAAACAAACATCAACTAGCCATTTTACCCAAAAGATCCACAATAGCAAGTACAGTTGAATTGGTCACCTCACTTTTATATAGCCAGTAGATTTGCTTTTTTTTTACATACAAATATAGCAGATTTTCCATCTTTTTCGAAAAATCAGAGTGACAATATCAATTTTTTTTTTGTTTCGAAAATGCATTTTTTGCGTTTATTTTGCAAAATAACATTTTTATAGCCGATAATCATTTTATAGTCGAAAACGTCAAATTTTGAAATTTTGCCATGATCCGCAGGGGCAATTGCCCCTACCGCGATTGTCCCTGGTTTGAATCAGAATTTTGAAATATTCTGTATATCATTCAAATACGCCGGAAATTGTTTTGTCGAGTTTTGGCAAATTTTGTCGAAATTTCTTGTTTGGTTGAGCGAAGTGTGACGCCGACGGTGGTCGCGTAATTTATCGTCCATTCGGTTACCGCATGCCGCGGTGTAAATTGTCCATCGACCGAATGCAACCAGATATTATTATCCATTATTACGCTACATGAACGTCCACGTGTGCAATGCTGGAAAATATAATGGTACTTGGTCTGGCGGCTATGCGGATTCTGAGGCGTAGATTATTCAACGATTGTTATTTTAGGTTAAATTAATAAAAAGCTTGAAAAATAAAATCAACACCCGTTTTACACTATATATTCAATCTTTTATAAATCAAACAGTAAATTTATTTTCTTCATTTTGCAATTTTTTAATGATTCATGGAAAATATATATTCAACGTAAGGTACACATATCTATGGTAAGCATTTTCAGATTATTTATTAAAAAATTCAAATAAATAATGTAAAAATCGCCAATTGAAATTACCAAAGACAAATTGAAGAATAGATTATATTTCATTGATTAATATGATAACGGTTTAATTAATTTACACTCTGATAGTAATTAATGTGACTATTTTCATCAAAAAAATGTGATTTGATTCCCGAACGATATGGTTCAGAAATTCTGAACTTGTCTTTTTCGACAAACAATTTTGGAACGAAATAATATTAAAAAATATCTGAATTTGTTTTATAAAATATCTTGAATCATTATAATTATATGTATGATGTTTAAATTTATAAATATATTTCCTATTATTCTCATAATATAATTTTTTTTCTTAAAAAATTTTCATGGTTCCGAAAAAATGATCCTACCACCACCGGTAATTTGAACAGTAGAATATTTCATACATTTTCGACTCTAAAATCATATCATACTTTTATGTGTAAGTATATTAAATAGAAATAGATGAAATTTTTTTGAAAAAACGGTAAAATTAAAAAAGTTATTGAAGACCAATGAACCGAAAACGGTCAAAATGACCATCTTATTGTTGATAAGAATATTGTTCGATGGTTGAATTTCATTTATAAAAAACTTAATTTGAAGTTTGATAGGTTTCAGTTGAAGTTTAATAGATTCAATTTGAAGTTTAAAAGGTTGAATTTGAATTGTAAAACCCGCAACATTTACAATCACAAGAACAACCTTCCAGAACCAATCGAGCACCAATCACACCGAAACCCAACATCTAATCGAGTTAGCGACAACGCCAGGCCGTCGCAAACAAACGGCAGGACCACAGGGGGGGACTCGGGGTACTGAATTAACATTAAAATAAATTTTTAAACGGCGGGCGTGCGTGCAGCACACGTACACGTAGGTTCGTGCTGCGCCGCGGTGCATTCATTACGCGCGTGAATAATGCACGCGGTCCGATAGTTTTTGCCGGCGCGTTTGGCCCCTTTCACCGCCGCCATAAATCGGTGCATGCGAAAATAAAATATTGAATATGCGGAAAAAGTTGAGCGAGAATTGAATATTTTTGTCTGTGTGTGTGTGTGAGGGTGTGGTGATGATTCGGGCGGTGTTGGCGATTTTTTTTTGTTCGGTGTAATGGTGGATGGATTGTTCGTTTTGGTTGTGGTGCTTTGGATGTTTTGGAAATGGGGGTTGAATTTTTAGTTTTTGTTTTGTATCATTATTATGTGCAGTCTAGGGATTTTAGTTGATGAAAATTTAATTCATCGGTAATCCAGTATTTTTTTAACTAATTACAGGCAAATTAAGTTTTAAATAAAAACCGGAAAAAATAACGAAAATTTGAAAAAAACCGTAAAACAAAAAATACTTTCCCAAAAAAAAATTTCCTGAAAAAAACAACACTTCAAAAATATTCTAAACGCAATTTTTTTTTATTTACTGGTTCATCGAACTATTTTTTTGCTCATTTACGAGTAAACCGGATTACCGGTAATGACATCCCTAGTGCAGTCTTTATTCATTTATCATAAAACCTCATTGAAAGTGCATCAAAAAATATCGTTAGAAATTTAAATAAATTTTAGGAAAATGAATCAAAATGTATGCATACTGAAAAGTATATTTTTTCAAATGGTTTCAATCTAACGATATGAAATCGCATTTTTCTATTGACTGCATAACTTTAATCAGTAACAATCAATACATTCGATAAGAAATAATGTGTTCACACATACTAATAAATAAAGCCTTTAGATTTGATAAATTTTGACTGTGCCACTAGTAAAATAACTACTTTTCTCACTAATCAAGAATTTTAAATGTAAAAACAATTTCAGAGCAACGATACGCAATAATCGCTATCACATAGCGACCTTACGATTTGTCGCTTAACTTCAGCGATCAAAGGGAATGGAAATAGCGCATTCGTCAAGGCTAAACAATCGACGTATAAGTACAAAAATAATTGAATCACACAACCAATTAGCTCACATTCAAAGCAAACGACTTTCGTGCCACAATTTCTATAAAGGCTCTATTAAAATGCGGCAGTACAAATCGAGAGCCGACTGCACATATATGGTATCACGTTCACAAGACCGCCTCCTTTTTCAGCAAGTGCACGTACACACAAAGTTACATACAAATATAAAGCGAAACAAGTCAACTCGGAAGCCATGTTTTCGTGTCGGCGACTCATTACGGCCCCGTTCGTCCAATAGCCCGCGGCCACGCCCGTTTCGAATTCGAATTTCCTATGTAAAAACGAAAAGTAAATGCAGAACGCGTGCATAATTATAATAAATATATTCGAAGGCGTCTCGTGTATGAAAAGAGTGCGATTTTCAGCGATAATGAGCGAGGGGAAGGGTCCGATATTCGCTTTGTTACGCAAGCCGTTGTGCACGATTTCGTGACCGAGGCACCGAGACGCATTATTTACCGGTCAAGTGTTGCATTATTATATGGGGGTGGTCTTTAAATAGTTTCAGGTTTCTTTGAACTCGTATTTCGTTTTTTTAAACTGTTTCAAATTTTTATGTGAGATATGTAAAATGGGTTCAATCTTGATTTGGTGCCTCTATAAATTTCCGTTGAATAATTTTTCGTTTCGATGTTATGTTGGTGAAAAATTTAAAGTGTAACATGTTAATGAAAAACTAACACGTGAAGATTTATATATTTTTTTAAATATATAGGTACATCGGGTAAAAGTTGGGATTTTTTTAATAGATGGATTTTCACATGCATATTGTTACATGTGCAATTTGATATGTATGGAATTTTGTTTTCTTGATAAAAAGATTTAGATTTTCGTACCAAATTTTCTGAAGGTGTTGACATACATATTTTTACGCTAGAAGATGTCGAAATTTGCGCTGAAATAAGAGTATTTGTGAGAAGTTTTAATTCATTACTTTATTTTAAAGAAAAGTTACTGAAAGCAATCGTATACTTCAGAATGCTTATGGTAAACATATTCCATCTCGAGATACTTGTGAGCGTTGGTTCAAATATTTAAAAAATGATGAGAATGAACGGAAAATGTATTCCATAACGACAAATTAACATTAAAACATTGACAATAACGTACTATCACAAATTTGAAAACCGTTAGAGACATTTTAAAAGTTATTGCCTGGGAAGTATTAACTTAACCGCTGTATTTAATAAACCTTGCTTTTTCAGATTACCGCTAGTTTCGATCGATGGCACATGTACTTTTTAAACAGTACTTCAAAACGTACGAAGAAGTGGAAAATTAGGTCTCTGAATGGTTTGCTTCAAAACATGGAAAGTTCTATTGAGACGGTATCTATAAATTACCTGAAAGATCGTTGAATGTATGTATACCTAGCGATGGACATTACTTTGAATAAAACACTTTTGATATTTCTCTTAAAATTATTATTTTTTGTTTGATTAAAAAACCCAAATTTCAACCGGTAAATATTGTATTGTGTGGTGAAAGTGAAATCTTTTTTTTTATGGTTAATCTAAAAAAATATGAGAATAATAATCGCATAGTGATACATTTCATATTTTTGATAAAAGTTGAATAAATTTATTTAACACAAAGAAATTTTCACATCGATATGATTTGTAAACAAACTAACACAAAAATCGATAGAAATTTTCGTACTGAATATACGAAAAAATAAAAGTCACCATGTAAAAATAAAATCATTATCATTTTTCCAATCAGCATCAACAAGCCTCCGAAGCCCGGCACCTCTCGAAATCAAAAGCGTCAACGGCGACAACGAAACGCGCAAAATAATAACATGGCGAAATTATTGCCGCCTAATGAGATTAGCTTTCTTCTCCGAACAGCCCGCCCCTGCTCCCGCGCGGAGTGGGACTGTTTCGTACATAAATTAACCGGCGCGGGGGCACCCCTCGCCCTCAGCACACCAGGGTGGGATTCAGGGGGCGCGCCCGCCACCTGTATCAACTTATATAAACTAATTATAAACAGAGAATCGTATTTACCTCCGGGAAGAGCCGGGCCCGCACCTGACAGGTTTATTGGCTAATTTAAGTTTTGCGTAAGGAGAGAACCAGGTAACGATCTCTCCAGATGCCATAAATACAGGGCGGGGGGGGTGTCGGGGGGGTGCACGGTTCCCGGTTTTCTCCTCGAACGCCCACACTTCCACCTGTTCGTTGCGGTAATTAAGGGAAATGCCTGCGAGATGAAATTAGCTCTGCGCCTCGCCAGAAGAGGAACCTTTGATTTCCATCGGCTGGGCGACCTTCGCATCTTCGAGGGTGGGTTTTTCGACGAGGTTCAATTTTGGATGTAATATTCAATTTTCGCTTTGATTTTCAAATTGTTTTGGGGAGTTTTTCTCTGTGATTATAATTGTTGAATTTCATCGCGATTTTGTTAAATTTTCAAATTATTTTGTAATACATAATACAAAAATGTTCGAAATGTTTCAGAAAAATGTGAAGTGTTTTGAAGACGAGAAGTTTTTTTTTTTTAGTAAAATTTCTCAATAAAATAATCTAGATCTAAAAATTGACAAATTTTTCATCCCGTATGAAAATCGGGTTTTGAAATTTTCAAGAAAAAAATTAAATCTATTAGATTCGAGTTCAAGAAGTATAGAAAATTCGGAACCAATTTGAAGTTCAACTAATATAATTTTATTAATTGATTGATTCATACCAATTGAGGATACGTTATCCTAATAAAATAATAATTTTTCATTTATTATTATTTTGATCAATGTTTGAATATGGGTGGATCATTTTATAACCATCAAATTTTATAATAAATAATTTTTAGAAAGGAAAATACCAAACATTTTTTTTATATTCTCTTATCAAAGTGATCGATTTTAAACACAAACCACTATCAGACATTAACTACTATTAAAACTTGGACAAAAGAACGACATTTCTCAATAAAAAGTAAAGCATTATTATCTCATAAAAATTCCCAAACTTTCAAACTTATCCACGACAATTCAAAAAAAACTTAAAATTCCAAACCCAAATAAAAGCACCGACAAACAAAACACAAGTCCAAAATTTTAACGATTTGGATCGTACTTAGAAAATCAGCGACAGCCAAAAGGCGTCACGGAGCCTAGTCGAGAAGATTTTCTCTCATCTTTCGAAAGGGGCACGAAAAGGGCTGCGCACAGGGGTGGGTTCAGGACTTTGAGTAATGACGCGCCGCCAGGGCCTAGGGCGACCGATAACGGGCCTCCAGGGTCGGGCTGGGCTCGCGTCAGACCAATCATACGACGACATATCTCAATCCCCTTAATACACGTTGCCCACCCCATGCAACACTCATACGGGCCTTATTATTTGTATTAAAATATAGTGGAAATTTGGAAAATTTCACTCGTTTTTCAGTGGTTATGGTTAAATAATGGTTTTGTTGAAAGGTTTATTATTGAAATATAATTTTGATTATTTATTTTTATTAATTTTAGTATATTGAATGATAGAAAGTATAAATTTCATTTTTTTTGTAGTTCATTATATGAATTATATTATATTTTCTTTAGAAAGTTTGAAAATTTCACTAAAGATGGCAGATGATATAATATGATCAGCTGTTTGCGAAATTTTATCATAAATATTAAATTATTAGAATATTTTGTAGATTAAATAAATTATTTTATTTTAAAATCATTTAAGTACCGTTTATAATTTAAAAAGTTATAGTGAATATTTCTGTAAATTTCAATTAATATGAAATATATAAAAAGTTTTTTAATAGAAGAGAAAATCAAATATTTTTTTATTATGATGACTATCATCAATTAATACGATAAATATTAGGTTCATTTAAATTTTATAAAAATTAAAGATGTACTTACTATTCATTATTATGCCATTTATTTCAAAAGTAGTACATATCCACTTTTTTAATTTAAGATATTTGAGTATTTGTATTTCAATCGATTGAAAAATATGATCTTATATTTTTAAAATTTCAAACTTTGTAAATTGTAATGATTTTTATTAGAAACGAAACTAACATATTAACAAGAATTCGAACAAAAATAAAAACATCAACAAATCCTCAATCCAAACTCACACCACATTCAAAAACAAACACCACGAAACAAAATGCAAAATTTCCGAAGCGACAATCGTTCGATTCTCGTCCATTATATCGAAATATCACTATGTGATATTTTTCGTAATGATTTTTATTAGAAACGAAATTAAAATTCCGACTAAAATAAAAATATCAACAAATCCTCAATCCAAACTCACACCACATTCAAAAACACCACGAAACAAAACGCGAAACTTCCAAAGCGAAAATCGTTCGATTCTCGTCCATTACATCGAAATGTCACTATGTGATATTTTTCGTATTGATTTTTTTATTAGAAACGAAATTAAAATTCGACTAAAATAAAACATCAACAAATCCTCAATCCGAACTCACACCACATTCAAAAACACCACGAAACAAAACGCGAAACTTCCAAAGCGAAAATCGTTCGATTCTCGTCCATTACATCGAAATGTCACTATGTGATATTTTTCGTATTGATTTTTTTATTAGAAACGAAATTAAAATTCGGACTAAAATAAAAACATCAACAAATCCTCAATCCGAACTCACACCACATTCAAAAACACCACGAAACAAAACGCGAAACTTCCAAAGCGAAAATCGTTCGATTCTCGTCCATTACATCGAAATGTCACTATGTGATATTTTTCGTATTGATTTTTTTATTAGAAACGAAATTAAAATTCGGACTAAAATAAAAACATCAACAAATCCTCAATCCAAACTCACACCACATTCAAAAACACCACGAAACAAAACGCGAAACTTCCAAAGCGAAAATCGTTCGATTCTCGTCCATTACATCGAAATATCACTATGTGATATTTTTTGTATTGATTTTTATTAGAAATTAAACTAAAATTCGGATTAAAATAAAAACATCAACAAATCCTCAATCCGAACTCACACCACATTCAAAAACACCATGAAACAAAACGCGAAACTTCCAAAGCGAAAATCGTTCGATTCTCGTCCATTACATCGTCGTCGGCCCTCCCGAAAAAAAAAAAACAACCGTGATGGATGCATTTTCCGTATTGAGAGACCCTTCTTCGTGGGGAATCCGCCCTTCGGCGGGGAATCCGCCCCCCGAAAGGGTAGGCGAGGTTGACAAATGGGCCGGCAGCTGTATCGCGCGCGCCCAGCGAGATGGAATTGCAACTTTAGTTACGGAAAAGGGACTCGTCGTCTTCGCCCCCGGTGGGTGGCCCACCCCTGGAAGCGGGCCTGGTCCCTCCGCCGCTGAAACAATTTATTATTTCGCGTCGGGGCCGAAAATATCGCGGAGCGGCATCATAATAATAATCCGATAGGCGCTCCAGTCTCGGCTGAAAAGGGCTTTTAGGGATTTTTTTTTCGTAGAGGTTGTGTTTTTTTTGTTTGATATTTTAATATTTTGTGATGATTTTTGTTGAATGTTGTTTGTTGAATGTTTGTTGTAGATATGTTTAATGTATCGATGGAAGTTTGGATTTTTTTAAATTGTTTAGTGGTTATAAAAATAAAATTTTTGACTAGTTTGAATACTAAAGTTGTCTTTCATTGTTTGACAAATTAAATTTCGAAACTGTTTGATTATGAGTAGCGCCCAAAATACTTAAAAATAAGCTAAAATAAATATGATCTTTCAATAAGAATTTTCTATATTTCAAAAATGAAAAAAGTGCAAATAAATACGTAAAAGATGTGAAAATGAATAAAAGTATATTGTGTGTTGTGTGATATGGGTCTCAATGTAAATAAAACGCAGAACATTTTTTTTAATATTTTTTTTTAATAATTTTTTTACACAAGATGTAGCATTCATAATGCTGACAAATTTCATTATTCCATCATTCAAAAAAAAAAAAAAACACTATACAGAGGACTCAAGCTCACCCGCGCATCATTCATCTCCATTTTATTATTTTAAATCACTTAATAATCAATCAATAATAATATATTTCATTATTTATATAATAATTAATTAAATTCAGTATAGAGGTAAGTTTATAGCATATGCACTAATTATCTTAAATGTTGGATAAAAAATTCATACATACACATATATAATAGTCCGCTTTTTAATAATTATCAATTAACATTTTCAGCGTGATTTCATTTCTCCAGTATTTTTCATTATTTATATATAATATATATTATTTAATTTCACAATAAATCAGTTATCACTGTGTGTTTTGTGTGTACGTGTTCGTGTCAAATTTACACTCGAAGAGAATGAATAAAATCATCGAAAATGACGAACATATCAAAAGAATCTTTTGAGCGAAACAAATAATAATTTTTCCACTTCTCTATAATATATTTTACAATAGATACAAAAAAGATAAAAACAATATGAAAAAATTTTATTTTACAAAATGACCAAATAACGAGAACAGGCGAGACACTAAAGAATATAAACTCGAATACAATTTATACAATACATTTTACAAAAGAAAAAATAGTTTACTTTTCAATCGTCAACAATACTCGTGTGTCATAATCAAAACGAATGCATTTTTCACGGACAAGAAAATATATGTTCGTAAGTGAAATAATTGTATACAGTGATATGTTTTCATTACGTTGAACGAAAGTTGAATTGTTTAAACAATAAAAACGTGAGAGGCGAAATTCTTTCGGTTCGAATCTGCAGTATATTTATTTTTTCTTAAATAATAAAATTATACATCGAAAGATGAATACAAAAGGGCGACCAGGTACATAGAAAAAATTAATAGCTCGTCTATTATGCAAATTCGAACGTAAGAATTTCACTTGAATTGAAAATGTCTTTGAATCGGGAATGGTAAACTAAACTTTCAATTAAAATTTGAATAAAAATATTTAATTGAAAGTGCGTTTTCCATTTTGACAATATTTCTCATATAAAAAATGGTTTTACAATAAAAAAAATACAATTTCCTAAGCGATCTGTCGTACAATTTAAATATTCAATATTTCATCATTTTAACTTCATAAGTGTAAACATATACATATATATATATATAATAATAATATATTTCTGTAATTAATTTTCGTATTGTGTGAACGCATTAATGTTATTTTTTTATCGTTCAAAATTCAACACGTTAACGGTTCACGTCTTTTTAATTTTTTTGCAAAAAATGATCATTACTTTTCATATCGTATACATTGAATAAGGCTTATGATGAATATAATAACGTGAGACTTCATCATCAGAAGGTTTTTCTCTCTCTAATTTGTATCGTTAAAGCGAGACGCTTTTTTCAGTGCGATAGTGATTAGCGAACCAGAAACGAAATAATACGAAAAGAAGAATACAGTCCAACAATAGAATTACACTAAGCAATTTCCAAAATGATAAAAAATACGTAATAAAGTTTGCATGTTGTTCTGATATCATTCGTATAACAGTACCCTGTAAATTGACTCCATAACTTGCGTATGGTTCAAAAAATTAATTAACTAAAATAAATCGCGAAAATCAATGATTTATTTTGCGTGATTTGTCACTCGTATACAATTTGATTGTCTTGGTCTTTTTTCCGATCGGATGTCCATACATAAAAATTGCTTAGTATAATTTTTAAAATTAAAAAAATACCGAAATCAAAAATAATCGAATTGATGAGTTTCATATGTACACATTTATCACATGAACTTTTTTGATAATTTTGGTATACATTTTCAGTATGTTTTTTTTTTCATAAGTTCGAATCAATTTTGTATTAGCAATTTTTAAAATCATTTCATTGCAGTCTTTCATTGTACGTATGTGCATAAACATAGTATAACTTGAGAGTGCTAATATAAAACCGCTCGAAATTGCGTAAATATTGACATTATTAAAATATGTATTTTTTACAGCGCCGTTCATTGATATACAAGTGAGAAATTTTACGTATATTTCATGCATTATGGTATTGACAAAAAAAGAAAATGGTTTATTTTGTGAAAAAGGATAAGTGCGGTCCAAAAGAAATTATGATTGTTTGTGAAAAAATAGGCATTATCGGATTCGCTTTACAATTTGATAAATATATAAATGTTTACATTTAAAAGCACCGAATTGTAACGGTATAAATATATATTAATAACGCGTTCGAATAGTTTTCCTTTCATACACAATGTTTTTTTAATTTTTTTCGGAGAAAATTCGAAAAGAATATGTATTTTTTACGTATACAAAGCTATGTATCTTCAGTTAAATCTGTAAAATTTCATCCCGGTAAAATTTACAATAGTCGTTAGCTTAAAATTTTATGCTTTTGATGATGACAAATGTGTTATTTTTTATGTTTTCTTTTAATTATATAATATAATATGTACAAGTCCTACAGTTTCAGCAGCCAAAAAGCTGCTAAAATATTCATCTTTTTAATTTTTAAATAAATTGTTTCCGAGGAAGCTTTTATTCAGCGTCCTTACGACCCCCGTTCACTTACGCGCCAAAAATAGAAATTAACGAAAAAAATTAGATTTTCCTAGATCTCTTCACAAATTTATACACAATCTTATGCTAAGGTCAAATATCACTTACGATTTACGAGCACTATCCATACTAAAAATTAATTTATTTCCATTTTTTTTTAATATAAATAAATCAACGTTTTGGGATCTCAAGGGTAGTAGGGGAGAAGGGGGGGCAGTATAGTCTTTAAAAAAGGATTTTGCGTTTTTACATTCAATGTGTAATATTCACTAAAAAAAAAAACACACCTTTACAAATAATATTACAATTATTTAGTTATCTTTTTTTATTAACAATTGCATATCAATTTCATATTTAATTAATATTTTAATGTTTTTTCCTTAAACATAAACGACGCTGCGCTTTTCCGTTTTGTTTTTATACAAATACACATGTCAATAAGAAAATCGCAAATGTACAATACAAACGTGATTCAATTTATACATATTTATTTTTATACACAGATTCTCGACAATAGACGAACTTTCGCGGGCAAAGCGCAGCGTTTACAATTGCACCTCATGTTTTATTTTTTTTACTTATTTTGATTTGTGTACAAACCTCCAACGAAATTAAGTCACTTTATAATCGTATCATGCGAAAAGTTGCGACCGACACAGTTGCAAATTTTCACGGGGAATAGTATTTTTTTAATTAGAATTGTGTGTGTCTGGGGGAAGAAGGGGGTTACCTAATCTTTATTTTTATTAATTTATTAATTTTTTTTTAAGTAATCGTATACTTTTCATTTTGTAGCCGCATGAGACGTAGCCGTTCCAGTCTTCGGAAGTCTTCGTTCTTCAAATCAGTGGACGCACACCGTCTCAGGGATGCTCAACGTATAATCTCTCTTCGTTGTATTATTTTTTAATAATTTTTAAAATATAAATATATTTTCATAAAAAGTTCATTTTTTTTTTAGAAAAGATGCTGCATTTTAATTACATCATGCTATTAGTTTAAGCCACGATCACAATGACAGGTCAAAAATCACACACGCAAACACAATTTTCGATATACAGAAATAATTATTTTGTTTAAATTATTATTATACACATTTTCCTTTGTACAATGAGTGAATCACATGAATATGATATTTAACGGTTCTCGTTTTTTTATCGATTAATATTTTTGTTCAGGTGACTGCGACTTAGCCGCAAAGAGAAAAGTTCGCCGTTGACACGAAACGGACGTGCGCCATCAACATCCCCTCGTGCGGTGGTTGTGTTCCTCTTTTGCGTTTTTTTTGCAATTATGTGGTTCTATGTCGCGGTATGTTATCGTCTGTGCGGTGTCGGTTGACTTTCAGATCGTCGGATGGTCATTTGGTTAAGTCTGTATAACAGCCTTTTTCGGTATCTGCATCGTCTGCGAACAAAAGCGACAATTAGCTACGTTTCATAAAGTGAGAATTTTAGGATTGGAGGAACTGTTTTTAGGGATATGAACAAATGTAAAATTCGGATGACATGATGATCGTTAATGAGATGGGGATGGATATCGTCAATTCTGTCAAAAGAATCGTTGAGTTTTTTCGTAGAACTTAAGAGTGATTTTGAAAAATGACAAATCAGTTAAGTTTCGTTTAATATTAGCAGTGTAAGAACTGTTTTCAAGGATATAAATTAATTCATAATATCAAATCTCCATGACAAGTTTATAGGGTGATGATGGATATCGTCAATTTTATTAAAAATAGGGATAGAATAGTGGTATTGAAAAATTACAAATTAGCTACATTATTCTTAAAATAAAATTTTTAACGGTTTAAGAACTGTTTTCAAGGATATGAACAAGTTCAAAATATTAATTCTGGACCACATGATGATCGTTAATAAGGTAATGATGGATATTGTCAATTCTATCAAAAATAAGAATTGAGAAACTGTTTTTAAGAATATGAACACATGTACAATGTAAAATCGGGATGATATGACGATTGTTAACAATAAGGTGGGGATGGGTATCGTCAATTCTATTAAAAATGGGGTTAGAATCGTCGCGTTTTGATGAAACTTAATAGTGATGGTGATGGATATCATCAATCCCACCAAAAACAGAGTTAGAACTATCTTGTTTTCAAGAAATTTAATAGTGATGATGATGGATACCATCAATCCCATCAAAACCAGAGTGAAAACCATCGCGTTTTCAAGAAATTTAATAGTGGTAATGATGGATACCATCAATCCCACCAAAAACAGGGTTAGAACCACCGCGTTTTTTTACAGAACTCAAGAGTGATACTGACCTGTTCGATGTGCGAGTTAGAGGTGATGTCCATAGTACTCGGCCGGTGGATAATGCGCGTATCCTTGATGGAAGGCCGCGTCTGCTGGTGGACGATGCATCATCTGCGCCTGCCCGTCCATCATGTAGCCCATTGTTGCGTCGGGACTGTACGCACCGCTGGGACCCGCGTGCGGGAAAACTGCAAATGGATACGTCACTAAAATTAAGCCATGCTGAGACAGTTTTTTGTGGGTGGGTAATGAATGATCTATAATTTTTTGAAAATTTTGTGATTTAAGATCCTATTTTTATGTATAGCGGGTAGTACCCGGTGTTGCTCGGGATGTGAGAATAAATTGTGTATCGATTGTCACAATCTATCGTGACGCCGGTACATTATATTATAATTTGAATGGCGATCGATTGAAAAAACTGAAATGTGAAACGATATTAAAAAACTGAATGCTTCTATAGTTTCTGCGGATTTCAAAGTACATTCTTGCCAAATTTAGTGAAGATTTGTATATCGGTTTAGGGGTTCATTGAATACACACACACTGTTTGAGTACATATGTATTTATAGATAATAATAGTTCATCTGTGGTGTGATAGATAATATTTTTAAACTGCGTGTATCGGTTGACAGGTTTTTTTATGTAATTAATTATTTATTAAATTATTGAGCCACACCTTTATCATGTTCATTACTTTTGCTCTAACAAGCTGTGACATATAGCGAAAAATGAATGTAAATTTGGATATTGATGTCAAATAGAAAATTTATCATTGAGAGAACTATAATAGAATTGTGATTACTATACATATCATAAGTAATTTATTTTACATAATCCACGTCGTCTATTGCAATACAGGGTTTTTCCAATAGACCATCGAAAGTGAAAATATTTTTCCTTATTTCCAAAGATAATTCTTAAGTATAATTATAAAATCCATTACTTTTCAAATGTTCTTAAATTAACGGTATATAATTACAAACAATCAATACATTTAACCTTTGAAACTTTACATAGTATCGATACTAAGTCGTGATTTAAATTAAAATAATTTTTTTTTAACGATATTCAGTCACAATAACTGCACTTAGTATGTGGTATATAAATTATAAAAGTGAACACGTATACGCATTTTATAATTGCGAAATCCGCATTTTCGATATCGGTCCACTAGTTTCGTAGCCATAGAGGGAACTGGGGGTCGTTTATTGCTTCCTGCTCTATCCCGCGACCCTTGATAGAGAACCATGCACTGGGTAATAACTCTCGTAAATCAATGGACCGTACAGGATAATGGGCATTCTTATGGTCGGCGGGAGAGACAAAATAAAATAGAGAAAAAATGCCGAAAGCGAACACTGTATAGAGTGGCGTTTCTCAATCGGCGGTTCGCTGAAAGCCACTCAGACAACATGGATATTTTAGTAATGATTAGCAAGAATTATTCATCATATGCAGTAAATACAATATCCAATTATAGGATGAGATTTTTTGATATATCGTTGGAAGTTGAGAATTATTTTTGTATCATTAAGGAAAAAATAACTTTTGATATTTGAAGGGTTCTTAGAAAATCAGTTGAATGAATATTATTTTATAATAATCAGAAGATGAATATATTTTCATTTTAGAAAATATTTACAAAATTTCAACGAAAGAATTATTCATTAGATTCCCGAATGAAAATTTCGGAAAAGTCGGATCGAATGTGAAAGCTTGAGAAACCTCAGCGTAGAGTACAGCACACAGAAAAACCAAGAGAGACACACTCGCAGAGCTACAGAGATTCAGCGAAAAGGAAAAATAAAAGGAAAAACAGATTTATTAGCCCGAAAAGCTTTGTCGAAGATTTTCCTGACGTTCGGTCCGCCCCCGCGATGTCACATGAATAAAATCAATTTTTACGCAACGCTTATTACGAGAGGCCGCTCGCTCTCTCTTCAACATTTTTTTTATATTATACATTATAATAATACCGCGATTTTTTTTTGGTCGGCGGGCTTCTGCGCGAATAACACATAATATAACGACTTCGCCAAAGTCCATAAATTACGACCGTTATTATAATTTGGCGCGGAATAATCATCGGCGGGCCGCAAAATTTTTAATGAATCGCCGATGCAATAGACGTCGCATACATAATAATGGTGGGCCTCGTTTCGCGATTTATTTTATCGACGCCCATTGTGCCGACACGATTCATTTAAAAATTAATAAATAAATCGGACCGATGAATATTATCGCGACCTTTCCGTTTTCCACATACGAAGTGCGCATTATTGCAAATGCGCGCGCGGATTTCGAACGGGGTCACGTGTGCATATAATATCATTATTTTATTGTATGTTCGGATTATGTAATTTGGATTTGCATTTTGTTGACGGTGTTATAAGGAAAATGTCTTAAAATAATTATTTTATATTTGTGTGTTATTATTTGAGTCTGAATGGTGGTAAATCGTCGATTTTATCATGGAAGTGTTTATTGTTTTATCATAAGCGTTTATTATTTGAGGTGCTATGGTTATAATAATTTTATAATTTTTCATTTCAGGATTTTTACATAGTGTTTTTTGCATATTTGATACATCAATTGAAAGGCCTTTAAACAAAGATGTTTTTAGAAATATTTGAAAACTTTGGACTTCGTTTTTTTTAACAAGAAATATCAAAAAACTCTAGTTTCCCTTTACTTCAGTAATTTTTTGATAACTAATTATGTATTTTTGATTTTTAGCTGATATGGATTTTTGTATTTCTATTTAAAGATTAAATACATAGTAAATAAACAAAAAAAGGTTTGTCTGCTATATTACTTTTCATTTGGGAATCATCAGTGTGCAAATTCGAGATTAAATAAAAAAGTAATAATAAACTATGATATTTTGGACTAAGGAATGTATGGTTCAAAATTTTCCAAATAACATGACCTATCCCCTATTTAAAGCTTATCATAGACCTTTGGATCATCCTATATTGTAATAGATCATATAAAAGAAAAAAATATTTTCGATCAATTAAATTCATATTTATATACCTTAGAAACTTTTTAAGGAAGATTGGTATTAATTCGATCAAAAATATACTTTTTAACATATCATACATCAATTATTTTATCCAAATTGATCATAAATCAATATAATATATTAAAGAGCGGATACGGAAGCTGCATAATGCCAAAAGTGCAATTGTTTCACCTGTCACGACCCAGAATCGATACGCTCGCACACAGCGAATGCATATAAATGCATTTTATATTATTGCACGATGCACATAAATAATTCTTCGGCGGTGCACATATAATACAATGGACAACGTACAGTGTATTAATACGACCTCCATGCACACACCTTCGGCAACCTGCACGCCGCTACTTAATATATAAATGGATTTCGCATGTTGGCGCGGATGCACTTTATTGATTGAAATTTATGCGACGTTTCACCCGCACGTACTTGCAGCAAATAAATACGCCTTTTTATATGTTTATCATGGGTCGAGATAAAGTCGAAGAAACTATTATAGTAAACAAGAAAATGAGATGTTTTCTAGGTATTTGAATGTGTATACTTGGGTCTGTTTTTAAGCGATAGATACGTTCCACGGAGAGTCGCATATAAAAAATTCGCGTAAAAAAATATTTGAAATACATAGAAATCTGAGGGTTCCGTTATTTTTAAAAACCGCATAACTTAAAATCAATGTGATAGAATGTACCAAAAATCACATAAAAAAGTTTATAAAAAATTCATATAAATAAAAACAATACATATTTATTTTAGAATTGCTTTATTATAAAGCAAATAAATTATTGCTGAATTGATTATCGTATAAAGTCTATTTTATACGATAATCTTAAAAGTTATCGTTTTCAGATAGCATAGATATTTATGAACATATATTAGAACTATCATCACTAAATGACAATAATCGGTATGGTTTATGAACTTGGCCCATATCACTTTCATCATTGGATGAAAGTGATCTGGTTTTTTTAATGCGCATTCGCATTAAAAAAGCTTTGTCCTCTATAGAAAAATGAGGGATAGGTTCCATTATTTTGAAAACCGCATAACTTCAAAATCGCATAAAAACAGACCCAAGTGTATTTCGATTTATTATCGATGCGAAATGAAACTTTAATATGCATGAGGGTTAATAATTGATACATTAAGCCGAATTTATGTCGAAGCCATAAATTCATTAGAATCCGGACATCGCATTGATTAATCAATTAAATTTAACTCCTCACCTAAATACGCGACTGTTGATTTTCAAATTTCCAACACGAATTTATTTTCGAAACGAACTTACTCCCGGACGCCAAAAAAAACCTTTCAAATCCTCCCGTATAAAAAAGGGGCAAACAGCGTCCGTTCGGAATGGACTGGAAACGCCGACCAAAAAAGAAGTCTTTGATGGTAATGCCCAATGCGTAATTTGCAATCCATCCCCGGGAGCCAACCCTGTTAGTTATGGTTAGTTATACGGCGGCCGAAGAAGAGAGAGCCAAAGTGGGCGGGTGGGCGGCCGGGTTGGGCGGCCGAGGGAAAAAAGGGAAAAAGAGAATAATGCCCGAAACCGTTGACCCGTTCTGGGTTATCCATCACTCTCCGGGCAGGGCTGATGCTGACCACGGGGCGTGCGTGGGCGGGCGGGTGGCCGACCAGGGAAGCCCAATTCGCACAAAAGCTTATATATAAAAAGATTTTTTTTCGGTATGTGGGTGTGTTTGTTGGAAGCGGAAATAAATATATGGTGTGTGATTAATTATATAAAAAAAATTTCGGTTCAAATTTTTGTTTAGATTCGGAAATGTTTAAAGGTGGCCATATACGCTACGAGAAATCGTTACGATCAGACTGTACAGTTCGAATGGTATCGATAAATCGCTACATGTATGTTATAAAACTGGACAGTTTCGTCCGATTTTTGCTTGTATGCCATGTACCGTTCGAACTGTACAGTCTGATCGTAACGATTTCTCGTAGCGTATATGGCCACCATAAGATATGCTATTGATATCTGTATAATTCATTACCTGGGTGTAGGGTGACCTGTTGGTCTATGGTGGTATATGTGTACTCATATTTAAATCCGATCCTCTTTTTACACGAGGGATACGTTCCAGAGACTACCGTGTAAATAAAAAACGGTGTAAAAAAATGTATGGTGATCATACAAAAATTGAAGATAGGTTTCATCATTATATTTGTATAGAACTTACATCCAAATGTACTTGTACTTTTAAAATGTGCAATGTGAAAAAATTTCGCCGTGTAAAATCGTCGATAAACATCGAAATTTTTAATATAAAAACTATAATTATATTAGTATACTGGCTTGTATCGAATCTTAACATTGTGGTATAACAATACATATGTTAATTATTTTTATATCGTGTAAAAGTGAAAAATCCGTGTAAAAAAAGTGATCGGTTAATCTTCCATGAACCGTGTTATTTCGGAACCGTGTAAAAAGAGTATTAGGTGTATGTAATTGTGCACGGTTGGTTTGAAATCAATAGGCAAGATAAGGTTTTTAATATTCTCATTCATAAAAAGTTGATTTCCCAAGAAAAAATTATATGGTGTCACAGAAATTAAAAGCAAATGAAAATCAAATTGAAGGAACGAATAATATAGATAAAATAATTAAGATATTTTTATAGATGACATAAGACGTTGATAAAAATATAATCATAATCAAGTCTAACATAAATTAATCTATGAAGTCGTAAAAGAAAATTTACAATAAAAAAAATAGAGAATCTTCGCAGGTAGTTGGCGAAAAATAGCCGATTTCAGTCTAATCAAAAAGGTGGGCTACGCACACGAGCACAATACGTATCGAAGGCATTATCTGGTCGGGAATTAAGCCGACGTATTATACGTGTGTATGTTCCACCGGGTGGCTAAACTGCCTTCGTACGGTCTATTGCCAGATAACGGTCCCCAAGTTCCCTATTAGCCGCTCGGAACTAATTGCCGGGGGCCATTCTCACGTCGACAATAAATCTGAAATGGCCAGAAGACGACGTCGTCCCAGAAGTGTTACGTCCAAGATTGGAACGGGACCGACGAAAGCGGGAGGCCGCCCTCCAAAACGGGGGAGGATCGAAAAGTTTGCGATGACTCGATGATGGAACGTGGATGAACGATGGATGATTTTTTCTATTGAAATTACGTAAAAGATTGCCATTTATAAGTGGACGCATCTTTGAACAAATGAAATTACACTTGCTCTCCAAAACGGGGGAGGAATCGAAAAGTTTGCGATGACTCGATGATGGAAAGTGAACGGCGGTGTTCGATGATGATTTTTTCTATTGAAATTGCGTAAAAGATTGTCATTTATAAGTGGACGTATCTTCGAATAAATTAAATTACACTTGTCAACGTGCGTACGTTGTTGATTACGACGAGTGTATAATGCGCAATTGATGTTGAAAAGTTTCGTTACAAAACGTTAAAAGTTACATTGACACAAGATTGTTTACATAACTTAACAGGAAAACCGACTCGAGTATCATTTCATATATAGTAAAGAAATTCTGTACATCTATCAATCCGCAAACACGTTTTCGAAAAAGAACCAATGTTTAAAAGCTCCACCGAACCACTAGTCGATCGAACACAAAATCCACCGTTAAATAAAGATCCCACTATTAACCTTCTTAGTACTGACTTTTTTTTCATTAAAAAAAAAAAATTTCATTTCGTATTTATAGTCTTGAAAATGCATAAAAAGATTTTTTTTATTTTATGATTTGTTTATCTATCTAATTGTAATCACATAACTAATTATTTGAAAATAAAAAAATACTGCTAAAGTGACAAAAATGACCCTTCAGACCAAATTTATGTTCAAATGTACATCCATGTTTGATGTCAAATTATGATATGATACATTACAACATACCATAAAATTTTGGTTTCAATCGATAAAAACAGTCTTCTTTTTAAAGATTGTACTCTAATAATATTATGTGAGTGAATTTTTAATAACAAAATATTGAAAATAAAATGTGACTTATCGCGACATCGTTGAGATGTCAAGCAAAACTACCATATAACAAAAATTTTACGCCCTATATTTCAAAACAGACAAAATAACATAGTTCACACTATAATTTACAAAAAGTTCTCATAAAAATAAATTTAAAATAGCTTCAAAAAAAAAAAATAACAAAGTCTATGCACATCGTTATGCACATCATAATGCACATAGGGACCGAAGAGATTTTAGCATTTCTCACAAAAAAAAACACCGAATCCTCAACCTTCGATAAAAACCCATCTTATACACATCACATCAATCAAAAGGCACAGAGACAACGGCCATTCCACGGATCAATTAACGCCATTTGCATTAGGGCGCAATCGAGCGAGCGCGCCAGACTCGTCCCTAGCAAGGGCCGTTAAGAAAGGGCGTCGAAACGGAGCAACAGGGCCCCGAAGGCTGCCGCCCACCCCCTGAAAGTGGGCGGCGAGTGGGCGGCAAGTGGGCTAGATTGCCCCGCCACCTAATGGTCTTTAGTGCGCAGTAAACAATTACTGGGCTCGCAGCTGATGGGCTTCAACTTTATGGCCTCTGGCTGCGCTTGTTGGGGTATATAATGCAATTCGGTATTGACTTTTGGATTTATTCGCGGGTGGAGGTGTGTGCGCTTTTCGATGTCTTGAGTTTGATGTTTTGGATGTGTTTGCGAAAGGCGATGTGGATGTGTGTGCTTTTCGTTGTTTTGTTTTGGAGAAATTATCGTCGTATGTTAAGGTATTAAAATTTTTTTTTTGATGAAATTCTCTTATGCCAAGTTATGTTATATATAGCGATGCAAATTTCTGAGAATTATGTTTATGTTACATTTATGTCTTTTTAGTCAATCGAAAAAAGGTACCCGAAGAAAAACAATATGTACAATTTAGTTTCTCGGATTTTCTCTACGAATTATTCGTTTTCAACTAATTTCCAGTTCCGAGTGACACTGAAAGTGATAATGAAAGCTCCGATACAATTTCAATTATATACGCAAGAACTGGCATAAATTTCTTTAATTTTCTAAATAAAGCCTATCCTCCTCTTTTCCGTACAAATTTGTAAGACTCATTTAACACAATTTCGATTTACACGAACATATTTACCGTGTCAAACGAGGAACACCCACCCACCTATATATATTTCTATCTTAAATTATGTTTTCAATACTTTCTTATAAAATTTATTCAGATTTTTTGAAAAAACGCATGCGAATATAAATTGAATTACACGCCCTCGAAAATGCTTTTACAGATTTAAGAAAAGTCATTAATAACAATAAATTATTAGAACGACAAACAATCGTTAATCGATACACATCGAACAAAAAATTCTAGAGCACCTAAAACATTCAAAACCCACCACAACGACAGAACCGATCCTGAACAATATGAGCATCGAGAGGCGGACACACTGAAAAACACTTTCGTCTTTCCTTCCATTCCTTTATTTCGGTTATTTTTTTCTCCTTAGTTTTTGGCTCGGACCGAACTACCACCACACTAACGTCGGCGAATATAGCTCTGAAAGCTTTTAGTGATCACAGAGTGTCCCGAGGGCATACTAAGGAATGATCACTACCCAAAGCACCACCCACAGGTTTCAACCCCATCCCCCCTCCCCGCCCCCGTTCACGACTTTATGGTCGAACGAACGGTCGACTAACGTATACGCACCGATCTGTTTTCGCCAATTTTTCCCTACTTTTTCTGTGAAAATTTCGGCCGATTCTAGTCCAGGTGTGCGCTCGGGAGCCGTGATCGATGTACGTGCGAATAATGCCTTTTTGCGCCGAAATGAAACGTTACAGTCGGCGAAAAAAGGGTATTGAGAATGTGCGAAACGCAGCGGATATTCTTAAAATGTAACATTTAGCAAAACCCACCTGCTCTGTTGGATTGGTCGATCATTGGCTGTACGATCCTACGCCGCGCGTTTATAAACCTGCAAAAAATACAAAAAGTATGCGTTAATAATGTTTGGTTATCGAATGAGTACATAATAATAAATTGTGACAAGGATGTGAATGTTGCAAATGAGCTTCGTACATGTGCGAACTTTTGAAATCGATGTTTCGCAATGGAATAGGTGAAAGCTCAATTTGTTACGAAACGTCGGTCGATTCTTGTTTTGTTTTTATACGCATTGTGATAATGTGACTTCATGAGGTCAAGAATAATAAAATATACATATCAAAATAAAATAAAATGTTTTTATCATGTGTCAATAAGGAAAAATTATTATAATGACTCTTCAATCAGAATTGCTTATGTTGTTTGCAATAATTCACATTTTCCTGATGTTGTTTATGCGAAATTTTTCCTCATTGAAATTAAATCAAATTTATTTCAATACTAAAAATATACACTCGGGTCAGTTTTTATGCGATTTTTGGTACATTCTTTCACATTTATTTCAAGTTATACAGTTTTTAAAAATAATAGACCATTAGATGTTTCTTAAAAATATTTGAAAATAATCACCTCTATCTATTCAATGTTTAATACCCCGATCCTCTTTTTACACGGGGGATACGTTCCAGAGACTACCGTGTAAAAAAAATGTAAGGTGACCATACAAAAATTGGAGATAGGTTCCATTGCTATATTTGGATAGAACTTCCATTCAAATGTACTTTATAAAAAAATATGCAGTGTGAAAAATTTTCGCGGTGTGAAATCATCAAAAAAACATCGAATTTTTTTATTTAAAAACTTTAATTACATAAATAGAATTATATCAGTAATTGGCTAAGGATAGAAGTGAATGGAAGAGTTATTGGGGAGGCCTTTATCCTGCAGTGGACGTAAGCGGGTTGCTGATGATGATGATGATGATGATGATGATGATGATGATGATGATGATTATATCAGTATACTGGCTTGTATCAAATCTTACCATTGTGGCATAATGATATATATTTTTATACCATTTAAAAGTGAAAAATCCGTGTAAAAAAATAATCGGTTCATCTTCCTTGAACCGTATAAAAAATCCATCTAAAAAGAGGATTAGGTGTATATGCCGAGTTTTCTTCAATAATCGCCAGATTTTTCAAAAAAATATGCCAAACTTCACCCAAAAACACCAAGCAGAATCCGATACACGCGAAAAAGTGAAATTTTTCCTTTTGGCATTTGGGCGTGTCGGCGGCAGCTGACGCGGCGGGACGCCGTCTGACTACGGCAGATCAATGGACGCAATGGGTTAACGACCCAGCCCCGTTCCCGCACTTTGAAAATTCGCGGGAAAATTCAAACCGTTCGCTCGTGACGTAATTCGGTGATTTATCCGCGACAATATTACGTATTAGCGCGGCGCGCGACCGAAAGCGTCTCGGCCCCGCTTTTTTACGGCCCTCCGCTTTTGTTTTGTTTATTTTTTTTTCGATTTTTATTTTTATTTTCGTCGCGTATTTATTTTGTATTTTTCGCGTTCGTTTTGTTTTCGTCGCTTTTCCGCTTTCCGCTTTTGCAAACGGCGGGAGGCGTTTTCGCAACGCGCCCCCGTTTCGCAGTCGAAACGGGAAATTTCATCATGTATGAGCAAATACAATAAATATCGTAACTTAAATGAGATGAAAATATTAATTTGAGTATAAAAATATATCAAAATATGAAAATATTATATTTATAATACGTATATGTATCAAAGTACATTAGAATCGAATTGAATGTAATAGGTATTTTTTTCAATTATATTCAATTTTAATAAAAAATGAAGATATGAAAGGAATATCTAATGGATGAATATTGTAAAATATAAAGTATACTTTAGATGAAATTTGCTCAAGATTCTTCAAAATAAATATAAAACTAATGAAAATTTTAATATTTTGTAGTAGATATAGAATTCTTGTTTTTTTTATATAAAAAAAAATCATTCTCATGATAAAAATAATCTACTTAAGATCTCAATTCTCGCAGACTCAATAAACGAGACCGATAAAATTCAGTCGCGTCACCTTTGAAAAATGATCCGCGTTCAACGGACCGTTACAGCGTTCGCGAAACGGAATTGTTTGCAAATCCTGCACGAGAAAATAAATAGAAAAAAAGTGTTAGAATTGCATCCACGCGGATTCAAGGGTTAAGAAAAGCTGGGGTGACAAAGCGATTTATCGTCGGCGGGTTTTCGAAAAAAGCTTACACATTTTTACATTTCCTTCGCGCGAATATTTATGGAGTGATACGTCGCCGATGATTACGCACACGCGAACTCGTATCCCCGAGGTGCCATTTTGGCTCTCATCTAAAAACATACCCTTCCGAAAAACGGCAAACAACACCCAGTTTTCATATTGAGAAAACGCGAAAACCCCGCGACTATCCCAACATGTAAATTCGGGCAATAAAACACGAGACCGCCTACAACAATACCGCGAAAAGGCTACTCTTTTGATTTATGTCCGAAGACGTATTCGATCCGACAGAACCAATTAAAAGTCACTATGAATAATCTAAACGGACGTAAACAACTCATTAACGCTTTTCGAGCGAGAGCATAACTTCATTAGATTGTCATAATATTCGAGTGAAGGCGAAACACAATAAGTTATTAAAAGCGGTGCAAAGCGCTGGGAATTTATGTGTTCGTTTCTAAACGGGGAAAAAAATATGAAAAAATCGTACGAATGTGTGTAAATGAATGAATTAATGGGGAGCTGTAGATTGTAAATCTCGTGTGCGTATCTAAAAGAGCGATCGAGTGCTGTATATGGGTGAAAAAACTATGTATTTATTGCGCTTTTACGTCGTTTAACGAGCTATTTTTCCGAATCGAATGTTCGATAAGTTTTACGAATACATTTTTGATATGTAAATTGTTTTATGTACTTACCGAAATCTCGGTTTATGTACTCTAGTTTATAACGCTTTGATTCAAAATAGTTTCAGAATTGATTGCAGCAATAAAGTGGTTATATAAATTAGTAAAGTTTACCCAAACATTTCATTTAAAATTAATTATATAAACCTGACTCGATATACATAATAAAAAAAATATAAACGAAATTTCTTAGACTTGGCAAATTTGGAAAGCGCGAACCGGCGCGCACATAAATCGCATAAAATAAAGATTCCTCATCGGCGAAAGGGGAACAAGCAAATATTATGATTTCGTTGTAGTATCGGATCCCTTATGAATAATTTCACCATAACCCGTGATAGCGGATTCGGATAGATTTTCACTTGCGCGAAACACCGCCCACAAGTATAAAACGCAAACACATTACGTATATCGGTATGGTGCGATTTTAATCCCCTGAGGGGTATTATTCGACGGAGCCATACTTCAAAACGATAGCTTTCCCGAAGACGAAATAATCAAAATGCATGGGATAATCATATGTGAAGGAAAAGATTTTAATGTAATTTTTTTTTGCATCAGAATTGCAATCCAAAGTCGAAAGTTATATAGAATGATAATGCAGTTTGTTATAGTGAAATTTGAAAGTAATACAATTTATTGAACTGAAAAATTTAATTTATAAACATCGAAATGGTCAAAAACAAAATCTAAGGTCAATTTAATAGCGTCGCCCACATTTGAACGCATCAGATGAAGATTATGCGATTACAACACATTATTCGAATGCAAGCCAAAATTCTACACTTCGGGGGGTCGCCATTGAAAGGGTTGACCGTGCCCGAGGGGTGAGAGGTACGATTGCGCAATTACGCGTTAAAATTCATATTAAAATTTTCGCAGTTTTATGAATCTAGAGAAAGGGATTAGCGTGCGGGTCCTTTTGTTCGTGTGTGTTGCGTACATGCACGTATATGACAATTTCATCCCTTCCTATTGTAATCCCTTACAGGACAATACACTAGGAAAAGAGGGGATGCGATTGCGCTTTTTTTTTTAAATCCGCATTCAGAATTCTCATTTTGATAATTTCGAATTATTTTAATGAAAAAATGAAAATAAAAATATTCGAAATTTTGATTAAAGAAAATCAAAATATTATATTTTAATATACTCAAAGATCACATTCGTATAAATGCGATACAATTAAATCCCATCAACATACAAAACCACCCCATGAAAGGGGGACACATACAAACATGTATTCCAGAATCGAGTCGCGTGGCAGCCCTAGTCTCGTGATTAATGTCCCGACAAACAAATTGCCTAGAAAAACATCGCAGTCGACTTCTGGTGTAATGACGGACTCTCGCTTTTCAGCGGCCCCTTTCAGATTGTACCGCAAATGATAAAAACTTCATTTAGATAAGCTTGTGTGGTGCGCGTGTCCGAGCAACTGCCCTTTCAATGCGCATCCCCTGCATGTGTGAGCTTCGAATGCATTTGTATCCATAGCTTCTTTGTCCAAACGAATTTCTGATTTAATGGTAAATTATATTATCAAATTTTCTATGATTTTCAAAAGTTAAATGAATAAAAATTCTAAAAATCATCATTATTTTATACATCTAATCCAGATCCGATACACAATGAAGGCTAATTGCATACAAGGGAGACTTCCAACACTATAGGGACGAAACACCAAGAATTAAAACGAATCCTAGAAGCAATACGATAAATCATTATTGCCTAGAAAGGGGACGTAGATGCATCAAGCGGTGACTGCATCGATTGCACAACAAACCCTATTGCACTTCGCAAACCCCGAATTTCGGATGTGTGTTTTTTTTTTCGGACATGTGGGTACCTCTAGATGCGTTTTTCAACTCTTTTGTTGAGTGCAGTGCGTTTGACAGTCGAATAATGCGGCGAAAATATAAACGATGGAGAAAAAATGGGACGAAGGAATGCATGCGTGGATTGATGCAATTTTTCATGCGAGTGCGTCCCGGTGATCGAATGGGGGAGTTTCGTTTTATTTCACATATGCGAGAACGTTGTGTAATTAATGTGAGTAAATATTATTTTAAAAAATGCCGACAGTGAAAGTTATTAATGTCTTATTCAATTTTGAAAAGTAAACGATCATGACAAGAAACAAATTTGTTAAGTTACTTTAAACAAGTGTTTGTTACTTTCCATTGTGTTAAAGAAAAAAATTTCCATTAGAATTTTCGTACATTTAACTATTTTATACGGTGACGCGACACACGCGAAAACAAGACACATACAAGAAACGAGATCCATAAATCACCGAATTAGACCATCACGGACGAAATAAAGAAAAAACTGAAAGGAGAGACGGAGAAAAAAAATAAAACTAAAACAGCGGACACTTAATGGATGTGACAATTGTGCGGCACATAATCCGCGCGATACGTCTCCATTTGCGGGGCACTAACGAGAAAATCCGACTCGCGCGAAAAACCGAATTTTCCGATCCGGCGGCCGGAAAATCCTCGGGATTTTGACGTTTCGCGGATTTAGGGACCCCAGACGTTATATTTCGTGTGTTTTCCTCTGCAAGGAATCGAAATGGCCGACGCGAGTTAAACAGGCGATTCGGCGCTTTCGACACGTACGAACGAACGTCCCCAAACGCACCCACACGGCCCGGATAACGAAAGCCGTATATAAATGTATAAATTGGGAAAAAAATGTATTATTCTATATTATATTATTGTGTGTGAGTCGGCCGAAATGAGAGATACGGGGGTGAAAGGCCGCCCTTAACGGTCATCGACGCTTAATGTGCGCGCGTATCGAATTAATACGATGCGGTGTCGAAGTCGAAATGTACGGTATGTTCTCGATTTATGTGAGTCATGTTCGTATTTTATGAAGTTTATGAGTCAGTTATTTGATTTTTGTATAAATAATATGTATAAATAATACAAAATATTAAATGAATCAATGTTGAATTCAAAATATATTATTGATGTGAAATTAATGCGATTTTGTATTGAATAATTGAAATTTCAAATTGTTCTAATGGTGAAGGTGCAAGATGGAAAACCGCAGAGTAATCCCATGAAAATTTTCAGTTTCGAGCACCTGGCTAAGCCGTCGAAAAACCCTTGGGTTTCGCAACAGCGCGGACGCGGCCCTTCCGCGCCATATACGCCCAACATCCAACCCCCGCCCATAAATTGTGATTTTGTTTAATTAAGGGTTAATTTGCCGGGCCGGATCGTTCCCGCCGTCGGATTTCTCGGGAAATATCCCGGGAAAAGACGCCGGGCGAAATAATAATTTCCGACCGGCGGCGGGAAACGGGCGCGATTATTTTTTAGCGAAAGGCGACATTATGGAAATTAAGATGCCGAGCTGAGAGGGCACCGAGAATAAGAAGAAGAAACGTGGGCGGGGGGTTTGGGCGGCTTGAGTGTTTTGTAATGTCGCGTTTTAATAAGCGGACCTGGCTGCTAATTAATTATCGGATAAAATATTGCGAATTAACGAACGCGCCGAAACTCGCAACGAGGTGTTCCCGTTTTAAGGAGAAATGCTCTCTCTCTCGTACCGAAGGCGCCTAAATATTAGAAAGTTATACGTTTCGGGTCGTACACCTGCAGAGTTTACGTTCTGAATAATTTTTCGAAACGGTGGTGGTTCTTGAAGGGCTCCAGGCATTTGCTAATTAACGCATTCGCTGTAATGAGAGCGAGCCTTAACGAGCGACAAACTATTACTGAAACATTCCTGCATACATATCTTATTAATTAAATTAAATAACGTAAACAACATTTTCGAATCAAATACATTACACAATCTTTATGCGCTAAGAATTAGATGACCGTCACTCAAGATAGATAAAAAAAATTTAAATTAAACGATTAAATTCCTCAAACCTCATGAGATGATTTTATATTTTATAATTGCGTATTGTTAGTCAATTTACGAATTTTTAAGTCGATCGGAGGTATAGAATTTGAGATCGAGGTAGATCGTTTCGAGCGAACATACAACCATGAAAATCTCATACAAGTCAAGTTAATAAAAGCATGAAAAATAGAAGATTGTTTATATAAACAATAGTGAATGTTACACAACTGATAAATTCTTAATATTGAATAAAAATTAGAGAGCGACCACCCGAATCCGCCAATTTTTGCAAATCCCTTATTAAGGGGCAATAACGACGGACCCCGGCCATCAACCGCCGAGCAGCACCCAGCGAAGGGCCCGCCGGGTCTCCAGGGCCGAACTCGACTTGAATACCAAACGGCCCATCTACATAATAAATACGGGCTTCCAATCACGAGCCGGCATCGGGACACGCGCGAACGGCACAAATCATATTTCAATCTCATAAACTGACCAGAGGGACTGGGGCCGGGTTACCCACCCCGAATCCGGGCACGTGATATTTGATTCGTCCCGTTCCCCGGTATCATGGCCGTTCGTTATTTAGGGCCGAATGCGGACCGCATGGAAACTGCCCTAAAGCAGGGCTCGGTGGGTGGGTGGGTGGTTGTCGGCCACCCGGTCCAATTTCCACAGATTTCCAAAGGGATATTGTTCTTGCGCGGGCTCCCGCTCGGACGGGACGTGCCCTCCTCTTGTCAAATAATGTCGACTACCTTATTGGGTAGTAGGCGAGAGAGAGAGAGAGAGAGAGAGAGAGTTGGTCTAAATAATTCAAAAGAGCCTTCTTCGTCTTGAGGGCTAGGAAATTTTTGAACACGTACGGAAAAATTAGGGTCTGTTTCGAAGGTGCAGTTTGTGAAAATTTAATTGAGCTTAATTTTTGTGTATGTGATCGAACTGCATGTATAATATGTTTGTGTATCGGAATTTGTCCGATCCACCGGAACAATTGCGTCCGGGCTCGATGATATATGGCGATCGTTGCATAAGTGCATTCGAGAGATGCATTATTGTCCAGAACATCGACCCGTTTGTTCCTGATCCGAGTGCTGTTTCTTTACGACGACAAACGACCCATCATCGATATAATTTATGATTGATATGAGTGCTGTGTCGCTTTACGTCTCTGATGTCCGATTTTGAAATATTCGTTTTTTTGATTGATCATTTAATATTAACGTAATATAAATTATCTTTATGCAGAGATTTGTTGGTGAAAAATTTAATTTTTTCGGTGAAGTCTAGGTTTAAATCTGGATTCCTTTGATCAAAATTTCCCTAAAGTAAAAACACGATTCGATCGTCGGTATCAACAATTCGAGATGCGCCTTTTAAAAAAACAAATATTTGAAATGAAATTGGACACATCGGATACATTGTACATGTATTTACAAAGAACACAACCCGTCGAAATATGACAGTACTGCAAGTCAGACGCATCAAAGGAAAAGCGCGCCTTTAAAAAAAATCGGTTATATCATATGAAAAAAAAATCAAAAAGACAAAGCTAATGCTTTGAAAAATCATTTAAATATATTTTTTTATATAATTTTATAAACGCGCTGTGTTTTTTTCGCACCGAAAGCAAACGGAATGTTTCGAATATTGGCCGTTTGAATCACTCGACGGTTGAAGTGTGTTTAATCAAACGTCTGCGTTTTCTTTTCAAATATTTCCACCGGCAATTGTATAAATATTTAAACGGTGTCAATGTTAAAGCTGCGCAGTCATAGGGACCGATATAGAGACGTTACATAACACGATTCGAATTTTGCACCGCGTCTCTATTTCTTTTTGACAAACGAAACAATAAATTACGTACGGCCATATTAATGTTTAGTGTATGATTTATTATGCGATTTTTTTATTTGCACCGACAGACTGCAAACGAACAAAGATGCACAGTGTCAATAATAAACATGCATTTTTTTAATTCGACGAAAAAATTTTATAATAATTTACACTTGATCGTTGAGTATCAAAAAAACATAATACAATATTGTATTTAAGAGTTACGTGGATATAAAAAAAGGTTGAAAGAGTATATAATACTAGCGAGATATACGCATTTGAGAGACTAATTTTCATTAGCAGAACATCTTCATACAACAACCACTTCTTCGAGCGATTTCACTCATACACCGAGACACATACACACATACATAAAACGCGAAACAACAAGTCTTCATAACTCGCACGATTTGTCCTTCGGCAAGCTGTCGCCCCGTGGCTTACAAATTGCGCCCCCGACATCCGACGGCGGCAATAACCCGAAAGGGGGTACGAATCACCCAACCACCCACTAACCACCTCGCCATAAGGCGTTCTCGCGGCATTATCACCATCCGGGCCTCCTCGCGATGGGGTTGACCCCGGGGCCATAACTGCCAAATGACGCCGACGAGACACTCTTCGCTTTCGTGTTGTGTTGACGATGACGGCCATGGGGCGTTATGGTGCAGCGAGGTTCATAGGTCGCAAGAGGGATTATTACATGGGGAATGCCTTGTTGGCGAATCGGCGTGACGAGAAGGCGACATGGCGGCATGTGGTGTTAAAGAGCCGTTATTGGAATCGACGTGGAGGTCAAAACGATCAGAGAATCACTGGTGATGGGTAGTTGATGGTGTGTTTGATATTGAATCGGTTTTTTTCGGGGGGTTGAAAAATTGAGTCATTCTGAATGAATTTATGGATTATACTAGTGACTTCTTCTTCTGGTTTTTCATGAGAATTCTTTCTCGAAAAAAATGCTGAAATCGTGAATTCTGATTCCTCGAGAAATTTTAAAATAATTATTGGAGGGCTGATTTCGTTTTTCAACAACTCAAAATGGTTTATTTTTTATATTGTTTTTATAAAACTTTTATTAAAAATTTTCTTAATGAGAATATACGAGATTCCAAATTTTGTTCATTATTTGATGTTTTGAAATGATCATCGAATAATTTTCACATCTTTAACCATCATCCAGCTATTGTTTGTTTCATTAATAAAATTTTTTAAAGGTCTCTATAATACTATACTGTAATAATATTATTACATATGTAATAAGAACGAGAAATTTTAAAAGTGAAATGGAAAATTCTCATTTATCGAGATTTCGTATTCACTAAAGGAAGCATCCTCCAAATCGATCATCTATAAAAAAATAACAGAAAACCCACGAAAATTTGGAAGCACACTCGCGAATTTCGAACGGCTGAAAGTGGACGAAGCGCGGGCATAATTGAAAAAGTGAAAAAAGATAAAAGCGCGAAACCTTCGCTATATGGAATGAGGAGAATCATGACTAATGGTCGGACATTATTCGGCGCGTTATATACACTCGCCGGGTGCGTTATTATCGGTTCGAAATTAAAACAAACGGCTCTCAATCCATTAGCGGGGCCCACTGCAAACAACTCTGTTTGCTATATTCGCGAATTATACGGGTGTAAACAGCCTGCGAGCGATAACAATGAGAATTCGCCAAACGAAACCGTCACGCCGATGTTTATAAGCAAGCGTCTGGTTTTCGGCTGTGATTTTTAGATTTAGTTTAAAAAAATAATTGTGCATTAAACATGAGCATTAAATAAAATGAATGTGAATGTTAAGACAAATAAACGTGCATTAAAATGAATGTAAGTAAATGACAGTAACGTTGCAAATGTGACCAAGACAAAAAATACCAACTATACGACTATTATTCAAAACTTTCATAATAGAATCTATTCGCAACAAACCGAATTCAAATAAAAACAACATTGATTCAAAAATGGACCAAATTGTTAAAATGTATAACGCTCTGTCGTTTCGTTCATACGTAAACAAAAGTAAACTTTAACACTTGATAGTTGTATTGTATTGCCACCTGCTGTCACTTTAATGCACAAACTAATCATTCTATTGAACATTTCATATTTTTTAATGCTCACTTTATACTGCACAATTTTTTTTAGTGTGCAATAGCACACTATGAATAAAACAATGCTCAATATGAGATTCTTTAATGCACTAAAAATAATGCACATTACAATTTTTTTTAATGCCCAAGTAATTCGTTTTAAAGCTCAATTTATTTATATAATTATACGCGGGATATGACGATGAAGTCATTCTTATTCCATTGAAATTTTAAATAATATTTCTTATGTGATAAGTGAACGGTAAATCTCAATGATATCAGATATTTGCTAATAACTTGGAAATAATTGTGTTTTATAATGTTTAAATGCAATAAAATTAATCATAATCGTAAACTTTCCTCGTCTAAATTAAGAAAAAATTGCATCAATATTTATTTTTCAATATATCAAAATTAATTGGCTGTCGATGGATTAATGTATTTGAAATTTGAAGATGTTTGAAAAGTGTGTCGGGTGTATATCTATGGTATAATGTTGGGTATGGGAAAATCGTGGGTATCCCTCCCGCGACGCCCATCCCGGCCAACTAAACCAGGACCATTTATCAAATTAATGATTTCGGGATTCAAATTTTAAAGTACGCACAACACACAGAGGAAACTGTCGACGCGACAGGGGACGGGCCCTGCGCAATGGACACCATCCCCAATAAAAACAACGAACACCAAACTGTTAACGACAACTATCCCATGCCCGTTTATAAAAATAGAACTTCCATTAATGAAATCGATCCCATAAAACCTGCACGAAGATAAAATTATCCAACAATAAGAACACCCCTATGGAGAAAAAAACTGTCAAATTAATTTGAAACATAAATCGGCCGAATGAGAAAGAGAGACGTTTCTTTTATTGAGTAGAAAACCGACGAGGAAAAAAAACCGGGATTTTTTCATTTTCGCAACGGGGTTAATATACGGCTTTTGGGCCGGTCCGAAAGCGAACGTCGTCGTACGTTTTAATTTGCCATAGTACGGAAGGGAGAGGGAGCACAAAAGGTTTGAGAAGCGCTACGCTTTTATAAATTGAACCGAAAAAGCGGAATTCCGTAACGAAATTCCGCCGTAGCGAACGAGCGCCAAGTGTGATATAACTATTTTCAAATTAAAACCCGCGCGACGACGGATTTAATATATTTCGCGTGCAAATATAATACGCCTATATTGAAGTCAACATTCTTTGCTTTTCTGTACATACTGTGATTTCTTGTGTTTATGTGGCAAAACGATTCCGAAGATCTCTTAAGAAATTAATATTAATTTATTTGCACATATAAAAAAATATTTTTCATTAAATCAAACAGATACATTGTATTCTGACATTAAATGTTTCACTTCAATAATAATTAAAACAATCATCATTATTATGAAAAATAAAAACAAACAAAACCATGTAACATTTTCAATGGCGATCGAGTGAATTTATATCACAACAGTATAAGAAGTTCAACTTAAAATTTTTAAATGTTCACTTAAAATTTAGCAAATCCAATAACGCACATTCCCACATTAATATAATATGAAAACAAATCGAATATGGTAGTAATTGAAACGTATCGAAAGTGAATCGGCCGTCCAATTAACCGGGCATAGACGAGACTCGAAGGCGTGAACGATCGTAAATTAACGTTTTTATCGAACGCACGTACACGTTTTATATATATATATAAGGAAGGTCGTAAATCATTTTTTTTATCATTATATTATTAATATATTGAAAAATTCATAGTTTGCCGCATGGGTGTGTTTATGTGTTTAATTCCATAATAAATACTTGCACGTGACGTTGCGTTGATTGCCGATCCGCTCGCGGATCAGATAACAATTGTGTAATTAATCTAATTAAAATAATTCCTATGCACTCGCAAAATCACATGATTTATTATTTAAAATTATCGAACGTAACACAATTTATTCAATTAAAATATATTTTAATTATAGGCTATCTTAACACGAACTCGCAATGATGAGAATAAGAATATTTTCAATTGTAAACAAAAAATCTAGATTAAAAAATTTACGTTAAGACCGCAATATTCAATTAAAACACGTAACAAAACACAATGGACACGTTTAAAAATCCGAAGACCCTAAAATTCGCGAGGCCGTAAACCTAGATAGATATAGGAGAGAAAGAGCTTTTTGTTCGCTTTTATCGCCGATCTGGCCGTACGTGACCACGGGCATACACGGCAACACGCGCACACACACACAATATGAGAGATTAACAGATAAAATACTCATTATACGTATAAATATTGCCCGCGAGCCGCCCCCGGGCCGAAATGTCGCGCGCATTTAACATGCAGATTAGTTTCTCTCGCTCTCGACGGTCGAGGAGAGATATCCAGCGTGAGCAAACAAAACCGTGTATAATTTTATACGTACATGCAAAGTGTGTTTTATATATACGTTATAATATTACATGCGAGCGTTTCAGATAAGGCGGTTTATCTGCGGATCCGTGACCGGGACTCTGAGGTCGTTACGGACGGAGTATGTGTGGACTTGGAAGTAGGGTGGTTACGGAAATTTTTCTACGTCTATCATTCAATGTTCATTGTCATATTGATCCTAATGTTATATGGTAAATTTTATAATAGAATATGTGTGCGATGAAATAGAAAAAGGAATACATGGGTGATAAGAGTGCCTTGAATAGTGAATATCATATTTAAATTGATGTAGTGATTTTTTAATAAGAAATTGATACATAAGGTACTGGAATGGTCTTGGAAAGATTATAAAATAAAATGAGAAAAATTGAACAGATAATGGATAATGAACACATGGGTGAAAAGAATGGTTAAAGTGACGGATATTGTAGCATGAGTAAACAGATTGAAATGATAATGTGCTGTTGACGTTGTAAGATACATATATAATAGAAAATGAACAAGTAAAGTAATTGAATAAAATTGCTAAAGAATGTAGAGAAAATTAAGTTTATGATGAACTAATGAAATTAAAAAGGTATAAAGAGTACACTAGATAATATTTGTTCAAAATATTGCGATTAACGTTAAATAAGAACGCAGAAATGGAATTCAATAAATATACGAAATCATGCAGAGGTGCACCATTTTTTTATAGCTCAGAATTTGAGCTGAGTGCACTCTATTTACAAAATTTGAAATATAATGGTGATTCTATAAGCTCATTTGCAAATATTTTACATAGAATTGAATGAATATTGTAGATAAAACCTTGGAAAATGATCATCAGCATACCTACTGCGGAAAAGTCTCGCTAGTGGAAAGGGTTTAATAAATTGATGAAATCAAAAAGGTACAAAGAGTATATTGGATAATAATTGTTAAAAATATTGCAAATAACGTTGAATGTAAAATGAAATTTAATAAACATACAAAATCACCATCGGAAGTGGAACAGACGAAAAGTCAAATTGGCCCATTAGTAACGCCAATATATCCGACACATCAGGCGTCCAAAAGTGCGGTCTGCGGGCCACTTTTTTCCTCGGCTTCCCTACGTTTACTTGCACACGACCGACCGACAGGCAATCGAGGGCCGAGTAATATATGCGTTTCGCAAAATTAACCCGAAAGTGGACGAAACTAACGCGGGATTGCGCCGTTACGCTAACGGCGCAATCCCGGGCCCAGTTTTCTTGCCCCGAAGGCGGAAACTTGGCCCGCAGGAAGGGGTGGAATGGCGAGTAAGTAAACGAAGGGACCCCATAACCCGATAACGCCCCCGGGGCAATAATAACCCCCGAGGCGAAAATTACACCGGGAGCAGATGCGAATAATCACTTTCGGCAAGCCGAGACGGATAAACCGAAAGTCCGGTTTTTAACAGTTCGCAATTAGCGATCGCCTAGTTCTGCTATAGTATTCTGGGAATATATAAAAAAAATGGGAACAATTTAAACTGTATTCATAAAAATTAATTGTGTATTAAATAAAACGAATGTGCATTCAAAAGAATAATGTGTGGTATTTAACATGAGCATTAAAATGTGGGCATTTGAAAAGATATATGTACCTTAAAACGAATAAACGTGCATTAAAATGAATGTAAGTAAACGACGGCAACGTCGCAAATGTGACCAGGACAAAAAATATCAAGCGCACGACCATTATTCACAAATTTTATAATAGAATCTATTTGCAACAAACCTAATTCAAACAAAATCAACATTGATTCAAAAATGGACCAAATTGTTAAAATGTATAACGTTCTGTCGTTCATGCGTAAACAAATTTAAATGTTGACACTTTGACAGTTGACAGTTGTATGGTATTGCCTATAGAGAAAGGCGATTTTGCCACCTACTATCACTTTAATGCACAAACTAATCATTCTATTGCACATTTCATATTTTTTAATGCTAACTTTATACTGCAAATTTTTTTTCTGTTACAGGCTATGAATAAAATATTGTTCAATACGAGATTCTTTATGCACCAGAAATAATGCACATCGTATATTTTGTTAATGCACAAGTAATTCGTTTTAAAGCTCAATTTTTTTTGATGCACAGTTAAATCGCACCCAAAAAAAATTAAGGTTTCAAATTAAAATAAATAGAATGTTTGTATTTTCTAAAAAAAATCAGAACCAATCGATAAATTTAAATCAAGGTTCAACTATCCGATCCAAGATCAATTACTTATATAAAAAAATCACATAAATTAACTCGACACACTATCAATCAATGCATACATAATTCATACGCGTTACAAATAGATAACGATCCTAATTGGCGGGTGTGAGCAGTTAGTGTATTAAATCGTTACTCGTTATGACGAGCCCACTTCCGTTCGGCCAATTAGATGAAGATACCCAAGCCAAGGGTTAGCCGCTTCTGAAATTGTGCAATTCGAGCCGGCTTCAGGAAGAGAACAATCACTGCATAGGGAAGCGTTTCAAAACAAAGCGCATATACGATTATTCGAGGAAATTGCAGATTGATACGATACAAATGTGCATTGCGTTTGATTTATGACGTTCCCTTGGGTCGTCCCCACAACTGCCGCAATATTGTGTGATTTAGTTATTTATGTGATTAATCAGGTAATAGATGAGAGTTTTGTTTGTTTTTTCATATATAAATCTATTCTTGAAACGACATTCCGACGACGTCGCCGACGCCCTTGGCGATGTTAAAACGTGCGAAAGACAACTGGCAATCCGGTCGTCCCTTCTGAGGTCTGAAGATGAGCTACCAGCGGGTAGTAGGTAGTAGGTAGTTGGACGGGAAGCAGTCCCGTGTTTCCCTTGGCCCGGACCGGTCATTAGTCACCGGACAACATGACGTGCGTAACAAGTCCCGGGACCCTAATTGCGCCCTGAATAAATTCGAATTTTCCGCGCTTCTGGAACGAATTGTCGAGTGAAAAAGGAATGTGCGCCTAAATTATTTGTTTATATTCAATTGATATCATTTTCAGATTATTTTATAAAATTAATCGCATTAATAAGATGTGGAAGAGACGTACTTAATAATCGAATAAATTTTTATGAAAAATGACGTAGTGAAGAAGTCTTGTTTTACAATGATGATGTTCGCGATAATTCATACAAAATTAGGCGACCTGAAAGATGTTTCGCATTGAAAATTGCGACGGCGGTCGGCGACACGGGGTTATGCTCGAAAATGTTATTTTTGACGCACGGCGCTTGCTTAACGGAAGCGATTAACGTTTAACGGTGTCGTTAAAGCCGTCGAAGAGCGCGGCGGAACAATAAAAGCTCGCGAACGCGAACCGATTATACGGCCGAGTGAATTAACCCTTTGCATCCGGCTCTTTGCACTTCTCTTCGATATTATTCCTATATTATGCTATCGATGAGTTATTAGCGAAAGCGCTCGTTATTGATGCAGCCGTTAAGTCGCGTATTGACGCATCTTGAACAATGCAGCAGTTAAAAATTTGATGCCACGGTAATGCACTATTAAAGCATTGTCCCTTCTTTTCGAATCAGTCGTTAAAATAACAAATTTGACGTGTAACGCTGTAAAAGCTTTTCGCGAATGACGTTATTGGAATTTTAGATGCATCAAAAATTAAAATCCATTACTATACTTTGAAAATAAATATGCGCAAAAATTATTTAATTAAAAAAAACATGATGCGATTTGAAACTTTGACGTGCGGATTATACGAAGAGATATTCAATTAAACTTTCTTAAAAAAAAAAAAAAAATACAAAATTCAGATTTTATCAAACGACAGGGTGGAAACGTCATTAATTAAAATAAAAAAAATCGAAAACAAAACATGTCAATATGACATAGCTTAATTAACCACTTTCTTGGTACAGTTTTGACTCGGAAAAAATTAGGAAAACTCAGGAAAAAAAAACTTTCATCCCTCCGAGCGACATAACGGCGGACATCCAACACACAAACTGAGACTTTAAACGACGTCGATTTCTTTTGCGAGAACCTGAAAAGTTTCATAGCGATTCAGAAATTCTGAAAACGGCCACGGTTTCGAATGCCGCCCGAGTTAATTTCGGTGAAACGGGACGCAGGTGCGCGAAACTCCTAATTTATATACGCGAGTGGTTCGTTGTTCCTCCTCGAGTGCATTTGGACTTCTGGGGTACTCAACCAGGCACTCTGAACGTCTTAAATGTCCAGGATGATCGTGTGATGCGGGTATGATTAGTGCTTATCATCAATTTTGATTATAACGAAATGTTTAGTATCACAAAGTACTCCAGATTATAATATGGCTAGAAAAATATTCGAGGCATTATATTGAATATAATTTATATATAATTTGAGGGTATTATTTTACAAATTCATATTAAAAATTAATGAAATCTGTTTGTATAGTATTAATTACGATACATCAACTAGTTGACGACCGCTCCTTCGAAACGCGATATCGTCGCAGCAGCAGCAACAACAAACGAGCATGAATTATTACAGCGTCGAGAAAAGCGACGAGCAAACAAACTCATATACACATAATAATAACGCGAGTAATACGTAATTATTAAAACGACGCCAAGAGAGAGAGAGACCATTTTAATTTTTCGACTGCACCTGCGAAAGCAAGATGGCCGAAATGCAGCGACAACCCTTCCATTTAATTACACAACGAAACAAATAAAATTTCATAGAACCGTACTGAAAAAACTGAAGATTTCATACTATACAAATGAATTATGATATAAATTTTAATTTTAAACACATTTGAATACAATAAAAAATATCGGAACGAGTCTGGTTTAATTTTCCATCGGCACCTGCTGAGCAAGATGGCCGGGCTGCAGCGGGAGAGATGGCGACCCTCTCGTCATCTGGCCATAGGGAAATAATTAGTGTTGCCAAAAGGGGTGGTCGGCAGAAATTTTGGGTGGTGGTTTTCGGGTGGCAAAGTAACCCCATTGCACGTTGACGGGGAGTTATTTCGGGGTCCCCCGCCACGCTCCGTTGATGATTTATGGTCGCGACCAATAACCGTTCTCGCTCGTGTTGTTACTGTTGTCGGTTAGGTTGTTGTTTGTTGTTGTTGTTGTTGTTCGTGTAGTGGTTGTTGTTGTTGTTGTTGTTGTTAGTCGATTCGCATTGTTTGCGCGACGGACGCGAACGTGTAGGCGCTAATTTTGGAAATCTTGGAATGTTTTTACGGTTTACTTGCAGCTGCATTCGAATAATCGTTTTTTTTATATTCATAATTTTTTTTTAATTATTACATATTTGATTCAATCCAATTTCAAATAATAATACGTATATATATAATATAAAATTCGCTAAAAACAACAATTAAAAGATATATTTCTTAGTAACATGTCAATCGCACACTCAACACCCGAAAACATAAATCACGACGTACACGACTTATTAAAACAGACTACAAGGGGTAACACAATACGCGACACAAAATTAATATATAAATAATACAAAGTAGTGCACACACATATATGCAATAATCGAAGGAGGGTAAGCCGTTGTTCACAATCAAAAATGTGTAATTATTCTGTACGTATGTCCGCGGGGATACGACGTTGCGAACGGGGACCGTTTCGGCGACCCCTTGACGGTCAACCCTTTGACTTCTATTAGTGCCCAGAAGTGTGATGGAGTTTTGTCGATTGGACACAAATGAGATTATTATTTCCACTAGAGCGGAGCTTTCCGAAGGGTCGGAATGGTCAAACGGTCGTTGCGCTAGGTCCTTGAAACTGAGAAGTTTCGTTGTACGGGATCGATTAGTGATGTCAGAATGTGTTTGTTTATTTTTCAGTTTTATGCTTGAAATTTCTAATAGATTATTGGGTATATTTTTATTATTATTATCTAATTGAAATTAGTTTAGTAAAAATTTTCATTGATCATTAAAGTTAGATGACGTGTTGTGTAGTCGGTAGATGAATGTCGTTATGATACCATTTAACAAAATATGATTTCAGTACTCAAAAATTCATTAATAATTTATTTTGAAATTGAAAATTAATATTCTAATTGTGTCGAGAAAATTTCAATGATCATCTAACAATAAGTTAAGAAAAATCTTTGGTAATTGATAGACGAATGTTTTATGAGATCATTTGTTCATTCATAATTATCTTCTAATTATTATGAAAAAAATGCTTTGAATTTCCATAATATTCAGAAAAAAATTATCATATAATATATATAAACAGTACATAAAATGATGATCATATAACCTAATCAAAATTGACGATTTTAATTACAATAATTTTAAATATCACTAAAAAAAGTCCAAGACGTTAATCGTAACAAGACTCCTGACAAAATTTAAAAACCCATCAAACAATCGCCACCATCGACAACACCCACACCGCACAAAAGCACACACACACGCACCGAAGCTCACACACGCGAATGCGGCGGGTTTTCCTCATTTTCCGGCTAAATGAGATATTCCGGTTTGCGGGAGAGCGAGCTGATACGCCGGACGGGGGATACCCTGCAATACACATACACACACCGAACCCTAACCCCTTTTTCCCCGTTTGATAAATGGCCAATTACACGAGCCTGTATGCGTACGGATCATACCCGAGTGTACGTATATAAACATATGTATATATACCCGAGGTCTAGGTATGCCGCCTTCGGTACGTATGCGGATATACGCGGTCTAGGTATGCCATTTATACGGATACGCGTATTACATAAAGGAATAGAAGGATGCGGACTATGGGCGTGGGCTGGCCACTCTTTGTTCCGCACAAAAGCGGCGAATTCCCGCCAACGGCGAAAATATAATCCGCGAAACAAAACAAATACGTTTCGTGTATGGGTGTGTCGTCGGACGTGTATGGGTGTGTTGTCGGACGTGTATGGGTGCTGTGGAGGTTTTCGCGCGGGAAAATTAGAATTTTCCCCGTTGAAATTGGCCCTATCGGTTAGTGAGATAAGATGAAAGTGCGCACGAGAATCTATCTATTGTATTATAATATAAAAAATAATTATTTGATTCAACGTTTCGTATGTACGGGAAAAAAGAGCAACACAGCACTAAATAAATAATAAACGTTCTCATTTCGCGAAATTATCATTTTTTCCATTTCGAATGCGAAATACGGTCTTTCGCGGAGTGTATGCAAAAAAAAATAATAATAAGGGAAAAAGAATAAAAGCGGACTCTCAATCTACTCCCGCGGATTACATATCTCCTTAGGGATGATAAATGGAAGGAGGTGAAGTCGGAAAAAAATAATATTTAGAATGAGACCTATTTAAATTTATACGCCGGGGGTGTACGGGGGCCTACGGGGTGGACAGATTAACCGTTCATGTTTTATCTCTTCATTTTTATAATTGCCTGCCATTTTTCGGGATTACTTTTTTATTCTTTCGTCTTCCTATCGCCGTTTGTAACTCTCTCCGCGTTCGTTTTTTTTTTTTTGAATTTTTTGTTTCATTCTTTCCAAGTTTCGAGTAATGCGATTTAATACGATCGGTGATTTTAAAGTACAGTACACTGATTTAAGAAAACAATTGTATATATACTAATCAAATTCGATTTACTTACGGTTACTTCGTAAAATATAATAATAATATTTAGACAGTTGATTATGAAGCGTTTGACTCACCTGGAAAAAACAAAAAAATATATTATAATACATTGAAAGTTTAAATAAAAATATATGAAACAGATGCATTAATTCGAAATGTATAGAATTGGAAAAAATCGAGTAAATTAATTATCATTTAAATTTCGAAGATTTATACATATTTCATGCGACACGGCGAATTCGATTCGTATTAAAGTTCCGAATAAATTATTGAGAGACAGCGAGACTAAGGGTAAGGCAGAGGAAAAGGCGAGCGAACACAGAGAGCGGATCCCAAGACGAAGTTATTGCGATAAAAATAACGAGAAAAAGAAAAGCGACCGACCGGCAATGGATATAAGGAGGAGAGGCCAACGCGGACCGGGAAAAAAACACAAAAAAAATTGAAACGAAAAAAAAAACGGGGAAAAGACGGCGGGAGAAGAAAAACGCGAAAAGCGAGCGAAAGAACGAAAGAAATGAAATTATCTTTGTAGTACGTTTCATTTCTGCGAGAGAGTAGAGAGAAGTACTTAAAAAGTAAATCCGCGGACCGCTAACCGTGGACTGGGTGGGAAGGTGCTTTCCTTGTAATACTCGGCGAGGAAAAACTTTTGCCCATTATCATTATCTGCGACTCACACAACCGAATTGAAATTTTATATCGTTCGGGGCCCGGGGTACGCATAAAGACGGGCATTACAAGTAATTTCGCCGAAATAAAACAACTGGATGATTTGCGCCCGCTTGCCCTCCACTTTTCCCTTTTTTTGCTCGTTTCTGAACCGAACTGGGGATGGGGGTTTAAAAAAGTTGTACGATTCCATTTTTTTTAAATAAAAACAGGTACGCTTGTAATAAGTACTTGTATCGAAGCCGAATTTATATAAATTGATTGATACTAATTGAAGCACTCAACCCCTACTTAATTACGTGAAAGCTATTGACGTGTCGCGATTACTCAAAATAACAAATTCAAATCAGTCAATTACGAAGCGTGAATCAATTTTTTATCACGTACAAAAGTTGTCAAATGAATGTTGAATTATGTTCGATTCAACGATTCGGACAGTTGGTATTTGAGCGTTCGAATTATACGCATTCCGGGTGCCGTTACATTGTGCGGCGTTCACCTGCCGATGATTATTTTAAGGAAACTGCTAAAATTCGATGACAATTATTATAATGCTGCGGGGGACAAGAGTTTCCTGTCTAATTATATTTTCAAGTGTGCGAGCATGTACGGATAATCGTAATCCAATTAAAGCGGAAAAATTTCGACACGGCAGCTGTGTTTTAAAAGGTCAATGCGTGAAAATTGGCACGAACTATTTTCAGTACGATATTAATCTTATAAATTTATTCAACGGTTTATCCTATCGAATGCATCGATCCTTATTGACATGAAATGTGCAACTTGAAGACGGTTTTTACATACCATATTCTTTTATCACTACTTATTTAATTGTAAGTATAATATCAAATAAATAAAAAGCTTGAACAATATCGACCTAATTTATTTTTATATAAATATTTTGATACCTCACATTCAACACTACTAATATATGATCCCAAACACAAACATTTCAAATCGACACTCATCCCATAATAAACACCAAACACTACCAACAATCGATAACGTCCCAAAAGCGAAGGACCTCAACCAATAATTCCGAGTCCCGCGAGCACCCTTAAGCCTCGCAGGCCGGACTTAGAGCGTCGGCGTCGATAACGTCCTCCTTAATCCACTATATTATATTAGCCATCAGGTATTGGACGTCGTCTTAAGTGCATTTTGCAATTTCCTGTAGGACCTCGGCCAGGGCCGGCCAACCGTCGGCACGTCTAATAACCCCCGTCCGACGCCATAAATCACCGGACCGGCTTACGGTCGTGCGAGATTTATCCTTGGGGATCCTTTTTCTCTCCTTTCTTTTCGGTGGTTAAAGTGGGTGGTGGGTGCGATTTTTCACGCTCGCCTTAGTTGGTCAAACGTACGAATTGGCCGAAATTGCGCGATACTCTCGCTAAATCAGATGATCGAAAGGTGTGTGATTTTTTTTCGAATTATTTTCATATGCGCTGTATATGTTTCGATGTATAAAGAGGATATATGTGTTTGAATACGATCGAAAATGTAAAACGAAGACCGCTTGAAAAAAAAATGAGTACAAAAACGTTAAATTCTATACAGTTCTGGAAAACCGTTCGGGCACGTATATAACGCTTTTCACGTAAATAGTCCGGTGCGGTGATCCTCATGTAAATTTTCCCACATTTTCCATTTCCTCCTGTCCTGGGGCGGCGATTCGTTTCCCACCAAGAAAATGGATTCGCACAACGAACCACCGAAAGACGCAATTCGAAATTCTCCATACACACATACACTCGTTGCGCATTTTCGAATAAATTAATACGACGGACCGAATTAACAACGATTTAAGCGAAAAATATTACAAACGAGAACGTATTCAGTGGGCCTCTTTATTTTTTTTCTTTCTCGTTTCAGAGGAGACATTATACGTATAAGGAGAGGGTCTCATCGTTAGTTACGACGAGCGCATGAACGACGATAATTCACGATTTCTCGTCCATGCGGGGACAATCGGCGGGAACGTTCCATAAAGACACGAAACCCAAAAAAATACATATATGAAAACACGTATAAAGAAGGATATATTCCAAAGGTCGTCGGTGTGGGGCGACGAAAGTGTTAAGACGAGAGAGAAAAAGAAATTATCGAGACGCAATATATATCGCTTGCGGCTTTTGACAACTTATTAATTGGAGTTATAAATCCGATGGATTCAATCGGTGCGACTTTTTTTTTCAAGATTCGTTTCGTACATCTGTAGTAAATCTTGATTTATAATTTATAAAGAATGTTATTTTTCATGTTTATATTGATCGATACAGTGAAAAGTGTTGATTTCGAATATTTTTATACAAAATTCGATATCGCCATGTGACGCTATACATACAAATAGAGTTAATACAACTTTCCATGGCGTACAAGTTACACAGAAAAGTGGATGTTGGGGTGAGTGAGCGAGAGTGTGCGACGGTCCTCTCTTGGGTTTGAGCCGTTTTTAAGACCATCGACACAAAAGCTCTGCGACTGATTTATTGCCCCGAAGGAGGATGGATAAAAGTAATGCTTTCATAGTGGTCGCTGGAAATAATGCGGCGTATCCTCTATGTCTAATGCCGACAACACACACCCACCCACATGCGTACGAACAGATATTTATAATATCAGACCTACACTAGCCAAAGTGTATTACGATTTATAGCGCCGATAACTTTTACAATTGCAGAATCCGAAAGAAAGAACTTTCAATATCAACTTTGAACTTTAAATAAGAGTCAAACACCAATTTTTTTAAATCAAATTTCCACATGGATTGTTATGAACAATTTTTAAAACGTACAAAGACACCAAATGATCAAGTGACAAATTGTCAGTGCATCGAGCAAATATATTTATAATGGAACAATTCAAACGTGTATATTGTGTGCACAATCTATATTTTTTCAATGCACACATAAATCGTACCCATTTATAATTATATACCGCGTTATTGCAAAGCCGCGTAATGGGGATATTGAACGAATCTAGTGATCGGTGCTAAAACGCATTATAAGCATGCGAACGCACAATATTATATGGAGGAGCGTTCTCGAAATGATGTTTTTGTCAAAGACGCGAAATAGCCGAGGACAAAAGAGTATGCGCGTTCGTTCTCGAAACCCATATTTCATGGGTTTGGAGACCGTCGTCCCCTAACCGGGTCCTTGGGCTATTAGAACGGGCGATGGATGGTTGCCAGAGGAGAGATGGTGGTCTTCTTCATTCCGGGTGGATGTTCTCTTTTCGGGAGACCGCTGGAAAAAGTTGTTTGTTGCCGTCGAAAGCTTTATCTGCGGAATTCTATGGAAAACATTAGAAGAAACGGGGACGGAACTCTTAATGTGGGACGTGGACGAGTAAGAAAATCGAGGGAAAATCGTTGTGTTATGATATGGGGCATCAGAGATTAGATTTCGCATGATACGCTCGATATAATGGAGCAATGTCTAGTTTGAAATATTCCAAAGAAAAATATCGTGGAATCCAATATCTGATATAACGTCATACAAAAAATAACAAAACGCATAAAATTTTCCCGGGTGCATATTGCCATTCGTTCCGCAATTCAAAAGAGCCGCCCCATGGACTTTTATACGTCAACGTGTAATGCACGGTCGCCGATTCGTGCCAAATTTTTAATTGTTCAACGTCCGCCCACCGCCCACGGACGAGGGCGAGGTGGGCGGAAAGCCGCCTACTCCCAGCCGCCCAACTTTGGCCTAGTGTGGCCTTTTAATTTTCGTTTTTTGGAGGCTTTTTCGTGCGAAAATACAGCCGAGTTATGACGTTCGAGAGCGCGCTAACGCTCGAATCGGTCGGTATAATGTGCCATTTTTTGGCTGCGATTTTTGTTCGAATTAATTGTGTGGTAATTTTTAGAATATTTATGTATTAAATATTCTGAAATTTGACATGAATGATTAAATCAATAGAGATCATTTATTAATGTTTCCATGAACAATTTTGTACGAAATTTTATTTATACGAAAAAATCCATTAGGAAAACATTTGCGTTAAAATATTACTTATTCGTTCGAATTTGAATTTTTTTCTCGTTTAATTCAAACTTTTCAAAAAAAAAAAACAGCGTATCTTCAAACATTTCGTTCAACCATTTTTCAGATTCATCATTATTTTCAGGTTTAGACTCCCCACTAAACTCGAGGGCTCGAAAGGGCGAGAGTTTGCATTAGATCTTAAGCATGTACCACACCCACCTATCGCGCTCGATTTTAGAAAAAGCCTCTTTTTTTCAGGAAAAAAAGGAAAAGCGGCGAAAACACGGGGCATTAAACCGACGGGCTAGAATTTTCCCGTTTCGGTTTTCCTGGTACCGCCCTTGAGCTTTTGTTGGGCGGGCGGAAAAACGGGGTGGAGATTTTCCCTCCCCATTCCAGAAAATCCCGAAATAAATAAAACCGAAACGGCGTGGAATTCGAAAAAGCGGGAGTTTCGTTTACCTTTCGCAAACCTCCCCCCACTTCACCACCCCGCTTCGTTTTCATCCCTCTTCAGCTCGGTTTGTTCCAATTTTCGTCGAATATATATTATTCGGACGATATCAAGATGTGTTTTGCGAAATGAATTCGAAATAAAAGGTTAATTGAATAAATTGTATCGGCTGCAGGTGGTCGATCAGATATTCGAATTCGAAATCGAATTGTTATATATGAATTATAATTCATTTTCTGTTGATAGAAAAATTCAAGTATAATAAAATGAAATTCTGATGTATTAGTTGTTTGATTTTAAGTAAAATGATATAAATTATGTTTTAATAGTATTAAAAATGAATAAAAATAATAATTCGAACGACCACACAAAACAGCATCGCTCTTAAAGTTGCACGCCGCGTCGAGCAGCGCCGCCATTCTTTTCCAACATTCCTCTTTTATTTTTTCGCTTTTTCGCCGACAGTGGAAAAAAACGAAAAAAAATTAAATACGAAAAAAATAAATAAAACGAAACGAAAAACCTTTCCTCGGAGACCTCCGCGCGGAGAAAAACACAGAGAAAGAGAGACAGAAATAAAATAAAATACACACACATACAAAAAAAGAAAAAATAGGAAAGAGAGAGAGAAAACGGAGGTGCGGAAAATAGGTAGCGAATCTAAGTAAGAAATACTGCTCCGGGGGCGTGCACTCCCTTTTTTCCAGAAATGAGGGAGCGCGCCCGGGAACAAAAGAATCAGCGCGGAAAATTGGGGTAAGATGTATGAGCAGACATGCGCGAACCTTGAGGCGTGTGTGTACATATGAATGTGTTGTGTGTGTGTGCGTTTCGGCGGGAAAATTCGGGGCGAAGGCGCAAAATAAACAAACTTTCAAATTAAACTCGAAAATTATTCACACGGCGACGAGATATGAAAAACGGGCGCGTGTTCGTGTTTTAGACTACAGTTGTCTTCGTATGTGTTTTTTTTTCAGAGGTATAATATAAATTGTGGGTATAATTATTTAATTTAATTTAAAAAAAATAATGAATGTTAAAATTTTAAAATATGAATTTTAAGCTGTTTTTGATATCGTTGAAAGTATGATCATTTTTTTATTGAGGAAATTTTTTAAATTTGTGTATTATACTTCAAATTATTTTTTGTTAAATATTTCAAGGTTTTGTTAAATAATTTAAGTTGTTTAATTTTTATAATTATTTCTTAATCAAGTTTTATAGTTAATGAAAACAAAATTTAACTTAAAAATATTTAAAAAAAAATACATAAAGACGAAATTATATAGAAAAGCTTCGAATGTTCGCCACATAAAAAGTTAAAATATCAATAATCATCCTTTATCAAAAATATTTGAATAAATAATGACAACTATATTATAGATTTATACTACTCATAATTTTAGAATAAAGTATTTTTGATATAATTGAAAATGTGATCATTTTTTTAAGGAAATTTTTAAAGTTTTCATATATAAAATTATATTTTGTTAAATGTTTCATGTTTTTTTTTAAGAATTATAACTGTTTAATTTTTATAATCACGTTTTGCTTAGATTTTATATTTAATAAAAATAAAATTTAATTTGAAAAATATGAAAAAATATATATACGTAATATAGAAAACTTTTGAATATTACATAAAAAATTATCTCTTATAAAAAAATTTTATCAACAACTACCCCAAATATAGATCACACAACTCCATTCATCGATAACACCACCAATCAACCAACCAATCATTAAACAAACAAAATTTAAAAAAAACCCACACACCATCATCTTTAAACAACAAAAACATCATCAAAACCCAAACCCCCCATCCAAAAAAACTACACACAACCCATTCGAACATGGGGTGGCCAACCCGCCACCCCCAACCGAACCGTGAAGGGGACGAGCATGGGGTGGCTCTGTACGCTTTTGGCACGGCGGCGGCACACAGTATGGAAATGTTGGTCAAATATATCATCCTGGCCTGACAGGCCAATTCTCTTATCTCTCTCGCCGTGGCGTACTGCGCTCTCTCTGCAGACACGACGGCCACGAGGGCCCCACACCCGTCCGGGGGGTGGGAAACCCGCCCTTCGCTGAATAACCCGTCCCGGACGAAGGCGGGAGCATCGGACCGATATGGGATAGAAAACAGAATCCGATGCTTGGGGGGATAGCGGCTAGTTTATCGCGCAAATGTTTTAATGATTGTTCGCGTGGGTTGATTGATCGAAATTCGAATTCGATCCGGGGGGTTTCAGGGGGGGTTGAGCGATCGCTTTAAAATGCGACAGGGTTGTTATCGGGTCTAATTCGGCGGTATGAATTGAGTGTTGTGGAATTCAATTTGTAGAAATTTTGTTTAATTTTATGCATATTGATTATGTGAGAGCGTTGCCAAATAAGTCGTGTCGTAAATTTTGCAAAACACACAATTAAAAAAATGATAATGTTCGTATACGTTCAACGTTAATATTTACGCCCAAAATTGAATTTAAATCCAAATAAATTACAATAAAATTATCGTAGCGGTAAATCAACGCCAGATTTATTAATCTAATTTAAATAATAAAACCGTGTTATACATAAATTATCGATTCAAACTCATGAATCAGCGATCGTGTTTACATAAATCGACTAGGAATAGCACATCGCGCGAAGTTTTCCCGACGTTTTTCCTAGAACGTTTAACATAAATACTTATTTATATACAAAACGCATACATAGGCAAATTGCGAAAATTTTCATTCCATACACCGACTAAGCATCTTCATTATTAAATTTTATTATTATAGCAAACAAATACATTATGTAGTACTCTTGAAACGATCAAAGTGAAACCTTAATATGATAATAAATCATTTATAGTTTATGTAGCGATGAAATGTTCTTACATTTGTTTTTGCTTCTTTTTGAGTGATCTAGCAAATTTCCGCAAAATGAGAAATTCTGCTTTAAACGTCTCGTTGATGCAAAATTTTAATGAGAAGACTCTATAGTTTTCAGACACAGACATAAAAGAGCACATTCGATCGGCAACACGACTCGGTTATTTATTCGGCGAGACTGAGTGACGCTGAGCGCGAAAGCCTGGTATGGGGGCGGCGGATAAGAGGAAGCTTTTCCGGGACAAAGTTTTCCCGGGAAAACTTCATCCGCGGGACTGGGAAAGGGGTCGGCCGCGCCAGTAATTATGATCCAGGTTTAAATCTTGACGTGTTGCCCGCGGCATTGTTTCATTAATCGCAAAGTTTTTCGCGTCCAACAAATTACCGGCGAAAAAGTTTTTTCCGCCCGAATCCTGCCCCATCAAAGAGAGGCGAGAGCTTTCCGCTTTCCCGGACCCTCTGTGCCGATAATGGAAATTACCTGTCTATTTTTCGACGTAATTAAGGCGAAGCGTTGCTCCTACCAACGGCGATGGTTGGTTTTCCTTTCGCGAGGTTGAGAGGTCTCGAATATCATGTCAAAGCCATAGACGAGAGGCTCTGATTGTTTTCAATCCGTTTTGTTTTGAAAATTTAAGGATTTATATAAATAAATATTTTAATTCGATATTTAAATATATAATATTATTTCGTCGTGAAAATAACAATCGTTCATGATTTATCTTCGTATAGAAATAAAACTGCTAATTTCGACATCATAACTGTTGCATATAATAATTCTAGACTAGTATATTATACGTAATTTTTTTTACCGATTATATATTTCCAAATTTAACAACATTAAACTGACATCGAAATGATAAATTGACCCCAATTCAAGCTAGTAGACTATATTGAAAAAAATAATAAATTTCGCAAGTATACACACCTTAGAGAAAACCTTAAACATTTAACTCTATTACATTTACTATTTAATTTATGCTAAAATATACGATAAGTATGCTTAGTAATCTAGACGTAGAACCGTTTTTCTTCGATATAAACCGAATTACATATATTATATACATCTCGGTGTAATACGAAATGTAGCCGCGGGCTTTTCAGCTCGCTAATTTGAATGTGGGAGAGTAGGAGATTACGCACGTAACCTGACAAATATTTACGGTGCAATATATCTCATATGGGTAAATTATTTACGCGTAAACCTATATACGTGCTTATAATGTTTATAAACTCCGTGCGAAAGCGCTAACGTATGAAAATTCTAATATTCCCGCGCGGAAAATAATAAGAGAGAAAAAATTCGGTGAGTAAAGTTATGCGAGATCGCTAGATGTCACTGTGAATAATTTATTTTCTGTTTTGAATTTTTAGGTTTGATTCGGAGAAATTATTTATTTCATATCGAAAACGATTTAAAAATATTAAATTAAATAATTGAAATACATTCATGATTTATGTACCCATTTTTATTTAAGCAATTTTGATATTTTTTTTTTAAATAAAATATTTTTAAATTCATATTCTTAAGAGGCTTAAATATCTAAAATTCGCACACATTTGAATGTACGTTTTACACGTTAAACCCTTAAACTGGGTGAGCTTTATCGCGAAAGCGCGCGCCTTCCGAAATAATGTACATTTTCTCCGGGGATTTTTTCACGCATGGTAATTTTCCGGCACTATCCCGATATTCGGAGGGCGTTATTTTTTCATATTTTTTCCTTTATTTTTTTTCTTCGTTGAGAAATGACGGAGAACTGTTCTGCGGCGATAACTTTTGACACGGCCCCGTCACGGAGAGTATGGGGATCCTGCGAGGGCGAAGATGAGGAACATCTTTCCGATGGGATGTGTACAGAATCCATAACCCGGATTGAGATTAATACACGAAAACAATATCGAAATTAAATCGTAAACTTTTGATATATTATAATCATTTTTGAGCGGGATGAATATTAGATTTCGATATGAACTTGAAGAATTTTCGTATTTGAATTATAAATTTCGATAAGAAAATAGTTCTATCTAAAAAAATAAATAAAACAAACACAAAACGTCGGGACGTTATCGCCAGTGAAAATCTTTCGAAACTAGATCTCGTTAACACTCGACCGAAAGAAAACGTTCCTTTTAACCGGCGGAACCGTTCGTTTTTCGCTCGACATAATTCACGCGCTCAGAACCTACGAAAAAAAATTTCGAAACACATAAGTAGTATAAGCCAAAAAAATCGGCACGTATACTACACGATGAAAAAACGGTCGAATGCAAATTTTCAGGATGTGTGTGCGTGTTTTCGGCCGAGTATTTTTCTCACGCGGATACGAAATTATCTGGCCATCTTTCGAAAAGCCGTGTTCTCGGACCGACGATATTTCACTTTTAATAGACGTTTATGGGCAATATTCGAGCGATCAATTAGTCGAGCGTCTCTCGGCCATCAAAAGGCGTCAGATTTTAGCTAAAAGGCGCACTTAAAAGTCGTAGACAATCGTGCGCCTATACGCCGACCGATAGCGTAACGATTATTACATGTCGATAAAGTGACGATGTTTACAAATTCGGTTTGATGTATTTATTTAAATTGTTTATCATTTTTTGAAATGTGAATGTATCGATGTTATTATATTGAATTTTCTGTTCGATTTTTTTAAATTTAATTATGTAAAAAAATAAAATAAAAATATGTATATCCAAGTCTCTTTTTTTACTTAGGGGGTCATTCCAGAGACTATCGTGCAAAAAAATGTATGGTGGATATATAGAAATTGGAGATGGGTTCTATTAGTATATTTGTGTGGAACTTCTATCCGAATTTATTTTATAAAGAAATGTGTAATGTGGCAAAATTTCGCCACGTGAAATCATCAAAAAACATCATAAATTTTAATTTAATAACTATAATTGTTTACTGGACTGGTCTGGATCGTACCATTGTGGCATAATGATACTTTTTCACATCGTATAAAATTGAAAAAAAAACAGTGTAAAAATTAACTATTTCTTTTTCTTATAAAAAGAATTTCAAGCGTATATAAAACCGATACACGTGACACAAAATCAAAATTAGTCATCCCAGCGACATTTAAACCGATAATTTTCAATAAATTCACACACCCACGTACAAAACCCTTACAGAACTAAAGCCTACACATACACATCGGCAGCACTTATAATGCTTCGATCGCGAAAGGCGGCTCTGCTCTTGCGTGTCCCATTTGTAACACTTGCTAAATGGACCATATTCGCCATTCATTCGGCATCTAAATCAAATGCGGCTTTTCCATTAGCCATATACGAACACTCGCACAATACACACACGTATAAATAACGGGGTCCGAGGGAACCGGGATAGGCGGTCTTGGGCGGATTTCGCGGGCGGCCCTCGCCAAGGGCTGCGTTTAATGGAGTGACGCGCACTATTCATTACAATATGAATCGAATTGGGGAGGTGAGTTTTGCGAGAGCCGCCAATGAAGGCAGTCAATCACTGGACGAACACGCCCCGTGAGAGGAAAAGTGGTGTTTGACTCTTTGGGAGTAAGTGTGGTGTTTAGTTTTTTGGGGTGTTGAAGTTTATCGATCATATAATGGTGACATTACATTTTTATGGGATTTGGTTTAAATAGGTGAGATAGGATAACGCGTGAGAGTTGGTAGAAATAGTCAAGATAGAGCAACGAATGAGAATTATTTGATAGACTGTATGAAAATTTCTCAAGTGAATTGGGGAGGTGAGTTTTGCGAGAGCCGCCAATGAAGGCAGTCAATCACTGGACGAACACGCCCCGTGAGAGGAAAAGTGGTGTTTGACTCTTTGGGAGTAAGTTTGGTGTTTAGTTTTTTGGGGTGTTGAAGTTTATCGATCATAAGCGGCCTATAATGGTGATATTACATTTTTATGAGATTTGCTTTAAATAGGTGAGATAGGATAACGTGTCAGAATCGGTTGAACTAGTCAAGATAGGGCAACGAATGAGAATCGTTTGATAGATTGAATGAAAATTTCTCAAATGAGGTATTGAAAATTATCCATCATCGTGTATGGCCTATAATAGTGACATTAAATAGATTTTTATTAGATTCAATTTGAATGGATGAAATAGGATATTGTGTGAAAATTGGTTGAAGTAGTTTAAATAGTGAAAATAATGAGAATTGCTAAAGATAGAATATTGAATGAAAATTGATCAAGATTAACAAGAATATTGTGAAAAATTTATTGAGATATAAAAAAAACTTAAAGAGGTAAAAATGTAACGTTGGATTAAGAAAACTGAACGTAATGATAACATTCACTGCAATATAATTTTTTTTATCATGTGTGTTACCTAACTAATAAAAATATCTGATTCTTGAGCAGTAATCATCATCAAAATCAAAAATTTCAACAATCACATGGAAATTTTTCTTATTACCTTATTTTCTATTATAAAGAAAAGGAAATCCTCAAAATTCGAATACCGAAAAAAAAAAATCTCTTATAAAATTGCATCAGAGCAAAAATATTATACATATATTATTGTACCTATTCCCTAATAATATAATTTTAAAATTAATAAAAACGATCAATAAAAATCGATACATTAAAAAAACAATCGACACGATCATCTTACAACGTTGCAGTCCAAATTGCAAAGACTACCAATCAGATCTTGGAACATCAAGATTTCGCAACGACATTCACATTACACACAGCCAACAATCCAACCTTCAACATAACAACAAATAAATACGCAAAAGCCTCCCGAGATAATGATCCGTCATTGAACCGACCGCGTTGATTACGGAAGACGCGCGCGTGTTAGTGTAAATTTTCGAAACGCACAACGAGCACACGATCAATCGTTGTTGATTTTGTGTGTTTCCAAAGGGTTTTTCGTTCGTAGCGAGAGGCTGCATTCCTGGGCCAGCTAGAGATGATCGTCGGTGCAGTGTCATCGTTTGTCAGCGCATTTCACGCATTGTTGAATAATAAGTTAATGCCATTGTGCTCCGGCGTGCCCGGAACATGCGCGGACAAATCCCGTACATACCTATGTAAATATCTATACTGCCAAACGAACGATTCTCAACACTCACATGGTCATCTATGAAATCTATGATCGTTCAATGTTTCTATGATTTTGTATTGAAAAAATAAAGGGACAATTTGAACGTGCATTGCATGAAATTAATGTGCGTTTAATAAAATTAGTGTGCTTTAAAAAATAATTTTGATCATTGAAAAAATATCGGTACCTTAAAATGTGCATTAGAATGAATATGAATAAAGGATAGGCAATGCTGTAAACGCAAACATGGAAAAAATCCAATTGTTAAAATGTGATTAAAATTAAATGAAATAAAAATTTTATCAAAAGGAAACGTTGGCAGTTGTATTGTATTGTCTGTGGAGGAAGACTTTATTCTGCTTGCGTTGCTATCTCTCAATCATTTCAATGCACAAACTATTCTTTCTATTGCTCATTTCATATTTTTTAATGCTCACTTTATAATGCACTTTTTTTTCATTGTACACTACAAATATAATGATGCCCAAAACGAGATTATTTAACGGATCAAAAATAATTCACATCGTATATAATTCTAATGCACAACTAATTCGTTTTAAGGCACAATCTATATTTTTTAAATCGCATCCAAAAAATAACAATCCCGACGTTCCAGAAGGAAACTAATAAGCAATCAAAAGCTCGGCGACATCGAAAAACATGCGCCGATCGAAACAAACAAAACGGCAATCAGATACTATTCAAAACGACCATTCTCACGATCGAACGCGTTCATATAACGTAAAAAAAGTTAAAAGTTGTGGAATGTTTGAAAGCATCGTGCGTAATCTGTGAGAGAACATCGAAGGCTAACAAGAAATGCGCGTCGAGTCCTTTGGCCCGCGTATTGAAACGTCATTCTCGCTTCGCGGTCATCATCATCATCGTCTCCGTCTTCTTCGCAGTCATTGTCTGCGTACCCGAGGATGGGTTCGAGTCGACCTTTCCATTCTGTATCGGTTTCTGAACGACGTGTTGAATATGCATAGAACGAAAGCAAAAGCAAACTCACACACGAAAGCGAATAATCGGCATAAATTATGCGCGCGAAACTTACGAGTCATGCGCCGCGAGAAAGCCGATGCACCATTGTTGTGAATCGAACGTAATACGGTAAAAGTCTAATCGTCGAAACTTTGTTTAATAACAACCGCTGATGATGACCATTCAATCGAAAGACACCCCGTAACAATGCCGTAAAGGTCATCATCGTCCGAGTTAACGGTGAACGGGCGTTATTCCGTCCAAACACGCCCAGAAACTATCCGAATATCGCATTATGGATGCCGGAATGCTTGTTTGCTTATGCAGAATACCATTCTTGATTGATTTAACTGCTCCGTTGGACTGTTGAATCCCACGACCTACTCGATTTGCCTGTCGGCAGCCGATTTATTTGCGTTTTCATATTTAGGCGAACCGGTCGTTAAATCCGCTCTATTATACAAACATCGTGGCTTATCTTTTTCGGTACTAGTGGATTATTGAACGAATCGTTTATTAGCGCCGGATCGAGGTTGAGTTTCGGTTATGGCCGATTTGAATCGAATCCGCCGAGATTTTGTATAAAATTATCATTTGATAAGTAGATGGAACGGAATACTTATAACAATACTTTGATTTAAACCGGTATTAAGTTTGAATAAAATATATAAGACTCACTGTACTATGCATCTATTATTTCATGTAGTTATTTGAAATTTTTGCGTCAGACTTACCTGTAAAGAAAAAAAAACAAAGTTAATAAATATTCAAGAGAATAATAAACATAAAAATACAATTTATTTCAACAAATAAATTCAAATGGGCAAAAGGACGGTTGTACAACAATTTTAATACACAAGTGGTATTAATCGATGACTTTTCGAAGAACTTGACCCACTGGCGATGACCATATTGCGAGTTTCGTCAGGCTCGAGAGCCTCATCACCCGAGGCGAACAATAACCGTCTAATTTGTATATGAACGAACGCGGTCTTCGAAAAAAATATTCAAAAAAAAAGTATATTTTAAAAAATATGCTCTCGTGTACGGGTGTGTAACGAGCAACAAAAGGCAGGTGTATAGTGTTACAATACGCAAGATGGAAAAAAAAACTAACAATCCAGTACGGGTTTTTGTCAAAGCGTCGCGCACAATGGAACGAAAAACTCAGGTAAAAATGTCCGGCATTCCCGTACGAGACGTACGTATAAAAAAATATTATATATAATATATAAAAAAAATTGCTAGAAACGCACGTATGTAAAAATGGGAATTTTTAACGAAGCGCTTCACGGAAAACGGCATCAATAACGAATCGGCGTTGGAAAATTGCTGTTGTCATGTATGCCTGGTGACAGGTTTTGCAGGAAAAAAAAGCAAGGGAGTGTTTTGTTCATATGTGAAATTGAGGGCTTTTTCCTAAGGATACGTTATGGTGAATTTTATATTATAAAATTAGTTAGCGTTAGTTGGTAGTTATTCAAATTGTTCTTTTGCGATAATATTATGACATGTCTGTAACGTAATAAGGGAATTTTTTATTAGTTTCGAAAGGAAATTATAGATTGATTCATTTTCAGAATTATACACGTTGAAAATTGATAGTAATATATTAATGTATTGTAGAAAGAAAACGAGTGAAAATTTAAATTAATTTTAAAACTTCACATATGAAATAATATTTCATGTAAAACTTGTACCGAAACTAATAAAAAATTCAATTTTTCTGTGCATTGTTTTTTCCAACATATGCACATACAAAAAAGCGCATAACAATACAGCGAAAAAGCGTCATTCATTGCAACTCGAGTTCGGCCTTTTTCGTGTAAGCGGACATTTCGCAAATTCAAAATCTGCATAAACTATTAAATATTTTAATCCGATGCAAATCTTTCGTTTTGCGAAATCCCGATTCGACAGAGTTGAGTACGTCTGAGTTCGCACCAGGTTCAAGGTTTGCCATTCGAAGAATGAGATCCCTAATGAGGACTCGAAGGGAACCACATGACCCCCTGGGGGTCATGACAGTCATGGAGGGCTAATGACTTTCTGTCGCATCGACAATGGAAAAAATATGGGCGAATTTTTATTATTTATTATGCCATTAATACCTTTTAAGAGTTAAACCATTACTTTTTTGTGTTATTCGATTAAATCGGCTTATTTTATTAAAATTTTCGTTGTACATCGAAACAATATCGAAAAATTATAAAAAAAAATATTTTTGATGATTAAATTATTTTCGAAATCGAAGAACATAAAAATCAGATACAATGCGATTCAAAAATCGGATCGGGTCCATAAAATTCGATTCGCATTTGCGAAATCGGAGCCGGCACACCTGACATGTATATTACATAAATCTCAAACGATAAATAAAAGTGAAAATAAAAAATGTGCATTCGCCGAATGAAAAATCATCGTTGCGTAAACAAAACGACGCGCGCATTGACATCTTGACGAATTTATGTTTGTTTAATATATCGGAAAAGAACGCCCACTGATTTACTGTTTACTGGTTTTCCACTGGGCCGATTTTTACTGTCCGACTGATTTAACGATGACGACGGATTCGAAAACCGAATAGCGAAATGAAGCCGTCATCGTGACGTTCGATGTAGGCGGAATGTTTGGTGTTATTTATATATTTTTGTCATATTTTGTCGTTGCACTTTTATCAAATTCATCGTAAAACAATATTGACGATCTTCTTTGTACAATCTGAATTTAAAAAATAATAAAAAAAAATCTATCGAGCGTCTTCAATCATTCCCAATAAGGATCTTTCGATGTCTGAGATTTTGAAATTAGATATTGAAATTCGAGATCCAAGAGTTATTGTGATATTATTGCACAAAAATGCTTATACGTTTATGGCAAAGAATCGATTCATAATGTTATGAGCCTATAAATCAGCGGGAAATGGTCTTTCGTGAGAGACTCCACATACCTAATTAATATGCATATTAGCCTTTCGAAAAATACCCGTTCGCTCATACGTTTTAATACACAGTGCATAAATTCGAAAACGAAAAAAAAGACACAGACGCGTTTAACATAAAAATGGATCAATCGATCGATCTAGATATTTTAATATCTCCTAATCGCGCTACAAATTGTCGAACGATCCGTGCGAAAGAGGAAATATTAATCTAAAATATCACAATACAGTTAATGAATAAATTTATCTTAATCCTTCGCGGGTCCGTTCCGAATTTTCGAATTCTAAACTTTATGCGTTATATCCGATGGGCATTATAAATGAAACATGTCATTTTTATGAACTCTTTTAAAACGAAGCAATAAATAACGACGGATTTCTTTTTCTATTTTGCCCATGCTAATTTGCGTTCGGTTCTCACACACGAGAACGCCATTGAGAAATTCGAAAAGTACGCGGTATTGTGTGTGTATATATTTTTTATGATTTAAATAAATAAAAATCGACGTATATCTCGGGGCAACCTTTTCGGGTTAATTAATAGCAATGCTGGAAGGTATTTCGACGTGTAAGACACGAATTCTGAATATCTACCACTCATGCATATTTATCGGATTCTTATGAGATTTGAATTTACCGTACATTCCAAAAAAAATAAAAAATAGTTACACGACGTGACAGATAGGTAATGTAACTTTTATCTAATAACAATCAAACAACTACCGATGAAAAAGTATAAAGGAACCTTGATTGATAATGTGCCGCCTTAATTATTCGTATATTGCCGATTAATTAGATGTTCTACGAGAAACACGTGTACGTCCATTATTCGTATAAAAAACGTATACACAACGCTCGTTAGAAGTTCCATTAAAAAACAATAATAAAACGAAAATTTAATGAAGTTCGAAAAATATCTCGAACATTATACATACGCCTAATGGTGGCGAACATTACGGAGGACGTAACTCTTTCGAGATGCCGTTTTTTCTTTTAATCGATTCGCCATTTCGGCGTTTTTGCACGGAAAACGTGTGGCGGACACACAAAATGAATTACAAGTTGGCGGTCGATATTTTCGAATTTGAATTTTGATAAATACGAACATGTGTCTGTGCGTTATTGCGGCGTTCGTTCTGCGGTTTTGCCTTCGTTCTTAATTAGAGTCGTGTTGCACGCATGAAAGCTTTCGATTCTGAAAATTGTCGAACATATTGACTTTGCGGTTTGTGAACGAGCGGGACGTGAACTTTGATTCCGTCATTCATACAATTAAATTTGATTATGTGCATACGTGAACGAAGGAAAATTGATAATGGGATTGCGGTGGGATATATATAGCCGTGTAGAAATTGATATTTCAAATTTTAAATTTGTTGTTAAGTTTTTTTTTATTGATCAATCAAATCAGAGTACCTGATCGAATCCATTTATAGATCAAACTATTTTTATCACTTAATTTATACTATCGATGATAATTAAGATGTTCGACAAAGTTATTGAAATTATGAAGATAAGCAAACCAATACTTTTATGATGATTTGCAATTAAAAAAATAAATAAATTGACATAAAATAAAACTCAAACGCTGTTTTTCCTATAAATACAAAAAGCAACATGAACATATGTATAATGTATAAATAATATTTCATTGATAGAAAATAATAAAATAATGAAAAATTCGGTTGGATAAAATGAAAAATATTGCATAAAAACAAAATATGGATTTTTTTTCTATAGTTCTATGCCTGATAGAAAAATCCGTGAAAATATTTTTTATTACTTCTGATCATGTTAATTTATATAAATATATTTAAAATGATATTATCTATTAATTAAAAAAGTGAAAATTTTGTCAATAAATATATGACATTAAAAAAATATAGTTGAGCAAACATATTTGGTAGATAGTGTACATACATGAATTGAATCATAATTTTACGCTCATGATAAATGACCTATCATTTTGATTTTCAATTAAAATTTTAATATCATAATCACATTCAACATCGTGCCTATATTTTAAAAGAATATATTAGCACCACCAATATACAGCACCCTTTTCCCGTACAAATTTATACGATTTGTAAAAACTGACAAACACAACTACGCAAATACAATGCAAACTACTTGCGAAATTCTACACCTAATTAGCCGACTTGCAATACAAAAATCACACACGAATCAAATTCTAGCATCCACAATGCATTTTCATACATTAAAACACAACAAAAAATTTATCCACAACAACCCAAAATCCATAACACTCCCGCCATCCACCGACTGACCATCTCACAACCGACTCAACCTCAAAAAAACTTTTCCCCCAAACAAACTCAATCCCAAAAATTGCACACAAAAATCACTAAAACCCAATTAAAAAAAAACCCACAACGACGTAGACTCCACCCACTTGGGTGGAGTTAGCGGCCCTCCCCCCACCCCCGCTTCCCCCCTACCCCCCCGCTCCCCGTCCCTCCGCCATGGGCGCACTCGCGACGCCCATTCGTCCTTGTCGTTCACGAGCGCAATCAATCCGGCCAGACAGAGACGAGTGCACCTGTGCACCTCGGCGGGGGAGGGGGCGGAGGGCGGGGGAGGGGAGGGTGCCCCCCGCGCCCCTCGCCCGCCGCCGCCCAGCGCTTGTCAATCTTGCGCGGGCCGTTCGTCATCGTGACGGAGGTGCGTTCGGTCGGTGGTGTTGTTGACCTTTCCCAATGCGATTCCGCGTTCTTTCGTGTTTTTTTTTTGTAGAGGCGGTTATGAAATCGGTTTAGTTGTTGGTTTTTTGATTGCGGAAAAGTTCGCGGTTTTTTTGTTGCGATTGAGTTTTTGTGAGAGATTTGTGTAGAGGTTGGATGTGTGGAAAGGGTTTGTTCGAAATGAAATTTCGTTTAGTTTCAAGAAATTTACTTTGAAAAAAAAATCAAATCAGGATAAGTACTTCCATGGAAAAAAAAGATACTTTTAGAAATATGTATGTTCAAATAACTAATTATTGAAATGACAATACTTTTTATTAAATAATTTTAGATTGATTGCACCTATCTATTGATTCTGCTGAATGTCGTAATCATAATCTATACAATCAACAAAATTAATTTATTAACTACAGTGAATTTTTTTTCAATACGAACGGATAAAATCAGTCAATAAAAAAATAATACTGAGGACCTGAAAAAATACTATGAAAATTATTTCGATCTCCTCAGTTTCAATATTAAACATTTTCCATTGTATAATTTATTATACTGCAACCAAATATATCTTTAATCAAACAAAATCCTCAATTCATATTTTAAAAACTAAAATTAATTCGACTTCGGATAAAATTTCATTGAAAACCGAATTTAATATCATTCATAAAATCAACACAGCCATCTCGAGATAAGATAACAAACTCGTATGAATGATCGCATAGAACTGGCGATCTTTTGTCTCTACGACATCTGATACTTTCAGTCGCCATCAGAAAACAAACTAAAACAAAGCAGAGGGCGAATATTTTTAAAAATATATACAGGTAGATAAAAAGCGCAAAACGAATGTGTTTACGAATGTCGTCTTCGCACCGTCCCGCAGACACCGTGGGAATATGATGACAAAAAATGCAGTCCTTCGGATCGGACACACATGCTCGTTATACGTATACCTTTTGACCAACACTTTCGGGTCGGCCGATGCGGGGATTAAAAAAACATATTTCCCTTTTGATGGGCGCACACACGCGGGGCTTAAGGGATCGCGATCCGTAAAGAGAGAATCAAAAGTGAGATAAAGAGAAGAAAAAAACGAACTTTATACCCAGATGGAAGAGAACACTTTATTAAAAAAGGAGACGGCCATGGGCGTCGAATTCATCGTAATATATATATTTTTTAATAAATGACCGCGTCCGTTTGCGACGCGAAATAAACTTACGACGCGCCTTAAAAGGTTAATTATGAAGACGATCGTAAAATTCGTTCAAGACAGAATTTTTTTTCGTCTTGAAATTCGAAATTTATTCGTTATGAGATCGAGAACAAATAATTATAAATCTTAGAGTTGTATATAGTTCATCATTTAAAGTCATTGACATAATTGGACATATAAAGAGAATATACCTCGTTTCATTGATATATGATATTCTTTGATTAAAACAATTCCGACAGACAACCATGAATACAAAGTTTATCGACAGAAACATATTATTATAATTAACCAGGAAAAATATTCTACACATAAATCATATAAAATAATTGATTAATATTATACAATTATCACGAATGAAAAATTTCCGCATATAAAATTTATATGATAAAAAGCATGAGCAATTTCTCAACAATGATCCTCCATTTAATTGGACACCAACCACCACTGACCAAAACGACAAATACCAGAAAAAATCGACCTCTGGTAACACGGGCACAGGTGTCCATTCGGACAGTCCCCGTACCAGGGATTTGGTGGAAAAAAGGTCTACGCTCATAACTCCGACGGTGGATTCCTTTGTTGCTATCTAAGACATCTCGGACGACATTCGTGGATAGATTTATTGTGAACATAAACACAATTTAGCCGCGCATACCCTCCCCGTCCGATATGAGCGCGCGGACATACTATACTTTGACAATAACGCCGAAGTCATCTTTCATCCGACGAAAGTATTTCATTACGACCAAAATAAAAATCACTATATCATGTTATGTGTATGTAGAGAATGCGTATGTTCTCAATTTCATGTAAACTGTTGTTCTGCCGATTATTGGCTCGCTCAATTTCGAAATATCCAAATACAGTTACGATAATAAAATATATCTTACGTTTTACTGTAGGAAGCACGAAAAGAAATTTTAAAACAAGTTTGCGCGGCCGAACGCAATTACGGTCGGATTTCCGCCGATTCGGCGGCCAAAACTAAGCGGCGAAATGACGAAAAAAAGCGAAAAACACGCGGGAAAAAAAGGCGAGAGAATTTCGCGATACATCGATACAAATAAAATAAATTGTCCGCAACGGGATACGTTTTCGGTTATAAATAAAACATTATTGTCGAAGGCGGCGAAGTGTCGTGTACTACAAGAGCGGTTCGGTTCTCGCTCTCTCGCGGTCACGAAAAACAAATGATTCCGTTTTTATTTATGGCCGGGGTTAAATTATCGCTGGCATAAAACAATATTGGCGGAAAGATAGGGCGCGCAAAGCTGACATAACCTCTAACTGCGGGGGCCAGGTGGAGCACTGCCGAACCTGCGCTTCCCAAATGCGAAAACAACATTAGAAAAGACCAAAGAATGCTTTGCAACAAAAAATTTATCATGATTCAATTACACATACAAAATAGAACTAAAATTTCGATCGAAATTTTCAATATCAAAGACAATGCTTGTGTCGCACAAATTTGATTTATGTACAACGAAATTACGTGATATAGAATTTAAGATGTAACAAAAGACATCACAGTTTGAGAATAATGCGTTCGGTTGCGGATACAGTGGCGTAGCCGCGGCCCGTCAGCGCTCGCACAGGAAATACACGAGTTTTCGGTTCGGCACGCGAAATTTATGCCCGCGGTTATGGAAAATAAACAAACGGCTGGATAATGTACGGGACCCGACCAACATATATATTACCCCGCTAAAATTAGGTATACATATTCGTACATAAGCCTACACTAGGCTAAATCTGGCAAAATCCGAAAAAGATGATTAAAAAAATTTTTCATATAAAAACTGATCTAAATAATTAAATTTTGATTATTTTAAAAATGATAATAATTAAAATAATTCGTCATTGAATTCGATAAATTTAAAAAAATAAAATATTCATATAAAAAGGTATCTATAATTTTTTTTAAATGAAAAATATTATGAAAAAAATAGTATATGCGTTCTCGCGTGTCAGGATCGCATATACGCATAAAAATGGACACATTTTTGTGTACATTTCACCAGAGTGGGGGGGGGGGGGTTCGTTGTATTTTTTTTACAAAGGATGGTCGCTTTTTTCCAGGGGGTGGTTTACACATGTAAATCGGTGCGTGAGACAAACGCGTGAGTTATGATGGAGAGTTTTGCGTCGACAGCGCAGGAAACAATGCTCGCTACAGATACCGGCCCCGATTTACATATTGCTTCGAAGGGATGAAAGAGAAACTTTCCGAAAACAAAAACACCAGCATTGCCCAACTCCGACGGCATTCCCATAAAGATTCGATCGGCAACAATAATCGATGGCGTCAATTATGGCGGCGCGCGATGAAACGGCCCGTTCGGTGGATGTTAATTGGCGCGACGACGTATTCGTATATATATTTCAGATCTAAAAACTAGATGGTATGCGTTTTTTGTCTGTGTACAATTCGAAATCAATTAAACATGTGTACACACACATGTCGAGATATCGATCGGCGATCGTTCAGGGTCGGACGTTACCATACGAATCGAGTAATTCGAGAGCCGGCGATGATTTATGTTATTAATAATGATGATTGTTATTCACGATCGGGTCGATCAGATAAAAAGCACGATTTGAATCTGTAAGATATTTCAAAAACGTATGCAATGGGGGATAATTTATATTTACGCGTTCGATTTATATATAAGATCGAAGATTGTTAAGTCTTGAGTATTTACTGGGAAATCCTCATATTTCTTTCAATTTTATTTTTTATTTGTAAAGTGAAAAGGCTATGATCATCATCAGATTCTAACAATATAAAAAGTTCTTTCTAAATGCTACGAAAAGTCAATATCAAGTCAAATCGCACCATTTTCATTTAGAAGAAAGAAAATGGACGCCCGTTTGGCGTACGCATCACGCACACATTCCTCCGGCTATTTTTGGATTTGTCGACGCAAGATGGCCCGCCGAATGGAAAATACACATTAAAATGGAGAAAAACAGACGTGGGAGAATGTATTTTAATGTAACCGGGAAGAACGGGAGTCACCCGAGGAATGCCCGGTGATTTATTCGTTCGCTACATCTGCTCCCTCCACACGAACCGACCGACGCTTTTCTTGCATTTTCCCGCTTTTCTTTCTCTTTTATATACACATATATATAACTCAATGTTTTTCCGGAAAAACGTACATAAGGATACGATTGTGCGTATATTTGTTCGTTTGTGTGGGTCGAAAGAAAATCTTCCGAGCTGAAGGTAAACCTTTCGTTCCACTTAAACGTGCGAGAAAAACACTATATCTTTGTATACGTATAATAACATCTCCTTGAGTTCAATATATATATTTTTAAATATTATTATTGTAGCAAAACGATGTGATGATTAAAAAATTATTTGATATATTTTTGAGAAGTCTAATATTATATATGAATTTGGAAAAGTACATCAATTGACGCACTCTATTACGGGTTTCTTCGCCGCAATAAAACACCACGATAATACGTACAAACACAAGAGAGATACATTATTATAACCGTGTTTTAAAAGCGACAAAAAAAAAACGCATAACGACCTATGAAAAATATATAAAAAATAAAAAAGTTAGTAGGAACGGTGCGGCGCCCGGAGGCACTCGCCTCGCCCATATTTTATAGTATCGCACTAACAATCTGTTCGCGTAAACAAATATATTTTTCCGAGAACGCTCGCTTTGTGTATTCATATTACACCCTTACCCTTTGAGGACCCATCCCCTAAAATAGATATGAGCATCTAATGGGAATTATGTACGATTTTCTATAACACCTCGCGACAGCGCCGCATAAATCGGGCCCCGGAGCCTCGGTGGCAAAAATGAAAGAGAAATAATAAAAACGCGCTAGAATTTGCGTTTTTTTTTTTTTGATGATTCACGTGTGTGTGTTGCGGAAAACCGCGAAAATCCGCGAAATGAAATAAGGGCGGTTGTTCGCGTGCAGGACACGTGTTTCTCGTGTAAATTTCCCGCGCAACGTTTGAACGCGATTCCAGCGACACGTAAATGGAAGGCGGAAACTGCGAGATTTATTCGGCGAAAAAATGGAAAATTCGTCATTGCGATTCAGAGCCGCGTGTGCTCGTAAAAAAATACCGGAGAAAATGTATGCATAGATAAATAAATTTGGTGAAAATAAAACGTGCCCTGATAACGCGGTGGTACACTTTCGTCGGCAGTTCGATATTCAATTTCGCATATTGAATAATTTTTAATTATCAAGTTTTCTATAAAATATTCAACTCTGAGACCATTCGTCAAGGAATGATTTTTGTATTCAAATTCCTTAAGAATCAATTACACTCCATAATACTTATCCTTTAATAGAAGTTATATAGGCAGTATATGATATAGAAATCGAAATAAGCTTTAAGCAAATCAACTAATAATAAATTATGAATTTACAATTCCGCCGAATGAATATTCATAGCGCCGTTCGAAAAGCACATACAGAAACATTACAATCGATACTTCGAATCCTACAATATAATATTCAAAACATATCACACATAACATAATAGCGGCTCCAAAGACAAAAAGGCATTGCGAAATGACGCAATCATCACGCAACACGTACGATTATTCAAATTTAAACGCCTAATTTACAATACGGCACGCGCGTGGGACGCCACAGCACAACCGGAACAACTCCGAGACTTTCGCAAGACGAAAACAACAACAACAACAATACGACCCGCAGGAGATAAGTCCGAATGACTGATGGCCCTCACCCGCACGCACCTAAGCAGACAACGACGGCAATCGCGAAACGAGAGCACATCCGCCGGCCAGTTGGTGACCCCTGAGGGTTCCACAGGACTCTTCCGAGCTTATGGAATATAACAAAACGCAAAATAGAAGGAGGCCCTCGAGTGTGGAGTCACGCGATCGGCCGATCCTTTGCATCTTCGGCGGGCCGCCGGCTTCAAAGAGATCAATGCGCGGAGATCGAGGACGAAACTCGTCCCGGGGTCGTTACGGTGTGTGTTCGTGCCCGTTTTATGGTGTTTCGTAAAGCCACGGAACAGTATGTGATTGTGATTTAATGTGGATTGAGAACTCGATCGGCATCGCTGTTGGACGTAGATGAATACGATTGCGGTGCATTTTAGAATTTTTATTAAAATTCTATGTGAATTGTGGAATTAATAGTAAATTGGTATGATATATTTTCAGAATTTGATTTTTTAATAATTGCATACGTTAATCTGAATTTTTAATTATTCAGCATTGATTGTTATCATCGATGTCAATATGGTATCATTCAACATCCATAGTATTATATTATAGATTGAAGTCATATTTAAGTGGTATGATCGGAAAAATAATTTACTTATACATTCAGATATAGTAAAACCTCTATTATCTCGATAATCCTGATTGATCAAATTTGGAGTTTAAAAAAACTTCTCACAGAGTTAAAAATTATGACTTTATTAATTATTATCTTACGAACTAATAAATACACTACCATGGCGATTTTATGTTATGTTCACAAATTTTGCCAGTAACAAATAGTCAAAAAGAGTAAAAGTAAATTTACTGTAAATACATACATACGTTTAAAAAATACATAAAGATCGTGTGCGTAATTATACACAACAAAAACTTTTATAAATAATTTAATTTAATTTCTAATTAATTATTTTTTTCTTGTCTCGATTATCTAGACTTTTCGCTATCTGAACCATCTCAATCCCCGTTTAGTCGGGAAAATCGAGGTTGTACTGTAATTTGACAAAGGATATTTTCTATATTTATAATAATTGAAAATACTACATTTTATTTGACATAAACGTTAAGGAAAACTTCAAAAAATTCTTGTTTTACAATGAACATTATACAGATTCACACGATAATATAATATTACCACACCAAAGATTAACGACAATATAAAACCCATAAATCTGAGACCATTCGCCAAGATATTCAAAATCCATCTCCTCGATAACCAACAACCTTCCCTCACCATCAAATTTCCATCACCGACCAAAAACAAAAAAAAAAGCTACAACAACCAACCAATCCTAATCAAAAACAAATTCGATATCCCGCGATTCCCACGGACCGCACCGCTCGTCACGTGCAAAACGCGCACCATCACGTGCACAGTGAGTGTTTTGTGCACACATCGGATGCATATTTGTGCATTGTCGTCGGTTGAAAGGCGGTTTTGAACGTTGATCCGCAGCGGCGTTATGCGCTCGAATATCGGAGCTCCGAATCAATTATTTGGTGTTGCGGAGCGCGCTACAAACGAGCGGACCGACATCGCGGTCACGCGATCTCTGGACACATTGTGCTGCTCTCTGTGTTTGTATATACGGAAAAATGTGTGGAATTAAACTTTGGGATTGTGTGTTGGGTTCTAGAAATTTAGATTGGGTCTAATGGCCGTTTTGTTGAAGAATAATGACGAAAATCGTAGAAGTTTCTATTCAGTTGCAGTTCGATGTGATGAATTGAGTAACAATTTATTGTTGTGTAGATTGTATTATTATTAGACGATACTATTGAAAGTTTGATATGTTCTGGGTATCTGTGGATAATCGATTGTGTAAACCGATGGTTTCAAAACAATAACAGATGCATTCGAAATCGTATTGCAATGTAAACTAATAGAAAGATTCCCTTTACAAATTCAACAGAGCTGAAATTGCACAGCACCCCCAAAACGACGTCTCAGTAATCCTCCTCTTACACTGAACAATATCGATTTCGAATTTACAAAGTCAAAATTGCCGTTGGCGGTTAGCGTGCAGAGTGCACACGTGCACAAAACCGAACTCGCACGTACCGTTCGTTACACAACACGTATTGACCGCCGTGAATTTAAAATTTAATATTTCATTACGGAAAGGAAGCGAAGGGAGGGTGGGCCCGACGATAGAAGACGGCAACCGCAAAAGCGAACCGCAATAATGAATACAACAACAAAATCAACTGTCAAACCGCAGGCGATGACTTCTCGGTAAGTTGCGCACTTGCGCCGTACATTATGCTATGTACACCGTATTAACCGGTTCAATTTCTCCGTTTGAATTTTAAACCCTTCGTCGCGGTCGGGACGATTGTTTTTGACCCCTTTTGAATTATTCCTCGCGCAATAACGATAATGAAACGGGGAAGGGCCGCGTTTCGCTATCTATACGTATATAACGGGAGGCCACTTTGCGGTTTCCGTTTTGTTTTCGCCGATTTGAGAAACGTTGCGCGAAAAGGGCGCAAGGACACCACCCCAGTCGTTCAATTATTGTAATGACACGAGAAAAATAATAATTGGAATCGACCGTGAAAAAGAACGGGTCGAGTTTAAACGGCGCCTTTTATTTTCGCCATGCATATTTCATTTGAATGAGTTATTATTTTTGCACCATATGTTGAAATTTTTACGCTTATGCCATCATCGTATATAATGTCTATTACAAAAAAATAACTTTTAGATCAGAAATTTATGTATTTTAAAGGTTACTTAAGATAAGTTTGAATAAATAGTCAATTATATGCGTATATGCTTGACTTATCGCTCAATTTTAGTGAGAGACGCATTTAAAATTATTAAAGAAATAATTACGAAAATTTTATATAGAACAAAAAAACTATTGAAAATTATCTTACGCGTCCATTACGCGACGAAAGCCTCGAACGCCAGGAAAAACTCGACAATTTTCCGAGCCGTCGAGAAAAGCGGAAAATCTTCCAGGGGGCACCCTGAGGCGCACACACACATCCCCACAAAGGTATGGGGTCTTCGAAAAATATACGAGCTCGATCCGAAAAGGAACGGAGCATTATTGTACGTGTATACACACGTGGTTCTCGGGTCGCGTTATCCGGGTCGCGGATACACATCCGCAGGTATATTTCCATTGGGAAGGATGCGGTAAATTTTCCGGTTGCCTTACCAATGATTTCCTCAGAGACCCAGTGCGCCGAGGCCGTGGGGTACGTGCGGTACCCCGTACCGAATATACTGGGATCCGATAGGGAGTCTCTATATTTGCCGTTTCTCACATATGTACGTGCGAATAAATGTGTAATATTTGCGCGTGTGTGTGCACGTGTCTTTTGCTGTCTCTTAGCACTTATGCGATCCGCGCATAAATATGTTATCGGTGCTGCGAGGGTTAAACGCCGGACGGGATTACGCGGCCTCTCTCTAGTCAACGTACGTGTTCGCAATTTCAAATGTTGTACGATGTATTTCTTGCGGTTCTTTTTATTCGATTCGATTTTCGTATTGTTGAATATTTATATTTTCGATTTGATAAAAAAAAATCAATCTGATCCATTGATTGCTTCTTAAAATTAGTTTCAATGTCACGCTTCTTAAAAGGTACTAAATATACTTTCTAATTTCAATTCACTAAAATCATCATCGATAAATAACGAAATATCCTTTCGAATAACACGGTGAGCAATCACTTTATAAATCGCTTTGAGGAAACTTTCAAACGAGCGTTCTGAACTAAAAAGGACGGCGGGCATTTTGTCATGCGAACCCTCTTCAAACGCGAAAAAGTTTCGATGCATCGGCGACCTTGAAACTTTGCACATTCGTAACGTGTACACGTGAATTTATATATATCCCCGAAAATGTATACAAAGTGTATAATAAAAATATACGGCGCGAAACAATCCCGCAGGAAGAGCCGACGCTGAGGGGAGGCCATTTTTGTGTGTGAGCGCACCCTAACTTTCTCCTTCGGAAAAAAAGAAAACAAGAAGCGAAAAAGAAGTGGAACGGAAATGTTTATTTCAATTTAGTGCAGCGGGCATATTCCCGGGGGTCCAAGGAAATGTCCCGGACCGGGGAGGATCCGAAATAAAAATGTATAAGGAGGAAAAAAATAGGAAAAACCCATCCGACGTATGGACACGCCGCGCGCTCTCCTCTAAAAGAGCGAACCACTAACGGTGCCGTAAAATGATTTCGAGAGTTATACGAGAAACTGGGGAATCCTTGAAAGCCTCTATTTGGGCTTAAAACACGCGAAAAGCTTTCTTTTTTCCTTTCGCTTTTTTTCTGAGGAGGAGAAATAAACCGTTCGAAGTGTCGCACTATCGGCGAGCATGGGGAGTGTACTTTTACTTACAGATACGAAACGTACATTAATATTTATCCAAATAACTTACGTGAACGTCATCGAAACTTGAACGAGCGATAGCAAAAATATTAAAGACTCACCTGAAACAAAAAAAAAGACGACAATTAGTACAAACACGAAAAGACAATGCAACGGAAAAACTCAAATTGAAAACGTCGTACACAACGTATAAATAACAGGATTCAAACGGACGACCTTTTCTAATTGGATCCAGCGGACTAAACGGCAAAGTGAGTACGGACACGACCCGAAAACGTTAAATGGATAACATCCTGTTCGGCAAGAGCGACAATAAATCATGTATGTGTGTCCGTTCGAAACGCGAAATATGCACCCGACTCATGTTACATTATATTATAATAAGAAATCCCGTGTTTGTATAGTCGGTGTCTATAAAAATTAAATATTTTCCACCGTATGCGCTCTCTGTGAAATATTGCATATGTTTGAATATAATGGTGGGATGCACGTGTGATAAAATTGCAACTGTTTCGCAATTCGCGAATACGCCGAGTTGCACCTGCTTCTGTTTAAAGTTTGACGGGGCGAAAGAAAATTGGACAACGTGATTCGGCTTTCGCGAACTTATCATATTCGTACATGATACGTTTCTTATGAATAAATATTGTGTATTATAATGGGAATGTTTCGTGAGGTATTTAGTGTATGAATAAATTGCATAAATAAGAAAGTTCCGCGCGAAAGAAGATGTAAATGTCGGTATTTATAATAAAAATATGACATTGAAATTCAATTAGATACGTATTTATTTTATAAATAATGAATTAATTAAATAAAAACGTTACCACAGTGTAACTTGTCATTTCGTAAAATTATCTTTTATAGTACAATTACAATTTCCTGTTTTATGCAAATTTAAATATACAACTGTCGATTAAGCTATCTTTTATTGTTCGATATAATATTTATCAACGTATTAAAGAAAATAGTCCAATCGTCACCCGTGTAACGATCCACACTAAATACATCCGATAACGCAACATAATTGAATATTATTAAAATTATACGAAACGCTAATTATGAAATTACACCGCCGCAACGCCGGCACGTCACAATTACACAATTTACTTTAATGTTTATCACAATGGATTGTAAACGTTGTAATACACCCGGTAATTTATACAGGTGTTAACAAAACCGCACTCTACAAAGAAAACCGCAAAACTGCGCGAAGAAAACGACAAGAACAATTCGCGAAAAAAAAATTCTGTTATACACTATTGTTCGGATATTATAATATATATTTTTTCACTCGGTAAAAACAGTTACAAAAAGAGTCCGGTAACAAACCGGGCCGCGTTTAACCTTTGACACGGCGGATAATTACGCGACACCGAAGCAGAATTTTGCGTACGTGCCCCGCAGATAAAAAGCGGTACCTACACGCCAGTTGTCTAGGTAATATGGCGTGTACGATATAATGTCTCCGGGACGCGTCAGTCGATATTCGTTGCGCGAAGTGTCAAAAGAAAAATTATCGCGTTTACACCTGTTCGGCCGCCTTTTGTCAAAGAGACGTTTATGACATATGGTTGGTGCGTTATATATTATGTGTGTGTGCTCTTTCGCTTTTTCCGCGCTGGGAATTCGAACGATTCAAAGGAAATTTTTCTCGTTTTGTGTGTTCATTGTGAAGAATTTTTCGACGAATTCTGTAAATTGTTTCGCGCGCTCCGACAGTGAATGGAAAGTGTAACTGATGCGACAACTGTCATCGGATCGGTTGACTTTGAAAACGTTTTTTGTGATACAATGTTGAAAAACTTGCATTCTCGTATATTTAAAAAAAAAACATCCTTTCGATCGACCTTGATTCATCATCATCGAGACATTTGCATAAGTCTATTTTTTCAAAACGATATTTTACAATCTTATCCTACTATCGAAAGCGACAATTATCCGTGAATAATTTATACGAACTCGATCGCGCAGCTGCCTCATCATTATATTATTTCAATATTTAATACATAATAATGATAAAACACACTATTATTTCTTATTTTCGAGATCGGACACGCCGCAGATACACTTCTTTGTGTACATACACACACCGGAGAGACTAAGCCGATACGTTCGTACGCCGAGTATATAGTATACGACGCGCTTATGGAATCCCGTCAGATTGTAGTTAAATCTTGATATACAGCCTTAAGCCTCACTGACAATGAGGAGAAGAGATCAAACCAGCAGATAACACACACACACACCCGAGATTTCATATACATCATACACGAAACGTATACAAACACGCGCGTATTAAAGAAGAGAGTGTACCGGTCGAGTTATGCGGTCGCTCTCCGGAGCCCTTAATGCCGGCTTAGTCCTGCGAGGTCCGGTGTCCCTCTTTTCTCCATGTGAACTTCACGTTCTGTGTCTATTTTCTCGTCTCTTTGTCGGCTCTTTATTGCCTCGATAACAATGATAATGCGGCGGAGGAGTCGACGCTAATAAGTCTTATTTTCGCGCGCGTGATGCACTACGCGTGAGGGATTTCGAAAGAAAATTGTGGAAATTTTCTTGCTTTTCGTATACGTATGTATTTTCAATATCGTCTTCGTAATATATAAAGGATTTAATTTGATATTGTTAATCTTATAACAAGATCTATCGTCTGCATCAATTTTGGCTTAACTTCGATAATCTATCTTAAGCAATCGATTGCATTTTTCAAGCTTTTATTAACTTCACTTTCCGGATATGTTTGTAACTCGCTTAGGCGAAAACAAAGATCAGCCTCGATCTCAAATACGCGAACTAACTAATAATACGCAATTATACGATATTAAATCATCTCCAGCATGAGGCTGGGGGAATTTAATCGTTTAATTACGAGTTTAAAAAGTGAAATTTCGTAAATCACCATTGAGTGAGTCAGAATTTTAGGAACCAGAGGATTTTCAATTTTAGAATTCGATACGACGCATAAGTATTAAGTAATCTCTAAAACACTTAATTTTTAATTATAAACGTTGTGTTGTATCAACAAGTCTTAGTCTAGTCTCTTTTTAAAAACTGTATAAAAAATGTGTAATGTGGCAAAATTCAATCACGCAAAATCTTTAAAAAAATCATAAATTTTCATTCAATAACTATAATTGTATATTGATTCGTTCTTGATCTTATTATTGCGGCATAATAATACATTTTTTTATAATTTTTACACAGTGTTAAAGTGAAAAACATAATCGATTCTTTCACTTGAATCGCGTAATTTCGAAACCGCGTAAAAAGAGATTTCGACGCCCAATCATTGAAACATCAACAAATCAACAAGCCGCAAACGTCTGAAAGCCGTCGAAAAGCGAAAAAATCAACCACCAACCCCTTTTTTTCGCGTGCGTCACATAACACAGAAAGCGAGCGCTTTTTCGAAACAATGGCCGCGTTGTGGCGACCATTGTTGCGGTTCAAAAGTTAATTGCGTCGCCAAGGGGCCCTCCTCTCCCACTCGCTCTCTCGCCAATCAAAATTTACCTGCGATAAGCCCTACCTGCACAAAACCGCTTATATTATACGGTGTAATGTTGTTATTATTATACGTTACGTGTACCGGCCGCGTTTTCGAGTTCACGCGCGCCGTTCCATGTATGGGAGAGTGCGTGCGTACTTTCTCGCATGGTTCGTGTCGTCGAACTCGGATGGCGATTTTTTAAAAGGAAAATTGCACTTTTTTTCGAATTAGCTATTAAATTTGAGGGGGTACACGATGAAAAATTTAAATTGCGAAAATAAGATTTCGGGCCAAATTGCGGTTGGATATTTTTCGTAAATTAATATGTCACTTAAGCCGTAGTAAATTTAAGATTATTTTTCGAAATTATAGTAATAAACGTAATTCAATGTATGCGTTCACATGAAAAGAGTTTAGATATTCATCGAACCGAATACGTAAATCATTTTTGCAAAAGTCCATTAATTTACTTGCGGCATGCGATGCGTCTCGATTTTTCTTTACTTTTTTCGATCGTTAAAAAAATTCATACCATAAGCATGTTAAATTTATCAAGACATCTTCACTCGATTTTCGATTGTTTGCAAATTCTATGTATTACACAACGATGGCATTGTAGCTATAACGATAGCGGCGCGAGAACAGTCTTCGTCGACCGTTAAGATAGCACGGCGTTGTTCTGGATTAGCATTCGGCTACGAAATTGATACATAAGCCTCTCCACAATTACGTGTAACAATTAGGTTATAGTCGTAACGTGTTCCCAAATAACGACTGAGGGTTATTAACGAAACTGCGACTACGTGCCCGACGCGGAACGTTCACTTATGAACACCCCCAACTCGTACATAACGTATTCGCGAAATACACTTTACTATTATACAATTTGGATCTATTTCTATATACATGAAACTTGCAATTTAAATCAAATAATATTTTATCACAAAAAAGTTTCATTAAAGAAAGATGTGCTCATTATAAAATGATTGATGTTACACAAGCACTTAAATACTTAATAAATCCGTTGCATATACTCTTAGAATCATTACTAATGATATAATTCTGGTGAAAAAAAAAATACAGAAAAACCATTTATATAATCACAACACACAGTAACGAGTCAGATTCGTACTATGTGCAAAGTTAATAGGTAATATCGTCGACTAATGACGCAACGACGCACACCCTAATGCCGCCCATGGGAATCAAAGATTTCGTATTACGACCACTCGCCGTTGCCACCGAGAAAACCATGGAACCATGGGGTGAGTGGAAATTCACGTACACACCATATCTATAAGACATAAACGTGTGTAATGTATGGGAAAGTCTTTGTGCGCGATACGATTAAGCGGCAGAAGAACACTCTTAATTGTCGCATTGCTAATATGATTGATAGCATTTGTAATCAATGTTTTTTGATTTTTTTATGAGGAAAAATGTCTGAATTTTCGATGTGTATTGTATTTTTTTTTAGTAATGGATGAAATAATTATTTGATCTTTTTATGACAAAAAAAAATAATAAACCACAACGTGTCCCAACTGTATAGCACATCCATACGAACCACGTTCGATTCTCCTTGACCATTTTCTCAACCGTGGGTCATTATTATTGGTTCGCCGTCGTTCCGCCGCCATTGTGCCCCTTCGACTGTGAAGTTCCTCTTCGGCGGGTCGGAAAAGCGCTTTTCCCGGCGCCGACTTTTCCGGACGAGTTTTCCCCGCCCTGCACGGCCGAGCGACTTTAATTCCGCCGATTTCGCGCCGTCTCGAAGGTTTTCCGATCTTCTGTATGTGGGTGGGAGGGTGTGCTATGATGATTTTCGCGCTGATGAAGTGCTAATTTTTACGTCCGTCGTAAAAACGGGCCGCGCGGTCGTAAAGCAGTTATCGCACTCGCGCGGACGTTTACTGCCGATAAATGTCCGATCGACTCGCAAATAACGACAACAACACAACACATGCTGTGATGGAATCCGTGCTCGGAATCGTATTGTGGGGTTGAAGAAGAGTGCCTTATGCAGGAATAAGTATTATGATTCTATATATAGAATTTAGTGAAAAAAAATGTAATTAAATTGATAGATTTTATGAATATAAATGTGGGTTGAGTTGCTGACATTGGGAGCGATATATTATGAATGTAATTTGACAAGTGTGTCCTTAGTGCGATAAATGCAAATTTTGCATGTTATAAACGACATGATGACATTTTCGAAGACTAATAGCGTAATATTATCGTCAATGTTAACATCTGATTAATGGCGTTACAATATCAAACTATGAATTCATCTTTCTGGCATCTGTCGATTGATTTTTCAATAACATGTGAAAAACATAATAATTTATTACGAAACTATCAAGAATGTAAAATATGTTAACGTTCACGATCGACTTTAACGCCGCTCCTATGATAAATATCTAACCATTAAAACATATCATAATCATCGATTTCAAATAACAATTTCCACTCTTTAAAAGCACATATTTTACAACGCGATAAAATAAAAATAAAACACACACTTTCGAACGACACACGACCTCACACCATCCCCAAGTATTGACCGAACATTTCCAGCACCTAGGCGAACGATGTCTCCGTGTAATTTCGAGGTCCTCACCTTGTTGCCGACGAAGGGTAAATACAAGAAGATATTGCGACCGAACGACACCCCCAGGAGTGATAGTGAGCCTTTCCGAATGGCCTACGAGATAGCCGCCGGAATACCCCTTTAATGAACTGCTCGCAGCCCTTATACGAAGGGCAGCACTCGACACACAGACGGCGACACTTTCGAGGCCCAAATAATTTATTTGCGTAACAGTTTCGGACCCTCGAAAGTGTATGACCGTGGTACCCGAACATCCCTGTTTTCAATAGTGTACGAAAGTTTCTTGTACGTGTTGCTAGAATCGGTAGATTTTTGTATGTTATTTAATTTTTTTTTAATCAAATTTATCAATAATAAGAAAATATTATTAAGGTATTTTTCGTTTAATAAGGTAATCATTTAACACGATTTCTGTTTCGTCGGAAAAAAAAATCGCTTTTTGATAAAATTCTGATTTTACTGAGCAATTCAAATTATTGTGAACGTTTATGATGCACCTGTGCCCTTTTTTCTATTTAAAAAATACACTTAAAGAAATCAATATGTATAAAATTTAGTTTCTTGAAGACTTCTATATGAATCACTTATCTTAAATAAATTGTCAGTCCCAAATGAAATTAAAAGTGATAATATAATTTTAGATACAATCTCAACTACATTTTTATACAAACATAATTATGTATTTGTATGGGTAAAATAAAAATAAATAAATACGCAAAAGTTGACTAATTAACATTTATTTAATTTTCTAAAAAAAAATAATATCTATCTTTCTCTTTTCCACATATTAATAAGACTCATTTAGCACGATTTAATTTCACATAAACGAAGATATAATCAGTATGTCGGCAAAATTTTAGTAATCGACATACATTAAGGATCTTTCAAAGAAAATAATTTTTATATAAGACTTGTCAGATTGCGAACACAAAACGAACATAAATACGGATCCGACAAGAAAACTTTCACACAGAAAAAGAATTACGACCGCTTTGCGTCCGCATCGTACAACTCATTGTGCACTTTAACGGGGTTGGGATTTTTTCCGTTTCCGAGGTGTACACTTTTTGGCCATGGGGAGGCTTTCGGGGAAGCAAAAAACTTTCGCGAAGAATGCGCGGGATTTTTCCGTGCAAAATGCAATTATCGCCTCGCGTATCGGCTCCTTTTCAAATTCAAATTTCGTTCCGGGGCGCGCGCTAGAGACTTTAATCAGAGGCAATCCATCGGCATCTGCCAAAAGAGAGGGCCGACTCGTAAATTGGAAAAAATAGCAGATAAGGGGTGGAAGAACACCCCATTCTGCGTTGCGTATAGTGTTATGTATTGCGCGCGGCAGTGGTCTCCAACATGTCTTCGGAAAGGTTTTTAATAAATAAACTCGAAATTAAACGATTAAATTCCTCTAGACTCGTGCCGGAGATGATTTAATATCGTATAATTGCGTATTATTAGTCAGTGTACGAAATTTCAAATCGATCGGAGATGTGGTATTTGAGATCGAGGCCGATCTTTGTTTTCGTAAAAGCGAACATACAAATATATCCGGAAAGTGAAGTTAATAAAAGCTTGAATGAATATAATAGCATCATGCACATTATCAAATTGAAATTGGATTGAGTTTTCATTTGATTTTCTAGAAAAACTTAATACAATAAATTCGTTCTATACAACGTATTTTTTTATATGAAATATATTTTTATTGAATGATAACGTGAATTCACATCGTATTATAACTTTTTCGATAGGAGTTCAAAATTTTGATATATTTTAATGATTAACTATATAAAATCATACCAAAAAAAACAAACAATAAATCAGATTTCATAAATAAACTTTAATTCACTCTCGAATCCATCAAAAAAATCTGCTATTTTATTCAAACTTAAATCAAGCAGAGCACACACAACAAAAACTACTCACAAAATCCTTAATTAGTCACGTGTAATAATTTTATCATAACTTTTTCGATAGTATTTCAAAATTTCAATACATCCAATCGATTAATCATACAAAACCATATAAAAAAATCAGACTTCATAAACATTCATTTAATCTCGAATCCATCAAAAAATCCCCAATTTCATCCAAACTCAAATGCACCCAACCTTATCAAGCCACACAACGAAAACTACACACAAAATCCTTATATTAGTTACGTGTAATTTATCCGAAAGCGAACGACACTACCCACCACACACACACACACCATCCACCACCCGACGTCATTGTTTCCCTTTTTCATCTGGGAAGCAGAAGCGGAGCAGATAAGGTGCGGCGTGGGTCACGGTGGGAGGTTCCACCCACCACCCCAGCCCCGGGGGGTGGTTGTAGGACCACCCAGGGGGGTTGTGTGTGTCGAGGGGTGGCGGTGGGTGTAGCCTGCTGCGACAATTTATCATCGTGGGCGAGGGGAGGGCTGTGCGGAGGATTGGGGAACGAACTGAGTGGAACGCGGAACCAGCGCGACAACGACAACCACTTCAGGGATGCAACAATAAATGTGTATTATATTGTATTGGATGGTTGTTGTTTTTTTCGACGGTTCAGATTGTTCTTTTGGGTTAAATTTCGTTTGAATTGAAGCGAATGGTTGAGTCTTAATGGATCTGTACAATTGTTGAAATTGTAATTTGTCAATTTAATAATATATTTATATAGAATTTTCGGCGATTCCCTGAAATATTGTCGTGTCGTGTTTCATCCCTTACAGCAATTATATTCGGTACGGTTCGGCGTTGTAGCGCCTCGTGGTACCAGGTGAATTCTGCAGATTACAGAACTCCACCCACTCGGAGGGTTGCCATCGTTTACATACACACGTACAATAAATTCATACCTAAATATACATCAAGCGTTTTCCAAATATTAAAAACAAGCGTCTTGCGACACGTCCACGGACCGAAAAACTGGTGAAAATCGCGATTTATAGCCTGCAAGAGATGGCGAGGTTTCTTTACGACCACGCCGAGGGACTTCGCCCCTGGGGGCGCCGCCCTTAATGGACACTCACGATGTAAGAGTGCATTTTTACTGCGTCTTTTCCGCAGTGGACACGTCGGGTTTGCCACGTGTGACGACTTCCCACCGCGGACGCGATTAATTATTAAAATCGATCTGCAGTAGTGTGTACGTGCTGAAAATGGACGATTGTTCACGTGAGATCACGAAGGTGCTCGTCGAATCGATCGTTATTTATTCAAGTTTCGATCACGAGAAGTCGTGAAACTTGCGAAACATTTAATGAAACGATTGAATTATGCGCAAAAGTAATTAAGTACAGGTATCCCCCGATCTACGTGGTAGATATGTTCCGCGAAAACCCGCGTAAATTGAAATCGCGTAAAAAAGTATATGTACCCATACAAAAAAAGAGATAGGTTCAAGGGAAAAAAACGCGTAAATTGAGACATGAAGTCTATACTAAATAGGAAGATTGGTTCTGGAAATCGCGTAAAAAAAGTCTAACAAAAAAATAAAGTTATATTAAAATAAGATTTAAAATATAATTAAATTAGATTAAAAACGAAATAAAATCTCATCTCACAAGCTCTAAACAAATAATATGTAAGTATTTTTACCAATTTTATTTAAAAAAATCACGCGAGAAAGTATTGCGATACGCTCGATAATAACAAACCTCAGACTAATTAGCGAGGTGGACTGCTTAAGAAAAAAGGAAACGGGAGAGGGGAGATAAACGGTCATCGATACCGGTGTGTGCCTGACCGTTATTTTTATTTAACCAAATAGACGTCATTATGCAATATTGTAATTAATTAACTAATTTATAAAAAAAAATATTATTTGCTTAACCACGTTAAAGTGAAATCGCGTAAAACAGGTACCCGTAAATCGGCGAATACCTGTAGATTACGCTCTTGTTTTTAGCACTAATTACTCATCCCTAAACCGAATTTACGAACCTCTAATAAAACTTATCCACGAAAGAAAAAACCTAAAATCATAACACGTACATAACAATCGTTAACGACGCGAAAATGGATGGGCGTGGGCTTCGGAGACATTAAGGAAATTAGAGACGCAGATGGCCCGCGGACCGAGCACAACAGCCTGCTTCGGAATAAGCCCACAACACCGCCGAAGCGACCCGCCACTCGAAATTGGGGCAATTAACGTGGGGGAGGCTAGAACACACACACATACCACCCAAAAGGAAAACTGACAGCGTTTTTACGGCGGAAAATCCCGAGGAGAGCGCCCGCTCGCGAGAAGAAGCTAATGGATTAAGATAACGCCCTCGTGAGGGCCGCGGAAGGGGATGGGCGTTTGTTGTGGCATGCTAATGTGCCTTTACGGTTGATTAATGAGGTGAGTTAACAGACGGACGGACAGAGAGTTGTCGAAGCACGTGTGCGTGAGACGACAATCGCATTAACGGTCGGCTGTTGCCTACGCGGGGAAAAATTAATATCGCAAATTGGGCGGCATTACGATGATTGTCTTTAAAGCAATCGTGAACGAATATGGTTATATGAATACGGTAGAATTTCGATTGTCTGGGCTGAACGGGGATTGAGATGGTCCGGATAGCAAAAAATTTGGATAATCGAGATATGAAAACAAAAAAAATGAATTTATTGGAAATAAAATGAAATTTACATCAGTTTTCGTTGTGTATAATTATGCACACAATCTTTAAGTATTTTTTAAAGTCAATTTATTTTTACTATTTTTGGTTATTTGATACTGGCAAAATTTGTGAACATAACATAAAATCGTAATGGTAGTGTATTCATCAGTTTCTAAGATAATAATTAATTAAGTCATAATTTTTATCGCTATCTGTGAGAAGTTTTTTCTAACTCCGAATTTTTCAAACATTGATATTATTCTATTTTATATGAAACAATTGTTTTTGAAAATAAATTATGTTACTATCACTATAAGGTTTTAGTTTGGTTACTAGCATAGTTGAATCTGTGTCATAAGTCAGTACAATTCTGTTATATACTCGTAAATTTTTGGACGCATGTTGTGTAAAAATATCGTAAAATCTGCTATTTATATAAAAAAAAATTATCAAAAATCCAGATAAAAGAGGTCTTACTGTACCTTGCGTTACGATGGAGGCATTAGAAGACTAAATGATAGAATGAAACAAAGCGAAACTCACCTGAAACAAAAGAAAAAGAAAATGAGTATTTTTATAGAAGAACACAATTGAAATGCAAATAATAATGAATTAAATCTCTCGAAGAGGATGTAAAACTGCACACGACTCTTCCCCGACATGTAAACAATTTGCTTAACAATAAAACGCATCGTCGTAAAAGCGCATAAAGGCGAATCCGCACGTATGCGAAAGAGCGAACGCAACCCGCTTTACGACAATCGCGCACACTTCAAATTTGACGACTGAATTATTCCGGCACATTCCTCTTTAGTGTTATTAGACGGCCATCACGCGACGACACCTTCCGCAAAAGAGAGACGAGCCAAGAAGCGGAGCAAGCAACCAGCAATTGTCGGCAACTTGTTGGCGTCGTTCGACACCCCGTGTTTTATGCGGCCATCAAACGGAACGACGGAGACGGGGTCGAGGGTTGGCAGATCAACCCTCGGTGGGGTGGCAGTGGGTGGAGAAGACGACGACGACGTAATGGTATGGGCCATCAGACGACACCAGACGCCGACTTGATGGACGCATAAAGACGACGGCAGGTGGCAAGGTCGTGGAGGCGTCGCGACGACACAATCCACCGCGTTATTATATTATGTATTGTATGCGTTTTATGGGTGTACGATGGGGTCGTAAGTGCTCAAATTTAGTGTGATCTCAGATCAACGCCGTAGATGTGAATATTTTAAGACATCGCCGATCGCTTACATGGCCCGCTTTGAATTTATCAAGCGATTTATGTGAGAATCAGATTTTAACCAGTTCGGAGGCATTCATATGTAATAAACCTATAAGACCTCATAAAACAATCCGAAACAGTAAACGCGCAATCGAACGACCCAATTCGAGTACGGCGGCCATATCCCGAAGTCGTAACCCATCGTCGTCATACTTTGATATGTGGGTTACTAGAAACGGAGAGCAGAGCCTACTCCAGCGAGAGTAGAATTCGGCTGGAGAGACGTGCAGACGACGACGACCGGGATATACGGAATTTACGACCGACCTCAAAAAGGGTGGCTGCGACGTCGTAAAAGCGACGCCCATTGTCACGGGATCCGTTATGTTCCATTCGCCGAAATTCCTCTTCCTTTCGCAGACAACTGCTATTGCCCCATTCGCGACGCCGTAAAACGATTCACCTCACGATTCAATCCGCACTAAATTATTTCCTGGTACACGTACGCAACGGGGACGGGATCGTGTCGTTCAAATTTTGGTATTGTGTAACTAATTGATGAAATGCGTCCAGAAATAAACGGCATTCTTTCCAAGTTAATATTTCGGATACGAGTCGCGGACGGAGTCCTTGCCGACATAAAAAGTGTATATAAAGACGCGCCAAGGTTTGCGACCTCGTTAAGTTTTGATGCTAAAAATGAAAAAAGCAAAGCGAAAAAAAGCGACGTCGATTAAATCGCTTACATCGTCGTCGCGGGGGGCCCTCGCAAAAAAGCGTCATTTTTCGTTTTTTTTCCGCCCCGCAGTACACAACGGCATCATAAAGGAAGTGCTAAACTTGTAAAGCGTAATTTCATGCAGTGCTTCGACCTCCGGTGGGGAGACGACGAATTTTCCATTCATTTTCCGCTGCACAGACCCCGGAGGAGACTTCAACGCTCACGAATTGAGACGTCGGAAAATTTCAGAAAAAATACGCGATAACTTGCATCGATCAATTAATTTTGTAAAGCAGATGCAATTAAATTATAGCAGATATTATCGATAAAAGGATTCGAATCCAACATTTTCAAAATTTCAAAAAATAAAGCAAACCCAACCGAGACACGACCGATAGGATATAAAGTCGAAAAATACGAGCGTCCGGCGCCTCGAATCTAATCGGAAAAATGAAACAGAACGAAAAACGTATGATATACGACCGCGTTAAATATGCTCGGCTCGTAAACGTATAAAATTTAGCACGTGCACGTCTCTCCTATATTATATATAAATACGGGAATATAAAACGGAAAGCATGAGCGAGAAAAGACAGTACGTACTTATATAAGGTCGGACGACACATAAAAGCGTCTCGTCGTAAAAGAAATGCACCGGCTGTTCAGCGGTGGCCTCCTCCTCGTTCTGGTGACTGTTAAAACGGCAACGAGCCCCTCGTAAAATGTGGGTCATATCATTCTCATTCGGCTGATTGTAAAATTACATATTCAAGACGCCGTTGGGCGGTCTCGTCTATGGGGCGGGGTGGGCGCCTCATGCATACGAAAGGAAGCCTTAACTTTCTGTCGCTTTTTCGCGGATAGTTTGCTCAATGATGTACGAAGGGTTTGCCGTTTACTCTATGTTTATTGTGTGTGTTTATTTGGTTCAATTATGAAGCATTTTAACGAAATCTATTTAAATGAAATTAATGTTTGAAGATGATTGTGTGACGCTGAATCTTATAATACTTTCGCCCATCATTTTGTACATTTACACGGAAATTACGCCCGAATAAAACCATAAAACGACTCGTACATACTGAAGGATCATCTAGCTGAAAAAAAACGGCCGCAAAGATAGGCGAGACACTAGGAAATCACTTTTGTTCGGCAGTAAAAGTGGCAGAGGCCGCAGGGGCGTTGCACCGCATCGACACCGGAGGCCCTCCCACGTCATAATAACGTGGAATAAGCGAAGCTTATCTCGCCTCCTAAGACCCCGACAACGACCCATCAAAATCGTAAGACTTAAAAGGTCCCGTCGTAAAATACGCCCGCTGAGACGACGACGACGTGAAAAAAAATTGCGAGAAGATTGTGCGACGGTGTGCAGTCGAAAAAATGCGAGGGTCGTACAATCAAAAGACGCCTTTAAAATTTAATTTGAACGAAATTGTTTGAAATTTTCACATTCAGGAAATCATATAGACTTTATAAAATCAATATTATTCAAAATCAAGACAATAATTTAAGTTTGATCATTTGTATGTATCGAATAAAATTTTTCAACTTTTCCTTCTTCAAAATGATAATTCGAGATAGCTTTTCATCCTGGATGTTTAATTACAAATGACAAACGAAATTACGAGAGTTCATAAATCAAAATTTTCAGTAAATTTAATCAAAAAGAGATTGCGAATTTTGATTCTATGACCCCCCCGTGCACAAAAAGAAAAAACGCAAATGACTTGGCGCACCGCAGGGGACGTATTGCTGCGAGATATTCTTCTCACTGCAAGAACTAGGGGCGTTTTGCATTTTTATTTTTTATTCATTCAAGTCTTTTCAAAATTTGACTCCAGAGTAATCTTGGATGTCGTCTATTGACGTCTTACTGTTTTAATCGGTCGTTTGGTTCTCTTTATGTGCGACTTTGAAAAGTGATACTTTTGATGTGGAAACCTGCGATTACTTTCCAATACCAATTTATTATATATAGAAAAATTATTCCAAGGAACATTTTAATCGGACGTTAAAATATAGCATGCAAAATAACGCTGAAACGATTCGAAAAATCCAAATATTTGCAACGCCACGTAAACAGAGCACGTCTAACAATGTTGCAAACTGATCGATTATAAAATACGAGAATGCACATGCAAAATACGACTGGCATGCGAGCGAATTCTCGACATATTCAAAACGACAAAACACTTTTACCACTATCCGATAAGAGCGCATAAATCATCGAATTAGATACGACGAAACGAATTACCCGAGCGAGTGCGCGTTATAAATTAACCTCGATGTCTCAATGTGTACCAACACACGCGTCTAATAAATATTACGAAAACGACAGTGCGTACAACTTTTAAATAATAACCGCGATGATTAACTACGGATACCGACTCAGATCGTCGATAGTGAAAACGTTGAAATATTGCACGCAATATATTATGCGAGCTTCGATAAGTCGACGAGCGCGTTCCCCCATCGCGATACAGTGCGGAAAAAATATGTAAAAATAGATCTAATAAATAATACTCGATAGTGAAAAAGTGAATTATAAATAAAAGAAACCAGTTCAGATTATTATCGGGGACGTTGAATCGTCAACGTACATAAATCGGGCTACTCCCGGGAGACGCCTCCCGAAAGCCCGTAACTCGAATCACACGAGCTAATATCGTTATATATTACGATATTATGCATGCTGAGAATATCGGAGATTCCCAAATACTCCGAGATAGTGAAAATTTAAATTATATTTAAAGTTAGAGTAAAATTTCGGATGTTAAACGCGCACGATATCAAAGGCACTTCATATTCAAATCCCGCAATTAAATCGGATATAAATCAAAATACAAATTAAGTAAAAGTGACTAATGTTATCTGGGGGCTACGCGCAACACACTTTGATGACTCGTGTGGCATACGAATGTGTATTTTATTAGAAAAGTCAAAGTTTCTCTCGCGCTCCGGTATTATTGTCGTGCGTTATAAGCACCCGATGGCGATGACAGCCAACAAGCGCAATAGCGCTCGCAATATTATAACGTTTTCTCGCTTTCGAGAAGCGAAAACCTCTCCTCTGGCTGTAGTGGGATTTACAGCTGAATAATTCACCTGGGCACACGTTGAATTTAATAATAAGGCGCCGCTGAAGGGAACGGGGCATGCCGAAGGTTTATATGCATTTATAAGGCGCCGTTCCCGTGACCGCCGTATCCCATATGAAGAACACACACTAAACGTTTATAATAATGAAATACTGAAAAAAATATCTTAAAATGGTAACTTGAATTAAATTTAAAATAATATTTTTCATAGATCACAAATTTAGGATAATGTACGCAAGAATCATGATAAAGACGATTGAGAAAACCTGAAACTTCATATCGGCACAGTGAAAAAAAATCACTAGGATTGAATAATAGTGAGACGATAGTGTCTGAAGAAGATCGCATATATTAATATTATAAGTTTTTTCATCCCTGACTCGGCGTGGGAGCGTTCCAGGTGCTGCCAAGTGTTGGGAGCCGTCTGGGACTACGACGATCTCTATAAGACCGGTGGCATATGCAATAATAATGTGGAGATATATGAAAATAATGGTGCTCATATTGCAAACACTCGCACACTGCATATAGAAAGAGAGAGGCACGCAAGTATATCGGCGTGATAACTTTGCGAACCCATCTTTTCAACGCGGCCATAATATCGTACATAAAATACGCTAGTGTGCAAAATGGATGCCGAAGTGCGAAAAGATGGGGAAAAATACACGTCGATGCAAAAATCACGAGTGTGAAGATTTATTTATGATCTCAACATTAACATAAAATTATTTTTCAATTAATTAAACAGTAGCACGTACAGAATTACCTCATTCCTATTTAAGCGGATCGAATCGTCGCAAAATAGACTACCGGAGGCAAAACCAAAACCAGACAACCCAGCAACGGGTAGCAAGGAGGCTGTATTAAAACTAGACAGATATACAGATAGGAACACTTTCTGTCTGCGATGGCATGCACGGGGGGCGAATGGCAGACAAAGAAAACCATGATGCGCGTTAATATTGTATGGAGCCCGCCTGCACACACACAGTTTCCACCAATAATCTTGCTAATGTTTCGCCGTACCTGCCATACATAATATATGGTGTCGAATTGAACACTGTGCAGGAAAGAGAAGGGTAGCTAGACGTGTTGCCGTTGTATATTGTATGGATCGGAAAGGCTGTGTTGGTCGGAAAATTCGTATACGTGTAAAGGATTGTGAGGTCGTGTGCGAGTTCGATGTAAACGGGAAACGTATTGAATAAGTTAGACCCTGTGCTTTGAATGTATGAAAGCGTGTTGCATTCGTTTGTATAGAATGTCAAAGTATTGGAGATGATTTTTGCGAGTTAAATATTTCACATTTACTAGAAATAATATGAAAATTCGAATCAAATTCTATTGAAAATAATGAACCTTTATCGAAAAGAATCAATAAATAGCACGACATATCCTAGGAAAAACCAACGGAAACGTATCGATTTCGCTTCTAATTCGACACATACCCCAGAGCACAAATAGACGGAACTCACGTACATATAACGAGTCGCTAAAACGCAAAACGGATTAAATTCTCAGAGCCCCATTGTTCGACGCGAATAAAACACGTCGTAGCAGCGCGCACAACCCATTATCCTTGTATCGGTATATAAGATACATAATGCATGGAACGTTACCGGCAACAGTAACATTGCCGAGGGACAACCCCCAATTAGGGCTGTCTTTTTTAGAATATCCAAATCGACTATTTCCAATTATCGCCATAGTATAATTTCGATGATTGACAACCCTGCGCGTAACTTCGAACCCTCCTATGCGATGTAACCGAATTAGTCCTACAGAAAGGTGTACCTCCCATTGTCTGTCCCGTGTCTGTTAACTGGGTAACGCAACACCCCAACCATTGTAGAAACCGCATTCGGGCAAAAATGGGTGAAGATACTCCTTACACGTTCCCCTCCGGTATTATATCCCTCCGAGAGTGCCCGATTAACTAACTGTCGGAATTCGAATTCGTACACAATGCGCGCGTATTCGATTACATCGTTTATACAAATTATGCATATTCGGACAATTCGAAGGATTGAAATTCGGTGACGCTCCTGATGGCACGTAGATCTGACACGTGACACATCCTCGTGCCGGCGCACTTTGTTCTTGTAATTAACGAACGGAAGCGAATTCGCGATTCGGGCTCTCGGATCACGTATACGAAATCTGCATACACGATTGCATTCTACGTGCATTCGGTCGGTTCTACGTACGGATTGATTAATTGTCGCAATTAGCGAACGTGTGCGGCCGCATATCGGAACCGCCCTCCTATCTGTCATACTATGGCCGCATTTGAAACGTCGTTTTTCGCGGTACACTCATATCACGATTTGTATGATTACCTTGTCAAAAAAAATAAAAAATAATATTTTTTTAAATCCCACATCATATTTTAACAAATATATACGACGACATCAAATTATAACCTTGAAAAATTAACTAATACTAAAAAAAATCATAATTTTCAAATGATTTCTGATCATAATATTTATCTACTGATCATGTAAATTATCGCTTAACCCAATAGACTCCATGCGTTCAACGGCCGTTTGACATCAGATATGTAAATGTTCAATTAAAAGAGCGCATAGATTTTTTTAACGGAACGATCAATTAATATTTTATATTATAATTAAGTACGGTATTTATATTTCGATTCTAATCAGCAATTTATAATAGCGCAAATTAGTTCCGTATGTATAAATTGAATCTATTTAACATCTGTTGGCATGCGTTTAATGTTGTGTTATGCAATTTTTATTCAGTCATAGAATATTAGTTATAAATAAATTGGATATGCATGTTGTGTATTGCATATAAAACACATTTAACGACTCGTAATTACTAATTGAGATACTTAATAAATTTTAAACGCGAAATCTACGTAATAATGTTGTTAAGATTAATTAAAAAGTGTAATGAATCCTACAATAATTATAAAAAAAACCGTTGAATCAACAATTTATACAATGAATTATCACTACCATCCCAAACTACATAATTTGCTAAATCGGTGCGACACAGTACCCCAACTGGCCACACACGACTTTCGCACTGACTTTGCAATGCAATGCAATGTGCATCGTGTGCATCGCACGACCCCGGTTCTAATTAGATAGAGCACAGTTTCCCCTCGTCGACCGATGCCAACAACAAACACTCAATAGACAATGAGTTAACGCAAATGTGATTAGCCTTTGTTCGGAGACGTTGCCGAACAATGCACGGGGAAGCAGGACCCCACGAATTCGTATCGAAGGGTCCCTAAATATTTTCCTGGATCCTCTGCCATGAGAGTGCTCGAATTTGCGGAAATTGCTCTGGATTGTTGGTGCATTGGAAAGTTGAGAAAAATAATTGTGGGAGTGATGTTGTTTGGGCGTTTTAAATTTTTTTTCTGAGGACTAATATGATTTTTATGAGAATTCTTGAATTATTGGTTGATCAGGGATTACTGAAATAAGTGACTAGTGAAATGATCTGTAAATGGTTGTGATTGAGTATCAATAGCTTAAAACTTCTAGAAGCAATGAATAATGACAAAAAGTATCGAATATCAAAAAGATTTTGACTTTCATAAGACGTAATATGTACAGACTAAAGAATAAGCTAGGGTTTGCATTGGGTTTGCCGGTAAATAGCCAAAAAACGTACCATCGGTAATTACCAGTAAATTGGGAAATTGGAAATTACCGAAAACGATTTTATCGCGAATTAAGGACAGATATATAAGCATATTATAACGAAAGATTAATGCGAAAAAAATTTTAAAGAACGCTTTTATGAGCGTGAGGGCGCCACTATGTTTTTGTGAACGTAAGAGTGGGTGGTAATAATTTATTTTAGTTTCAGCACTAAAAGTCACATATAAAATATATGTATGGATTTATATGACATTATCCATCTATAACGTGTGTGAAAATATTTAGGTCTCAATCAAGGATACTGTTTTTAGTAAAGGTAGCCATATACAGTTGTTCTTTAATCATTTAATCTACATATGTTAGTCTATTTTTTATTTTGTAACCGGAAAAATTATTTACCGTTTACCGATAATTGAAATTTGACGGTAAATTGCAAGCCCTAAGAATAATGATACACAATCAAAAAATATCCAAGAAAGAAAACTTGAGAGGTTGTACAACACAATCAAAGACGACTCTGTAAAACCATCAAACCGTAATATCATAAAAGACACATCGTGATTCCGAAGCACATAGTATAAAACTACTTAACCCCACCGCGTCCGCAGTTTGATTAATTTTCGTCCCGAAAGTCAATAGTCCCCCGCCGGCGGCAAATATGTGCTCACGGAAAAAGCAAGGGTTGTGTGTCCGTGCGCAAACAAGTGTCAGTATTGAAAATCTCGCGGGAGTAATTCCGAAGGTAAATATTTTATTACTTCGGCGCAGTGTCGAGATTTATTGTGCTGCACACACAAACGATACAGAAGCGAGGAGGGCCTCCTCTTTCTCTATCTCTCCCGTTGAGGTAATTGTTTCTGATGCCCTCTGCAGGTTCGCTAATGGATTATGAATCTCCTTGGGCCGTGGAAGGGTTGGTTGACGCTCCGTGTATTTTTAACAATTAAAAAAGCGGCGCTGAACCACTCCCCCGATCTGCGAGTCGTCCATTTTGCGATGCAGGGTTAAGAGTAATGGTTTCGGAGAGGGTTCCGTCGGGCGAACACCTGATGCCAATGATGCTAGGGGTTTAATTCTGTCGAACAATGAGCTACGTTGCTTGTGACTAAATAAATTAATTATTCACATTTTCGTAGTGTTCCGTTGGCGAATCGTGCTTTTGTTGGAAATATTTACGTTTCGAATGAATTGCGAAGTTAATAATTGCAAATATTAGATTGCGGACAAAGTGTATACAATGATCAAATTTAATATTTAATAGTCTCGTTTCAGTCACGAAAACATTTATTTAATCAAAAAAACAAACGTTAAGCTGTCTACCGTTATTACATTGACATTTTCAATATAACGTTCCTCGGAAATTGATACGGAACGAAACCGAAAACATATGAAATTCCTTTCTCATAGTTTTGCGGAATTTCTTTTCGCGCACACACGAACACAATTCATAATATATATTACCCTCGCTAGAACATTGGGAGTACACCCAGAAATATATACAACAACATAAAGTACACGAACGCGAGAGGATAGGGGACGGCTGGCAAACGGCAAATTGTCGGCGGGGTAAATCCCCGTGGAATCTATCTGTAATCCATTAACAAATATTTTTATACATTACATAAATATAAGCCTTATACACGCGCAACAGCCATCTCTTCCCCCAAGAAAACTCGACCGAGGATCGTTCGTCCCTCAGGATCCCGACACTCTCCTTTGTTCGACCGCATCTCGAGAGAAACCGAATCCGAGCCTCGATATATATATTTTCCTTTCGAATTTAGAAATATTCAAATCGATTTTTCTCATAAAGAAAGCGTCTTCGGTCCGTTCGCAGTGCCCGAGGCGGTCGTCAAGTGCATTCACCGGGACGAGATCGCATTATACGTATGCACACGCGTCTCATACACGAAAGCATTATAATTCTTCGTGTCCATCGTCTCCGAAGGTCTTCGAACGAGCTGATCTTCCACGTGAACCTCAGGAAGAGAACCTTTCGAGACCCCCGGCGGCGGCGCCAATTGTGACGTTCTCGCGTTTCGTTCTCATGTACATAACGTATCCATATATTATACGTATGTATAATATGATGTTGTATATATGTATGAAGTACCTATATATTATACAGCCATAACAAAATTAATTTAAAATATTTTTTAAATACAATTACGATCCGTAAAACGAGCGACATTCATCACACGCAATACAGATTCCGCTTTGGCAACACTTTAAAATCTTGATCCCATAAATTTACACGTTCGAAAATAAATAGTACACGAATTGTGTCCGACTTAACAGTTTATATCAAACATATAGAATGATAACTCGTATCCGATATGTGCGTACAAGACGCCCGCTGCGACGAACCGAGGTGGTCGCGTCGCATCAACATGCAACGAAAAGTGCATCGTGTATATATAATACATAATATTTGTATTAAATCGAATTTATATATATCGAGGTGAGAGTTTTCGCGTTGACGATAACAGAGCATGACTGGCGGAATCGCGGTCGGACATGCCGGAAAATGCAGCCGGATTTTCACGTCGAACTTTTCCTGACGAGATAAGGATGGACTGCCGGGAATAAAAGGAGATAGACCTGCCCCAATAATAAACGGATGAGGGTCGAATGTTCTTGTCGTTTCCGATCGAAAAAAAGTTATGTGTATGCTGGGAAAATAACTGTTTTTCATGTTCGAAATTAATATTCGGATTCGGGTATTTCTATACGTTGAACTTTCGGTATAATACGATAATATATAAGCATGAATGAGAATGTGCAAACTATAAACGCATGTAAAGTGCATCCCGGAACTTTCATATTGCGTTGCGGTCACATTTGAAACGTGACATGGTTTCCGTTAGTCGGGGATTCATAAAGTTTGATTTAGTTGAAAACTGTTTTGAAATCCCCATGTTTATAATCTAAAGCTGTCCGTATAATATGATATTTTCGAGATACATTTAAGATAGAAATTTTTAAAACAATTTACATTGAAGGAATGTACTTGGAATATATATTTAGCCAAAAATTTAACTTAAATGAGCCAAAGAACGTTGTGTATACTGCGACCCATCAAAACAACGCAAGAATTTATTACAGCAATAACGAAAAGACAGAAATAATTTTAATGAGACGTTAAAAAACTTCGATCTCACGAAAATCTTTCAACATTATTCCGATCTTATAAATAAATAATAAAAAGTACAACTCACCAATTATTAACTTGAAGTATCGTTAAACCGGTATCTTGTGCTAACTGTTTCTTCTGGTCTTCTGAAGGGTACGGATGCTGCAAAAAACAAAACAAAAAAATATTTAGAAAAATTCACAGAATAAAGAACGGAAAAAATATTATGCGAAGGCGGTTCCTAACCGAACGAAAAAAAGCGGAAAACTTTTATTTTCCGATTTTCCCCAGACGACACAAGAGAAAGAGGAAAATCGTGCGCGTTCAAGAGTTAGTGATTCTCGGCCGATTTAGGGTTACGCACATCGGCGAAAACCGAAACGAGAGAAACAGAGTATAAATCGAAAATAAATTTGTTTTTGCACCCTTGTTTTCCCTATATATGTATGCGAGGGGATGAAAATCGACAAAACACACTTTCCAGCCTAGACGTGTGTATATTTTTTCGGGGGTCTCTTACGTCCACGCCCAAAACTTACGACACGAAAAGGAAAACACACCATAAATTCGACCGAGTAAACTACGTAAAAATAAAATGTTTTATATTTGAAATTACTATCCAGTTCGTTACGTCGAAATGAACGGTAAAAATTTTAACCGGACGAGAATAGAACCGACCACGAAACTAGTTGTGGTTTCCTCGAGTTCTTCTCCGGACCGTAGTCGTATTCCCATATTGTATATACGCAACTCTGTTTTAGAATAGTTGAAAAACCACCGTTTTAGTTTCCTTTTATAAAAAGCGTATATATGTATACACTTGGGTTTGTTTTTATGTCTCTTTTTTATGCGATTTTGAAGTTATGCGGTTTTCAAAAATAATGGAACCTATCCCTCATTTGTCTATAGAGGACAAAGCTTTTATATGCGAATGCACATAAAAAAATTTAAAATTATCACTAGTGCAAGTTACAACCGTTAAAATTTGAGTATGTATAGGGCGATGGGCGAACGGAATTGTTTTTAAAACTAATTAAATCATTACTTTGGAAAATCAACATGGTGGAAAAGGCTTTTTCTTTTACTTTTTCTCAAAATGATGTCGATAAATTGCTTGAGGGTACTCCCTTGAATGATTATGATATTATTGGTTTGATTTTACATAGCAGTGAAGAAACATAAAACGATATTGAAGTGAAATAAACTCTTGCCCCTCCCCCCCCCCCTACTGTAAAGATTATACAAGAAGCTAGTCAACTTTGTAATAAATTAAAAAATCTATTTATTGTGCATGACTTAAATTCTGTCAAATTCAAATATAATAAAGCAATTCTAAAATAAATATGTGTAGTTTTTCTTTATATGAATTTTTCATAAACTTTTTTTATGCGATTTTTGGTACATTCTATCACATTGATTTAAAGTTATGCGGTTTTAAAAAATAATTGAACCTAACCCTCTGTTTTCTATGGAGTTCAAGTCTTTTTTATGCGATTCCCCGTAGAACGTATCCATCACATAAAAACAGACCCAAGTGTATATTTATTGTATAAATAAAAAAAATCTCCATTACGATAAATGTTAGAACGAATCGAAATTACAATACTTCCGTTGTCTACATTCGATTAACATTGCAAACGGTAGTCAAAAGTGTGGGCGCATATTTATGACGAACACGCAAAAACAACTGCTGATCCTTCCACTAAATAACTACCGTACTCCTTGTAACGTCATAACGAGCTGCCCTTTCGGTAAACGAGACCAGATTTACGTCTCGAGCCCACCTCGGGGCATAAATCGCGACGACAAAACGCGAAACGATCGCATAAATACGATTTTAAACGAACTAGGCGCTAGCGATCAAATTAATTTCAATACCGAGTACGCGTCCGCAAACTCCGGGGTGTTCGTTCGAACATATAAAATGATATTTATGCGAGTGAGAGGCCGGCGAGATGCGAGACACTGATTGGCGTAAATTATGAACGGGCCGAGAATTCTCGAGATGCAGGGGATGCAAGAATTCCTCCGTGGACGCGTTATTAATTAAGTCCCGCGGTGAGAATTCGCGAATAATTGGCGGTTTCGGATTCCGGATCGTCGTCGGTCGAATTTGGATGGATTCCTGGATAATTCGATTGATTTTTTCATATGTGAGTTAGACGAATGTTGAAAGAAGAGTGAAATCTAAAATTTAAATACAGAGTTCGCAATTGGTTCAGCATTTAATATAGACGAAAAATTGTCAAATTGTCTAATAATTACAAGAAAGCTAAAGCTTGATATTGTGTCTTACAATTAGTTGTAATTATCTCCAAAACGGTTACTCTTACAAGTTATCACATCTTTTCTGTAGAAATTTCTTTAAGCTACAAATTTGAAGTACATTATATTTCTGTAAATGTGAAATTTAACGATATATTCACGAAAGACCTCGCATAAAATTTTATGCAAATTTCAAATCAACATAGACTTTTTTCATTATTTTATCAAGCTATCCTATGGTTTTTCAGAAGCAAATATCTTTATTGACTGAACTAAAATATAACGTTAGCGGTTCGCAACAAGCATCGAGTTTACTACGAACATTACCACAGACAAACTTTATTGTATAAAGATAATATTCGACATTCAATTGCAGCGTATTAACGAAGGAATCGCGAAATCGATTCAAGGCATGTCGAATTCGGATCCGGTCGAATTCAATTATTATTATTTTTTAAATATAAACGCGATTAACCTCTCTTGTGGATAAATTATGCAGATTGTTGGATCGCAGCAGGGGTGTCCTCGACCGCGGCCGTATCAAATTTCATTTCGACGAGACACGACGCAATAAACTCGACGATTTGTTGCGACGCCTCGTTGCAGCGAGTTGCAACCCGACGATAAATTCGAAACGGTGTGTGATGCACTATTTTTACACCTACTCCTTTTTGTTAACAAAAAAAAAATATGACGATTCGAATGTCGCGAAACGAGGCGGATAACGGAAGCATTGCTAAACTGTTTATACGTATATGGTAAAGTTTGGTCAATTTTATATTTTGGAGTTTATATATATTGACGTAATAAACTGTTGATTTTAATAATGATTGTTATGTATTCAATATAAACATTGGTAATAATGATTTTTTTTTTAAATAATACTCACTTTAAAGGACAATAATATTTAAACGAAAAAGACTTGTATAAATTGGCGAAAAGTCTTAATTAACATCAAGATTCATCGATAAATTTATCAGCGTTCATCCTTTCACAATAACATGTACAGAAACATGAAAGTTTTGCATACGTCAATCGGTCGCACTTTAATTACGAACGCATCGCAACATTTGCATACGCGAATACGAAAAATATTTGTCGTTATATGCAAAGCGATTTTTTTTCCGAATTTCCATATTTGATAAAACCGAAATTTTCGAAAAAAATAATTTTCGGAATATTTATACACGCGGCAATAGCGCAGGTGCCCCCGGGCGTATAAAATGCGCTTATAAATCATACTTGATTAAAGCGAAAGACGGCCGTTCGACATTTAAACATAATACGGCGTATACATTTGCGGACGGTGTCCTTTGTCCGTTTTCTTTCATATTTTTTTAGACGAAGTAAAAATTTCGAAGGAGATTACCCGAAGAGGACGCGAGGTGAGCGCAAAAAACGCACATAAAATGAAAATAAATAACGCATCGTCCCCGCGCACACACGAAAATATAAGTACGTAGGTGCATAAATAAATTTATATTTTATTTATAAACGGGGGTCCTGAAGAAAACGCACGAGTCGAATGGTAATTTCAGCTTTGCACGCGATACGGGAGGTCTCTCTCTGAGTAGAATGCGCGCTTACATGCATTATGGAGCCGCTCATTTGTTGCTAATGAAATCGATGCTACTCTAAAACCCATGACTATATACGTAAAACGGACACGTTCAATCTACCGGAATCGATTAAAAATATTTTTTTGATGATATTTCTAACAAATGTACTCAAAGGTAACGGTTTACTAAATATAAACTTCAGTTTATTCAGTTGGGAATAATGTGTATTTAATAATTCATGAATTTATTTTTGGAACGTACTGTGATGTGGTTGTTTTAAAAATATCTTTTTTAATATAAAATTTTTATGAAGTCGTTAAATTTTTCAATAATTTTTATAACAACGTACACGTCCAATCTTTCAGAATCGATTAAAATTTTTTTTTAATGAAATTTCTAAAAAATGTACTCAATAATAACAATTTACTAAACATAAACTTTAATTTTATCGATAGAAAATAATGTGTTTATAAAAATTAATGTATTTATTTTTGGAACGTACTGTGATGTGATTGTCTTTTTTTCAATATTAACATTTTATGAAGTCGTTGAATTTTTCAATAATTTTTTATCAACGTTCTGATTCGCAATGGAAAATTATATTCGATATTTATTCGAATGTTCAATTATATAAATATGAATTAAATAAATACGGTAGAGTATTAAAAAAATATATATATTAAATTTAAACCAAATACAAAGTAGAAAGTATTATTTATTTTTGAATCACATGAGTCTTTCGAACTTTTTATTGTCATATTATTATTATATTCAGTCGATGAATTTTTCAATATATTTTTTTTCAACAGATTCGCAATGAAACATTTCACTCCATATTTACTCAACTGGACATTCTATAAATAAAATATAAATACGATTTAAATGAAAATTCATGAATATTAAACATAAAAATTCTCATACCGAAACATCGATTCGACATGCATAATAAACACAAAAATTAACAAAAAACGTCGATCGATTGTCACAAAACCGGCGCATTTTAAAACCCGACCATCCTCCGGAAGATCCATTCAATTTTCCGGCTTTGCATCGAAATGCATTCAAAGTGCCTCATTTTTATTTTCGCATCTTAATTCGCACGTGCGAGCCATACAATAAAACAAACAGCGTGCACTTGTACGCGTACCGAGCATAAATCGCACACTGAAACTATTACGCGCCGGAATCATTGAAATCGCACGTCGGGGGCGCTATAAAAATAAATTTGAGAAGCGCTCGTCCCTGCGCTTCTCAAAAGGGTCCGTTTCGAGGAACTAAAACAAAAAAAATAAATATAAAGGGCGCGTTCCGAAGCCGCGTATATGATCTGTCGCGGGCGTCGTAAAAATCACTATACGGGGGATATAAACACGGAAACGTCAGGTGTTTTCAACTCTTGTGAATTTATTAATTTTATATTCAATATCCCCTTACGACTTGCAAAATATAGTCTAACCTATCGCATTGTCTTTATTCTATATCCCCTTACCATACGACTTGGGCTAGTGCAGCAAAATATAGCCTTAATCTCATTGTCCTGCAGTGGATAACTAACAGGTTGCTCACGATGATGAGATTCAATATGTTAAGAAGTTTTAAAGATAAAAATTCAATCATTCGAATTGCATTCGTAAGCGATGCGTATATTATACGAGCACACTAGAAAGAGAGTCCGGTAGCGTAGCCAATCTAAGTTTTCGTTATAAATTCCGCGTTATTTCCATTTCGAATTTCGCAAGAGGACCCTAGACCAGAGCCGGATAGCGAAAAAGTATTATGGCCAGAGCTGAAATGAAAAAAAGCTGACTATCCCTGCGTTATATCTTCTCCGTGCATATTGGCAATTTTATACGTTAACCCTCGGGGAATAGGAAAGAGTTTTACCTATTCGCACGGCGCACCTCTCCACCGAACTAGATGCATGGCGTTTTATATATTACGCCCCATAATGTATATCTGTGATATTGCCGTGGTATGGATACGTGTCTGTGCTATCCGTGAAGTTATTGTTATTGGAATAATGGTATTTTCCCACGTCCGCATAAATCCCGATATGGAAAAGCGGAGACGGAAACTATAACGTCGACGTACAACTCGCCGGAATAAATCCGTCTGAGGGAAAGAAAATCTGAATACGATCGATTACAAATCAAACATTTTTTTAGTGGAAGATTGTATTGATTTTTAACTGATGATTTTATGATCAAATAATTGCAATTATATCTGATTAACCAACATCATAACATCTGAAATATAAAGTAGCCATCGCGATCATATATCGACTGTGTCACTTATAATTTTACTTCAGTAATTGGAATATTTGGATCGAATAAACCCTTGACTAATATAAAAACATCCGTTTATATATGTATAATTTATATAAATATATAACAAATAAACTACTTTAACCCCACACGAGTTCTCCCTTCAAAAAAATAAAAAAATTATACATAACGTCCATATTTATAAGCTGCGCCGTATTTCAGAAATTCAAAACAATTTTTTTATTAAAAAAAAAATAGTCACCGCAACATCGGCGGTTTGAAGACTGAAAAAATACGAAATACCCATGACCGGGCTAGAATTGCGAGGTCTGGGGGACGTTTATTCAGCCCGCGAGACTCGTAACCCCATCGTCCGCAGTGGGCCCTCAGGAGCCACCGGGAAAACTCCGAGAGGAAAATTCCAAAAGAGGAATCCAGCGCGCCTCTATTTCACATGCATATATAAAATAATACGTAAGGAAGGAGAGAACGCACCGGGAAAAAGCGACCGACGTGTATATGTTAATATAATGGTCGCGGGGGCTATCTTTTTCCCGGATCAAATCTTGGAAAATCATGCGTGCCCGCTCTAAGTTATTGGATGAGTCGATGTAATCTCTTTGCCCCTCCACAAAAAATAAATACGACCGCAAAATTTAGATATGATATATACGTATAATACGAAACAATGCAGGTTGAAACTTTTAACACGGAACGACTTCGCAAAAGTCCATTCCCGATATCCTCTCGTCCTCGGGGACAACCGCACAGACGATCGACAAACCGAAAAAGAACTAAAAGAAACAACAGATCCGATCCGACCGATACGCCCGCTTCTCAAACGGGGGGTCGCGGCACGAATCATCAATCCGAGGGGGTGTTCTCGGCGATGACATGGAACATCCATAACGCGGACATCGCGTACGTGAGCTCACATATAATGAGAGAGACTACGACCCTGCACGTTTGCGAACCCTCTAAATCAATTGGGATCTGTGGCCAATATTAGATGTAATTTTTGATCAATTGATTGATCGGTGTAAGAATATTTAATTATTTTGAATGTATAAGAATATAAGATTCTCTTAAGAAGTAAATCGTTTAAAATTTCATCTAAATATAATATAAAAGGTGCAAACGATGGGATGGGTGAGACTCTGTTCTCGTCTCTTGTCAACCGGGGAGTATCATCGTTGACGTGCACGTCCGACATCGTTTGTTGACGTGCACGTCCGAAGTCATTTGTCGACGTCGAACGGACTCCAGATTACGCCACTTAGCCGCCTATTTGTACGTCGACGCGAATTTTAAATTCGCACATCGTTTTATGCAATGAACTTTTATGATATAGGATGAGCGAATATGAATGGCGTTTTTCTCGAAAGTATTCAAATTCGATGTGTTTTGTTTTAGAGCAGTTTACGATTTATCGTTTCGACCTGGTTCAAACGCGAGATTATTTAATAGATAACATTGTTCTTTCTTTGGTGGACGAACTTGACCATGCGAAGGCCTGAAGGAACTTTAATTGACAACAACGTCCCGCGAAATGCGATCCGTTCGTTTATTTACAATGTAAATAAAATATTTTATATCAAGACGTATTGTATTTTGAAAGAATATCGACTTTTTAGGTCAAGCGTCGTATTGGTAAATATAACTCAACTTGAACGAGAAATAAATAAACATTACACATCTATTCAAATTTATGATTTTGCAATAATCATGAATCAAAAATTACTAAATATTCAATTTAAATAAAACTTAAATGAGTACTTATTCAAATCGAATTCATAGAATGAACAGTTCATAAATTCAAAATTTCCAATAGATATTTATTTAAAAAATTTATATTAACACATTCATCTGAAAAATTCGAACACACACACACACACACAATACGAAAACACGTATAAATAATAAAATAAAACCAACCAAAAAGGACCCCAAAAAAACGCGAACATATAGAAAAGCAAGCGAGAGCGCCCGCCCGAAAAAGCGAAAACGAAAAAAGCCGCCCGAAAATAAATAAATAAAACGCGAAAAACACACGCAAACGGACCCAGGACACACACACACATCTCCATATACATATATCACATATAATATATATATCGTGGGCGAAAGGGTCGGTAGCGAGAGAGACCAAAATGAAAGACAAGTGGCGCGCGTTTTCAGGCAGGGCCGCCGCCCGTTCCATGTTTGACGCACGAAACAATGCCGATTTCGCATTCAGATTTCGCATGCCGCCCTTTAAGCACCCCGGTCCGCCAGAAAAGGATCGCGCCGTGATTTATAGTCAGTGCCAAATTAATATTGCGGATTTATAATGGGAAAAATATCGCTGCGATCCGAAGCGTTTGTAGGTCAAAGTTCTACGATGATCGGTTTAATAGATTTTTTGTTTTTAATATGAATTTCGTGTTTTCATTTTGTGCAGATCGTATTGCGTAATATGCCTAATTCTGTTTTTATACGGTTCGGAAATAACTCGGTTCAAGGAAGTTGAACCGATTACTTTTTTTAAACTGATTTTTCACTTTAATACGGTATAAAAATGTGTATTATTATGCCACAATGATAAGTTTCGATGCAGGCCAGTATACTGATATAATTATATGTAAGTAATTAGAATTTTTAAATAAAAAAAATAATGTTTTTCGATGATTTTTCATGACGAAATTTTTTTCATATTGCACGTTTGGATGGAAGTTCTATCCAAATATAGTGATGGAACCTATCTCCAATTTTTGTATGGTCACCATACATTTTTTTTACATGGTAGTCTCTGGAACGTATCCCCCATGTAAAAAGAGGATCAGATGTATATATTGAATATTTGTTTCAATATTTTTATATAACATCTATGGTTAAGATTAGATCTTTCCAACATAAGAGCAATTGATTGTAATACTAAGAAACGTCCATCGACAAGTGATGATCAACTGTACTACTTGACGTTTGAATTTGACGGATTTGATTTTGAATGTTAAATTTGATAAATCAGATCTACACCACGTCCAGGATACAAATATGACGAATCAGTGCGACGACATCGCGGCACTTTTCGCGCGCAATTTTCCGCGCGCCGCGATGAAAAATCGCGAAAAACAAGCGTCCGCATGAATCACATGAATAAAACACACATATGCGTATCGTGCACGCGCATTTTACTTTATTTCTTTCATGCGAATTTATACGTATACACGTTCTATATCCTCACAAAGAGCGAGCGATGTTTACACGCATCGTCTCGTAGCAGAAGCAATCTCTCCGCGCGTATTATAATACGACACGCCGGGCTGAATACATGAATAGTAACTAGAGAAACCCACCCCTCGATGCCACCCCCTGGATTCCTCGAAATCTAACCCGTTTTGTGGGAAAAGCCGAAAATTCGAAACGAATTTTTACGGCGACTCTTAGCGGCCCGATTAATTAATGCGTATATTTCGCGTGTCCGTCTTTCGGACGGAAAAAAAATGAACGGTCGCAAAAAAGAGTTTCGAAGGGATGTTCTTCGGAACAATGGTGTGTACGAACGTATATAAATGGGTCGCGGATTTTTGAATACAATCAACAATCGAGTCGGTCCTTTCGAAAGCGAGCGAGGCTCGTATGCAAAACGGGGCCCCGCGTGTGTGTTTTGCGTATACGTTTTGTGTATCGTCGGTATTTTATAAAACTATGCTAATTGAAATTATCATGAAGAGCGAAAGCTGAAAATGTCGACCGATTGTGCATGCGATCGCAATTCAAACGGCGGTCGAGGATTAAACGAGACAATATCGTTATAAATATTGAAAACAAATACGCGTGACGGCTGTTGAAAATATTTAACGATAAAACGTATAGAAAACTGATATACGTATCGGGCGATTTTTTTAACCTATTCAATGCCCAACTTTAAATTTTGATCTATTTTATATTAATTTTATTATCTAACTTTTGTTTAAGAATGTCTTTTTAGTAAAAATCATTGAAAATATAGATGAAAAATTATAGTTTATTAGTTATTTTGATCCAATCAAACTTTCACTATTTGTAAGTAGACAATGAAATTTTTTCTTGAAAATAGTATGAAATGATCGATTTGATTATTATTATTACATTTTATTTACATTACATTATTTTTTATAGTGAAGTCTCTGACAAATGACGACAAATCTGTGGCTGAAAAATCGTTCGTTTAGATCAATTTTATATTAAACATCAACCATCAAAAAGCACACATGAATCACTAATATATTTAAAAGAAAATTTCACAAAAAATCCCATTCAACAACCCAAACTATCAAACGTACATTTACAAATATGAAAATCCCACAAACATAAAAAACGATAAACCCATTGCTGAAAAATCGCTCACGCACTTCAAGTCTTTCACCGAACTTTAAACACAACCCGACCAATTCCAATCCTTTAAAACTAGTCCAAAAACACAAACGTATATCATCAAAATCAAATCACAATAAATTCCAATCAACAACCCAAACTACCAAACGCACATTTCCAAATTAAAAAATCCCACGTACAAACATAAAAAACTACAAACTCATCGCTGAAAAGTCGTTTGTACACTTCAAGTCTTTTACCAAACTTTAAACACATCCCGACGAATTCCAATCCTTTCAAACTACTCTAAAAACATATCACCATAATCAAACACGTACGCATTGCCGGGGGCTTTTCGCCATGGGATCCCATGCCAATTTACGGGCTCGGTTTTTCGCGGGTGCACCGCTCCGATGCACTGTGCATCACGACACGTGGATACACACGTATGCGATATGTGCATGCGACACCTACGGTACGTGGGCCGTGGCCGTGGAACCGCACGTGTGCGGCGCCGTCACGGTTCCTGAGTGACACGTGTGAAATTGGTTACATGCGATGCACGCGCACACGCTGCCATTGTCTCTTGTGGAGGATTCGTGCGATCTATTCGCGATTGTTTTGTGATTTTGTAAGGAACCTCTCGTGGGTGGGTTGTGGTTGATTGGATGTGTGGATTCGGGTTGGAGTTAAATGCGATTTGTTGGATGAATGGACGTTGGATGGATGAAATGTGAGGGGTGGTTTGAAATAGATGTGGATTAAAGAGGATTTCGTTGAACAGTAGATGGTGAATTTAATGGTGATGATTATATCGATCATTTCATACTGAGGAAAAATGTTAAACTTTTGATATTATATTATCATGATAGTTTTGTAAAAAAAACTATACACAACACATGGGATGCAATTTGTTTATAGATTTTAAAAGTATCAATTGATATTTGTATAGAAAAATCATTTGAAAAATAACATTAAAATTATTATATTATTAAGTATGTAATTTGATTATTAAACAGTTCGTTTTTATCGTATTGAACATAACTACAGCAAAGGTTTACTATGTATGAGCTTTACCACAAATATGATAGATAGACATAAAAAAAATGGTATACATCACATATAATTGTTATGTAATTGGTGGATAGTTTGTTAAGTATCAATGAATAATTGTATTTAGCAATCATTTAAAATGTAATATAATAAAAGCTTAAATTAAAATTGTAAAGAAACTTGATTCTAATCTATAAATGGAGCTTGAAATGTAAACAATTTGCTTTTATCATATTAATCACAATCACAATGGTTTACCACAAATAGGTAGATATAAATCAGCTATCTCTATGTAAGAGTTGAATTTTTATATTTTAAACGTTCAAATATAAAAGAGTTGAATCTCAACAATGAATATACGAGTAAATATATATATTCAAGCTATTTCGAAAAAAAAAATCAATCCCCAATTATCCGATATATTCGCGGGTGAATTTTCGCGCGTGGCGTACTATCGGCGCTTTTCCGAGCCGGCACATAAATAATTTTCCGCGAATATCGCGAATTTTCCAGGCGAGGGGTGACGAACCCTGTACACGTTATATACGCGTACACGAGAGTTTTATAAATCGAGGGTCAGACGCAAAATTCACACAGATAATTTACAACGGCTTAGTTTATTCTGCGTGTAACGGCATAAATAACCAAACAAATTTTCCGAGCGGTAAGACGAGCGATATTTTACTTTTTTAACCGACTAGTATCGGAAAATTCCCATAACCGATAAATACCCACCCCCGTACATAATAAATGTGCGAGTCCGCGGAAAATTCAAACCTTTAAGCCTCTTTTTTGGACTATGCTTTATTTATTATTTTCCCTCGTATCGCCGTTGATAAATTTCGTAAACAAGCCCAAGAAAAATATTGTATTTTATGTATCGTATCATCGGAGGACAATCATTATTCTTCATGTTTTTTTTATGGACTTTTTTTCATATTACGTACAATAACCAATCTAGTAATCAATATTATGTTTCAATACGAAAAAAATCTTAAATTTAGTGCCATTATAAAAATCACATTGTATCGAAAAAATGATGATAAAAAACACATACGTTAAAGAGCGATCGTTCTCACCCCTTGACGCGTTCATATTTTTCGCGTGTGCATTTTCGTTTTGCGAATTTTCCGCTTTTCACACGAATGCACGAAATAAAAAAATAAATATGTAAAGAACGCACATACGCATACGCTTTTTAAAAATGTCGAAAAAAATTTTGGAACGAAAATAAAATAAAAAAACGACGAAATGAAATAAAGAGAGGGTGCAGAGGTGTATCGAATTGTTTATTCGATAAAATGCGCGTACCATAGTGTACCTACCGCAAAGGGCGGGGTACACACTTCATTACATCAAACGTACCTTTTTCTTTTTTTATATAAGTGTGGGTGTTTTAAGAAAAAAAGTAGACACGATCTTGTATTCGACGTTTCAACCCCTGAATTTTGTGCAATGTAACAAAAACGGTGAATTTATAAATATGCATGCATGACATGTTAGAAACTGATTTTGTATGCAAAATATTTATTACATTATTTAATGTTTGTGTATACTTCGAATTTGCAATGTTAATAAATAAATTTTAATATAGTTTCATTGATATGCAAGAACAAAAATTATATGAAATTTACCGTCAAAATACCATTCATATGAAATATTCATATGACATTAAAACATAAATTTACGTTCCTAGAATTTCACGAGAATTTACAATATTAAAATAACCGAACCATCTAAGTATGAACACATCGAACATATTACAAATCTACAATTCAAATGCAATAGCGACCCAAATTCAATATAGAAAATTAAATTTCGAATTCGAATAACACAAAAACAAATTTCAAAAACGCTGACACGCCAACTGGATACCGAAAAAAACAACCATCATCATTACGCTGAAATGCATACGAATAATTATATGGCCCGAGGCGAAGATTTAGACGTCTCGTGATCGAAGAAGGCGTGTCGCTTGACCGGGGAACCCGCCCCTGCCCTAACGAGAGCCCCCGGGGCCCCCGTGGCGGAGCCCTATCATCCCTTGATTCCTTCACCCCTCCCCTGGATGTGACAGATCACGTTTGGCGCTCATTAACGGCCATGACCCTGCAAGTCGTTAAAAGTTGGGCGTATACGTGCGTTTGAATTTTCAGAATTTCTATTGCGCTTCGGGCTATGAATTAATTAGAAATGTTGATATTTTCCATCAATATTGGATGTGAAGATTTAATAAATAAAGTTTTGTATTTTTGTTATTAAAAATAATGTTATATATTGGAAAGGCCTTGAACTTTGTGAATATTGTATGAGTTGTGTATGATGATGAAGATGATAAATTTTAAAAGCATATGAAATTGAGAAATAATATAATGTGTTTGAAATATTTATCGGGACGCCTCCCTTTCGATGGGGAGAGTAAAAAGATTGACGTTTCGTTGAAGGGGATCGTTTGCGGAAAAGCGAAGAAAAATTGGGGAAAAATTGATGTTTTGTCGCTTTTCATTATCGAGACGACTTTGTACAAAGTTCGGCAACTTTATATTTCGTTTTTCTTCGATACAAAAACGTAGATAAACTTAAAAAAACAACACGTTTTTCTAGCTCTAATCGATCACAAAAAGCGCATACGGCCAACAGCATTGACCGACTTATCCAAACCCCGAAAAAGACCGACAACACCACCACAGAAAGAGCAAATACAGGCATCATATAATACACACCGACATTATTTATACGGGGCGAAAGAGGAGGTCGGCTCGAGACGGCGTCGAAATTTGACGTTTTGACAGGCGTCGTGCGTCGGGGGCCCGGTGCCTGCGCCACCGGCGATAGGGCCCCCCGTGGCCCCCAACGGGCTGTGGGGGGTGGAGCGCCCCGAGTCCGCTTCAATCCTTTCAAATTTGACGTCACTTTTTAATATTTAATCTTAGCTTTTCGATGCTAATGTATTATATATGTGTGTGTTCCAAATACAGGTATCTCCCGATTTACGCGGTATTTGTTTTACGCAATTTCACTTTGACGCGGTCAAGGAAACATTTTTTTTTATTAATTAATCAATTACAATATTGCATAATGAAATCTATTTAAGTAAATAAAAATTATTTAGTAAGATAAAAATAACAGTCGGGTACACATCGGTATCGATGACCGTTCATCCCCCCTATCCCGTTTCCTCTTTTCTTAAGCAGGGCACCTCGCTAATTAGTATGAGGTTTGTTTTTATCGTGTGAGCATATCGCGATACTTTCTCGCGTTATTTTTTATATATAATACAAATACAAATGGTAAAAATACTTACATATTATTTTTTTTTAATTTTTAGTACGCGATTTCAATTTAAACGGGTTTTCGCGGAACGTATCTATCGCGTAAATCGGAGGATACTTGTATGTTTAGTCATATGAGTGTTTTTTTTTAGTTGGAAAATTGTTGATGAAATAATCGAAATTGATAGAATGAATGTTAATAGTTTGGTTTTCGTGAATGTGTTAATTTTTTTAAGTTAAGTGATGTATGGTAAGGTCATCATACGTATGTAGTTAATTGAGGTAGACTAGTGAGTGATTCGTTGAGTATTGACGATTTTAAAAGAAGTAAAGCTTTTGTAAAAATAACGAAACATAAATAATATCAAATTTGATTCAAACGAAATTTAGTAGATTCAAAAAAATTTATATAAGTTTACCATTTATTTATTTAAATATCCTTTAAACTAATTGATATCGGAAAAGTATTGCATTGGATATGTCAATATAGTCAATAAAAATATTCTCAAAAAAAAAATCATATAAATCTGCAAACAGAACAACACTCCCATATATAATCATCCGGAAAATCGATGCATCAGCGAAACAACGCGCATGAAAACGTATCCGTTGAAAAGCGATTTTCGCTCGGAAAACCGCATGCACGCGTCCATCTGTCGGCATTCCCTACATGTACATACATATATATTTTTTTATATCCATTTTCGAATTTTCAACAATCGCTCCGTACAACACGTATATGCCATTGTTGCCGTTTTCTGCGTACGAGCCATTTTCCCGTCGGATCGTTTTGCGCATCGACGCGAAAACCCACCGCCGACGACATGGCCGGTGACAGGAAAATTGAGAAAATTATCGAGGCCCCGAGGAAAATTGCCCCGCGGGAAAATCGTCCGTCACGAAAATTGCCAGACCTCATATTTCGTACGCGCGCGCAATTAACGGCGCGCGGCACGCGAGCTTTTCCGACGATTTTCCGACTCGAATGCAACGTCATCGAAATATTTTCGCCATTTTGTGAAAATAAAAGTGTCCACGCGCACTTTGAATCATTTTAGGTGCTCGTAACAAGATTTTAATTATCGTATTTCGTTTCGAATGGAAATAATGCATATTTCACAATTAAGTTTAGACAAATTGTTCAAAGTGCTCACTTTAATCCGTTCGTAATTAGATTCAAGATTCGGAGAATATGAATGCATTTGCGAAACGCAATTGTAATACGTTTTCTTTGTGTCAAGAATTAATCATGCCAATTCGTTTTAACGCTTTCATTTCGCACTAACTTTTCCCTTAGAAAAAAATTAAGTCTGATGGAAAATATGTGTTCGTGATTTGCATACGACGTGAGGTTGTTATTTCTACGTATAATAAAAAATAAATAATAACAATCGCGTTTCCGAACGAAAAGTCATAAATACGCTTTGATAAGGTCTGGTGCACTTTACGTGCATTAAATGCATAAAAATGGCACCTGGTCCACACTATGCAACTCAGGCACGATATCTTACGATCGTCGAGCAAATTTATGCACGCACGTCTCACCTTGAAAGCCTCTCTAAAAATTACAAATACAAACCTATTCGAAAGATTAAAAAAACAATAAAATTAATGTCATTAGATATCGAGTTGACTGACACAAAGTTAACTAGAATATTTATAATTAAAAATAAATACAATCCGACTCGCGTAATAAATATCATTTGCACGTTTCGCTCGACTATTTCAAATGGATCGCATATTCAAATGCGCTTTTGTTCTGAATTCTCGACGTGCATAAAAGAAATGTGCACACACGAACGTGCACTTCTAATTACTTTACACTGTAACTGGTACCCGTTTCACATTCGATTTATTGCCGCTTTGCAAATATACGATATACTTTTTCGAGAAAAGCTCGTTCTTATAATCCATCATCATTAATCAATTATAAGCACTAAACAATGCGCAATTAAAAATACTATCCGGTTATCAAATGCAAATCTGTTCGACTGCATTATGCATGACATCGGTGAATCTTTACGTGCATAATAGCGAACATTGCACATTGCAGATATGAATTCATATATCCATCGCATTATATTTGCACAATGGAAGTTACAGCAGTTATAAGTGAATGAATGAGCTCGTACTGCTCGAAAGCGCACGGGACAGCTTAATTATGATATGTATGATGATTGCACTATCACTGACTGCTGATGCACATAGATTTCGCAAACAACCTCCAATTCGATTCAATTACGATTCCAGTCCGAATTAATAACGACACATTAGTATAACGAAGCTCAATTAACTGCATCACCGTGACATAGCTTTTTTGCAACATTTCTAAAAACTATTTTTCGCCGAATGATCTCAAGTCATACATCAAAAGCATCAATCGTCCAACTTTTACAATACAATCGACCAAATTTTCGATTTAAAAGTCGACCATCAATAATAACCGAACCTAACCCAATCCGAACCGCCAAAAAACATCGAAATCAAACCCGAAAATAGTACATCAACCCACACAACCTCACACCTAACACAAAGAGACGCACGGCGCAGAAAGGCGAGATATCGATATCCGAGAGAGGCGAAACAATGGCGCTCGCCCGGAGGAGCAAGGGGGCCCTGCGGGGGCGTAGACCCTCTTAGGGGGCCCCAGTCGGGGGACCCGCCCCCGGGGGCCCCGCGAACCGGCGTAATCTCTTGCGGACGGGACGTTCGCGGGCCAATGGCATTCGCTGCACCTGCCGCGATCGCCCACCCCCTGAGTCCACCCCTGGTGATGCTGCTGCTGCTGAAGAAGAACGTGGTCTCTGGTGTGACTCTCAAACTGTTATGGGGTTGTGTGATCGAAGGGTTGGTTTGATTGTTGGATGATTATGTGGTTTGAAGTTCGAATTTTTTGGAAGATTTTTCTGAGAAATTGAAATTAGTTTTGTGTTGTTGAAGATTTGGAAATTGGTTGAAATGATTTGTTGGAAGTTCGAGCCGTAATGATGATCCGAAATATATCTTTAATTAGGACAATGTTGATCAATGTCAAATCATTGTGCATAATAGAAAAAATATTTAAAAAAAATGAAGGTTTTCATTTGAACGATTTCTCAAATATTTTTGGAAATTGTGATAATTTCATATTAATGAAAATTTATAATCTGAACACAATGATTTGTTAAAATTTGAATAATGAATGATAAGCCAAGGTACCATACATTTTTAATTAAAACAATGTTATTAAGTGGTCACACCAAACTCTCAAATATGAAGGTCTTCGATTGATTGATTTCTCCAATATTTTTAAAAAAGAATGATAATTTCATATTATAGAAAATTTATAATTTGAATAAAATGATTCATTATAATTACAATTTGTCTATAATTGTAATATTAGTACTGACATTATTCTTTTTTAATTCAATTATACGCAATTGAACAAAAAAATCCATAAAAGCTTTCAAAACAGCCGAAGTTTTGAGAGTTTTCAAAAATTTTCAAGCTTCATGAATCAGGATACTTGAAATTTTATTATCTACTTTTAACTATGGGACCACAAAAAATACCCTATAATATTTTAAAATTTTAAATCCATCCAAATATCCAATCACATACAAAATCATATAAAACATGCCAAATTTACAATACCCATAAATCACAACAGACAAACTCCCCCCACAACCCACCATCAAACCCACGAATTTCACAGGACCGAGACATCATAATCATCGCCATCATCATCACAGCACGAAAGTGAGCACTGACAGGTGTCTAGCCACCGACCAAAGAGAAGCCTTCAGAAGTGTTTCAGGGGTGTTGAAAAGCTGCCCGCGGGCCCTCCCACGTCACATCGCCATTTCGCGAAACCCTCCGTCGCCTCAAGCCACGATCCAAATCATCGATATACAATAACATAATCCACATAATCATAATCCACATAACGAGAGGCTCGATTAGTTAATTAAGCCGGCGATTTTTCCTTTGTCCGGCGCGGACGTCAGATCAAAAGTGTATCACACAGCGGCTCAAAGGGCTCGTACACGTTAAGTACACCCTCGTTACGGTCATGGCGAGGACGGCCCTTTTGTTACGTGCGCGTCGACAATCGTAGGCTTTGACCTTTGTGTCCTTTTTGAGGCTGAGGTCGTCTGCTTAAGACGCGTGCGCTTTTTGCAAGGAAGACGATTCCGTTACGGTGCGGGTCGTTTGTGTTGGATAAATAAAAATATTTTATTATATATGAATTCGCGTTTCGTGTAAACGTTGTTTTATTCAAGCTTTTTATTAGCTTGTTTTTAACATGATCTTTGTTAAACAGGTTTTGAAAAGTTGTAATTTGTTTATTTTTTATAAAGAATCCTTTAGAGATTAAAATTATTATGTATAATGTCCAACGAGTAAAACTTATTGGGGTTTTTTATTCAAGTGAAAGATCTATTATTGAAACTCAGAAAAAATATCGGCAATATTTTGGGGTCCATTGTAGATAAATCAATTTAAAAAATGCTGATTTTTGGGTACTGAAAATGCCGGGAAAATAAATAAGCACCAATTGTGTCTCCAAAAATATACTATTTATTGCAACTTAGAGAAAATATGGGCAGTATTTTAACGTAACATTAATTGTTAATAAGTGACGAGGTCCATTATCATTTAAATTTATACAAGAACAAATAAAATTGCTGATTTTTTAGTATTATAAATGCCAAGGAAACACTAGCATCAATTGCATCTCCAAAAATATACTACAATATTTAGTTAAGTGTTTTTTCTCACTTTCAATAATTGATCTTTCATTGAAATAAAAAAGCTCAATGAGTTTTGATCAATTCTAGATATCATATACATATATTCATTTTATTTTCTAAAAGAAAAAATAAAAAGAAAATTTATAACTTTTTCAAACCCTTTAGTCTTTCAATGACCACCCTATATAATAATAATAAAAATCTGATTGTTCGTGATAACATAATAAATTACAAAAAAGTGCCATGATCATGAAATCGCATAATTTCGACCTAAAAATATAGTACCTAAAACACATCAAATTACATAAAACTTCGATGCACATTGTAAAAAGACTGCACACGAAGACGAATCGAATTCCAAAAAACGAACAACACGAAAACGCTGTAAACTCACAGTCGCACGATAAAAATTTAAAAAGCTCTCCGTAATAAACATTCGTCTGAATAAAAATGCATTTTCAGTGCAATTTCACCTGCCGCCCGTACGGCGAGACGATCAAAATTGAGACGTGAAACGTTGGCCAAAAGCGACCAAAAAGCGAGCATAGCAGCAACGGGGCGAATGCAATCCGAACAAAAAGCCACCCCGAAGTCTGCCACCCAAAGTGACGCTTATGCCCCGCTGCAACAGAGTGCACATTCGCGACGCGACTTGGGGCCGCGTGGGAGTTTTTGTCTAATACCGCGGGTAATGCTGTTTTCCGATGGCCATGTACCGATATGTCACTGTCAAAGTGTTACCGTCTTGCTTAAGCACACTGTACCGGGACACAGAGGTGCTCAACTGTTTTTGATTATTCGTTAAAATATTATATTTAATTTAAATAATGGCTATCTTTTTTTTAATACTATTTATATAAAAATTTTTGTATAAGCGATCGGTACCAATCGTCAATATTCTTAATGGATGCGATTTAACCGGTCATTAAAAATAAATAAATTGAGCGAAAACGAATTACTTGTGCATAAGAAAAATTTACGATGTGTATTATTTTTGGTGCATTAAAGAATTTCGTATTGAGCATTATTTTATTCATAGTAAAAAAAATGTATACAGTACAAAGTGAGCATTAAAAAATATGAAATGTAATAGAATGATTAGTTTGTGCATTAGTTGTGAGTAATGGTCGTCCGGTCGGTATATTTTGTCCTGGTCACGTTTGCGACGTTTCCGTCGTTACTTACATTCGTTTAAATGCACGTTTATTTGTTTTAAGGTACAGATATTTTTTCGAATACACAATTTTTAATACTCGTGTTAAATGTACACATTATTTTTTGAATGCACAATTACTTTTTATGAATGCACGTTTAATTAGTTCCCATTTTTAATAGAATAAACTTTTTGCTTAACAAGAGTTTTTCATAATAATTTGATGAAGCCCTTATTTTTAGGACTTTGCTAAATATTTTATAAACAAAGAGTTAAATTTTTTAAATGTATAAGTTCGTTAATTAATATTTTTATTCAATTTTTAATTAATACTTAATTTAACTAGTATTACTCATACTGACCCACAAAATATTTAAATATTTTCCTTTAATAATAATGTGCTAATAAAAAAACCTATTCACCTAATTGAATGATCACCAAAAATAACAAGATCGCATTTGAGCCGTTTCCAATTTAACGAATGAAAAATTTATTCGCTCGTAAGCGACGCCCACTTTGCAAAAGCGAAAAAATACATATAACGCCCACTCAACTTCCGCTGTCTAATATTACTATATATTATACCAAAAAATATATATTACATTAGAAACGATGGTTCCTAATCTGCGCCCGCTCTCAACGGCCGTGTATTTACAAACACCATAACTAACTACGGAACTAACATTACAAATAAACACACGGCCGTACAAATGGTTAGTGGGATTTATAAATACTGAAATTTCATCGAAATGACACGGAATACCGACGCCGGGGACACGGTGTTCCCGAAATAACTGTAACTTAAGAACGCCCACTGAAAAGTAAATGTGTACTCGACTTTTTCTCCCGTTTCACATCTTGGATACAAATCCGACCGATTCGTTATAGGATTATTCGAAAGTGACGCACTTTCGAAAATTATTATATTGTAATTATTGTTCGAAATGTTGGCGAACTCTGCGATGAAAGCTACGACGGCGTAGACTACAGTGCGATCGAAAGCTTTTTATTTATATTGTGTATTTTTAAATTGTCGATAATATGATAATGGGACAAGTTAAATGTGCATTAAATAAAGTTAATGTGCATTCAAAAAATAATGTGTGCATTTTGCACGAGTATTGAAATGTGTGCAATAGAAAAAATATTTTGATCATTGAAAAAATATCTATATCTTAAAACGAATAAGATGTGCATTAGAATGAATAGAAATAAAAGATTAACAAACGCAAAAAGGGCGAAATACCAACTGCACGAAAATTATTCAAAACTCTCATAATATAATAAAATCAAATTGTTAAAATGTGATTAAAATTAAATTAAATTAAAATTTTAACAAAAGGAAGTGTTGACATTTGACAGTTGTATTATATTGTCTGGAAGAAAGATTTTATTCCGACGATATTGAAACCTTTCGATCATTATTTCAATACACAAACTATCCTTTCTATTGCTGATTTAATATTTTTCAATGCACAAATTATTTTTCCATTGCACACTATAAATAAAATGTTCAACACAAGATTCTTTAATACCCCCGAAATAACGCACATCGCATATTCTAACGCACAAGCGATTCGTTTAAAATCACAACCCATATTTTTTCAATCGCACCCATATGACAACGCACAAAACTTCAAAATAAAAATCTAACAATTAAAACACGGCCATTCCTCAAAAGACGAATTGCACGATTAACAACACTAACAATAAGACACAATCGCATTAATAATTTCGAGATTAATCGCGATACGAACTCGACACAATAACGAGCCGGCGTTATTGTGCGACGATACCGTCGCCGTTATGGTGGTACTCCTTCTTATTTCGAAACGCGAAATTCACACACACAAAGCACTTTTACAATGCGTAGAAAGAAGCCTTCCCACATACATAACGCACGGGCGCAATCTCGTCGAATCGCTTCGACGTAGAACGTTTCGCATTTGTCATTGCAGCGGGTTTTTCAGGATTTTTTTTCAAAGAAAAGCCGATAAAATATTAGAGTGCGTCTCTAATTGTTGCGTCGAGTCGTCGGAACAAAAGAAGTCGTTTTTCAAAATGCAAAATTGTATCGTTACGACGCGGACGGGATGAGTTATGTGCGAAGATACGGATCGCTTGTATCGAAAACGGATCGTTTTTCATGAAAAATTGGTGCTTTAGTATCGTCATCAACGTATGTAGTCATTATGAAAGACAGGAGTTTTTCGATACAATCGAAATTTTAGATTGTACATGTATTCCTCGTTTAAAACAGTACTCACTTAATACGACTTTTAGTTAATACGGTTTCTGTTTTGTTTTTTTTATATAAAATTCTGTTTTTCCAATTTGTGATGAAATTTTTTAGAAATAACGTTCATAGTGCATGCATCTTTGTCCTTTTTATTTAAAAAAAAGTACCGGAAGATAAGCAATATGCATACTTTTTAAACAATGAATTTCTTGAAGTATTTTTTTGAAAATTACTCGTTGTCAACTAATTATCAATTTAAAATGACACCAAAATGGTTGATGAAAGCTTTTATATGGTTTCAATGATCACCACAACTAACTTATACATTTCTTTGATTTTTCTAAAAGAACCTATCTATTTTCTAATACATTAATAAGACTCGTTTAACACGAAGATCCAGCGGATCCTATTTACCATGAGAAATACTCGTATATTGAAGAATTCATATCCAACTCCTGACTATTTCACTCATAGCTCATCTTCATCATAACGCCCCCTAATCGATTCATCCTCAACCCGCGAAATATCGCAGTGCAAAAATTGAAAAACCCAGATTTCCAACGTTACAACTCATTTTAAAAGAATCTATCCACTTTCTCATACATTAATAACACTCATTTAACACAATATCCTTTTTCACAATCATCCAGCAAAACCGATCTACCATAAGAGATACATGACATTGAAAAAAATACGGCTCCATATCCAACTTCTGATGATTTCATTCATCGCTCATCTTCATTAAAATATTCCCTAATCGATGCATCCCCAGAGCGAATTAGCCCGCGAAATATCGCAACGTACCAATTGAAAAGCCCACATTTCCAACTTTACGACCCATTCGGTTCGTATCGGTTCAGGTTTCGGTTCCGGGCCGGTTCTTCGCGCGAACACAATCCGTGTGCGGCCAGCCATACAGTTGTGATGTATTGGTCGCGGTGTGCGACCAGAGTTATTTATTGTCAGGCGCATACGCCAAACAACAACACTCCCGTACCCGAAAACTGCCCCCTACCCACCCCCAGGAAGCCTCTGGCTCGCAAATTGGTCCGGATAAAATACACAAAGTGTATTCCGTTCGAGTACGTATTGCGCGAGTACGTTCTAGGAAATGAACCACTTACGCTGATTGAAACGTCTTCGCAGTGTCACACCTAGATCATTATTCATCTCGCCGAAGTGGAAAAGCTCGGAAAATGAATAAAGTATACGTATGATGAAATATATGTATGTGTATATAAATAAAAACGGAATAGACGTAAGTGTTCGTTCGAAATCCGCTCGCTTTTCGGCGTCCATATATCTTCTTTTTTTTTCATTTCGAACCTAACGCGGCCGAACCAAATTAACAATCCCGTATATACGCGAGACGAAAAAATAAAATGGAAATAAAATGTATAAAAGAGCGTTCTTCTCTTTACATGTGCGCCACGTTAAAAGCGGCATTGTTTCAAAAGCGAACGTTTAAAATAACCATTAAGTGCTCGTACTCGGAGTACCTGCGCGCACATACCTTTTTCCTATATATAAAACGCTTCGGAAATCTTCTAATACAATGTGTTGAAAATCGAAATTGGACTCACCTGAAACAAAAATAAAAAGAACATTAGTCAAAATATACGATTTAATTTAATTTTTAAATCTTATAAACCGTTTTTATCATACGATCTGAATTCTAAGTCGCATTATTCGATGAAAATTCCGAAAGCGTTTCCATTCGAACGTACGCGTTCGGACTTCGGTTCTCGTTTGTGGTCCTCGGATTTTAAGCGGATTTTACAGCCTCCGCTCGAAATTGCAATTCTATATATGCATTTTATACGTTATATAACGCGTTTAGGGGTTGAAGCCGTTAAGATAGCCATCTTAACGGCTCCGACCAACCCCCCGTAAGGCGAAGGAGCCTTCGCGCGAAAATGAATTTCCTCCTGAGTCTGTCCGCTTTTTTCTTTCCTCTGAAGGCTCCTGGGTTCCTTTCGATCGAAAGGTTCTTTTTTATTCTCGTTTCGTACTTTTTTTCAGTCTGGGCTTCGACAATGACAAGTCAGGTGGGCGGTGACGACGACGCCGAATCATAAATTCGAATTTTAAATATGAAATAGTGCTTCGTTCAAAATGATTGTATGAAAATATTCGGAGAAAAATAATATTTGCGTAAATTATTTTTGAAAAAAACCACCACTCTGTAATATAATTTATTTTCCATATATAATTTGTTCGAAGAAGGATTGTATCGACGCGTCAATTTTAGTCTGGCATGACGTTTTTCTCTGTTTCATTTTGATGATGAGAATTTCTTGAGTGGAAGAATAAGGTAGAATGTCAACGTAATGTGACACGTGAAGCAATTCATTCCGATGCCCGGTCTGGAAATTTCATACGAGTAGAATACACTGAAAACGTACTCACTCGAAATACGGCAATAATAATAATGATGAAAAAAAATTTAAAATAAATACGCTTTTTTTTAACACGTGCTATATATATATATATTAAAATACATAATGACGAAGGTCGAACCGGCAATAACACAAAGCATTAACTGTGACGTTTGTTTAGAGTTGGAACATACGCACAACAACGAAACGAGGCTAGTTTCGAAACTATCTATTTCGGTAAAAGTGCGGTTAACAGGATGTTTATTTAGAATTTTTGCAATCTATCAAAAAAATAAAACATAACACACACAATTTAATGAAATTCTTTACGAAATTAATCTCGCGTTTTAATCACATACAAGATTAATCACAGGTGCGCCGCATTATTTAATAACAACGCGAGGGTGCCACATCCGCGCTTAAATTTTAAATATTAATGGTTTTATTGGTACGGAATGAGCATCACGGCCGTATAACAATTTGCAAATAGCGCATATAAAGGGAGATCCCCGAGGCGTTTAGTGCCGGGGAGACAAAGGCAAGGGCGGTCCTCGGATAGGGGTGGTTTTGTGGGCGGTGGGAGGCCTCCCCGGGGATTCATTCCGGCGAACTCTGATGAGCTCATTCCGACGTGTAATTATTTCGTTTAGGCGATTGCAGATGGAGCTCGCCCGGGAGATTTATGACCCACTGAAGGGTTGAAAGATAACAACCGCCCCGCTCCCTTAGGCGGAGACCCTGCCCGATGGCGGGGGGCGGTTAGGCCGTGGCGTATCCACTTTTGCAATGTTACGGTCGAATTTGCCTACGTGGAGACGTTCGATGAAAAATTTTGGAAAATGGATATCACTTAGAACGACAATATAGCTATCTCTAGATTTACGCGGTAGATACGTTCCGCGAAAATTCGCGTAAAAAAGTATATGTACCTATTACAAAATATGAGATAGGTTCCAGGGTAAAAAAAAACGCGTGAATTGAGATATGAAGTCTTTACTAAATGGGATGATTGGTTCAGGAAATCGCGTAAAAAAGTCTAACATAAAATAAAGTTAAATTAAAATAAGATTAAAAATATAATTAAATTAAATAAAAATGAAATAAAATCTCATCTCATGAGCTTTAGCAACAGATGACACTTTTTCTCCTTTTTGTAAGCGATCCAAAATTTCGATCTTTGTTTGTAATGATATGATTTTTCTCTTAATCGGCAGTTTTGTAACTTCATTTGACATTGTAGGGCTGTATTAAAAATATGTTTTAGTGAAAATATACTACAAATGAAAAAAAAAACAAATATGTAAGTATTTTTACCACTTGTATATAAAAAATCACACAGGAAAGAATTGTGATACGCTTACACGACAAAAACAAATCTCAAACTAATTAGCGAGGTGCACTGCTTAAAGAAAAAGGAAACGGGAGAGGGGGAATAAATGGTCATCGATACCGATGTGTATCCAACCGTTATTTTTATCTTACTAAATTATTTTTATTTAATTAAATAGATGTCATTATAAAATATAGTAATTAATTAAAAAAATATTTGCTTGACCGCGTTAAAATGAAATTGCGTAAACCAGGTACCGCGTAAATCGGGGGATACCGTATATAAATTAATATTTTAAGAACAATACGCCCGATTAATAAAACGCCACGTCATATTAGAAAAGAGGTCCTTGATCTGATACTTTTTTCGCAGAAGTACACATATAACGTGCACCAGGCCTCGGGTAAGCCCTCTGGCCACCGTCCGCATGGCCATCCTTTAATTCTGGCTGACAGGTGACCACGAACCTCCCGAGGTGGACAGCCCCTCGAGACTAGCCCGCCGCCCACCACCCCCAACAGAACGATGTCCGGATACAGAATAAAACTGGCGACAGTCGTCAAAAGCGAATCCCGCTGTTTATTACGATAAAACCGTGCGCAAAAAAATCGGACTAATTAGGTCGTTTATTTGCGTTTCTGTGAACCTTGTACGAGGTCCCGTAACATATTACTGATAAAGCAACGGTCACGCGCCCTAGTACGTAATTCTGCAGATCTGTCCTTTGCTATGTCCGACGTGCCAGGTCCAGTCCCAGGCCCGTACGTGTCCAGACCTAATTCGACTTACACGATGATAACCCTAATCGGGACAGTATAAACTGCAGACACTGGATATATGCGATTCGGGGCAAAAATTCGAAAAGTTTCGCGACAAGCCATTATGTAGATTCGAGACGAAAACAAAGATAGATCCTTTCCCCGACGACGTATACCTCGACTATCTCTTTATTTAACCCGCTCCCGAGTCCCCGAGGGACGCTTATATTACCTTATCGTATCCGCTCCTCTATTCCACGGGCCGAATTTAAACTTTATTTTTATTCAAGATGTAGATAGGGCCGCTTTCGCTGCTCGCCTCTTATTTATTTATTTATTTATTTAATCTGATAATTGAAGTCGCTTTCAAAACGCCGTTCCGCCAGCCACCCTTTGCGCTTCTCACCTGTATAAAATTCATTTCGCCTTAAGAGCGAAAACTTTTCGGGGGACCGCTTTATCGGCGCGATATAAATCGTACGGGGATAAGACCTTTCCGTGTAAAATTGCGCACAGGACCACGGACAATCTGCGCGAAAGGCAGTGATAATACATTATAGCGATGTCGCTAAACGATACGGCGATATCTAATTATTAATTGCCATTTTAAATTCGCGAAGCCGGACCGAAGACTGTTGCATGATAACGAGAGAAACTCGCGAGTTATGGGGCCCCGAATCCGCGTAATGCATTAAAAGAAATATGTTATCGTTTCAATTAATTTTAAGATATTCTCGATTTTCAGTAATAAATTTGAGGTTTAAATCCGATCCTGCACAGGAGTGGTATTCAACATTTAGTCGCCTATCATAATTCTAGATACACAAGAAGATCTAAATCCTAAACTGGTACATCACGGGAGTGTCCCTTGGACATACGTTTTGACGCGTCCCACGTACACCTTCGCATCGGCCGTTCTCGAAGACATTTTGCATGTCGGTGTCCAGCCATCATTGTCCCCTCTGCGGCTGTTAAGATAAGGAGTTATTCGTCCCGATGGAACCCGGCTCGGAGTGTCCTCGCCTTGTACATCTTACGTTTTATATATTATATAGGACGCGAGAGGAGCCGGGCCCTCGCGATGGAAATAAATTATTCATTTGGCTCTCTCTGGCGGTTGGCTGTGTGTGTGTCTCTGTCTTTGTGTCTGTCTCGTGGACGAACAATTCCCGACGATTCGGCCGCAGATAAATCTTCGTGTAAGCCGAAATTGATATTTACCAGAGGACGTGTCGGCGACCGACTGTGAAAGAATCTGAGAAGGGTGAGCCGAGGTACAGTCGATCCGCGATTCGTTATATTCGCAATCAAATCGTGAAAAAAATAAACTCCACATATAATATTAAGCATCAAACTGGAGCTTTATAGCGAGAGAATTTATGAAAATTACGCCGAAATCGAGCTTAAGGTCCGAGGTTCGAGGATTACGCGCAAAAACCTGCGCTTATACCTACGCACAATGCCTGTACACACCCAGTACCCGGCGCAGGGTCCGCAGCTAAAACATATCATGTACCCCGAAATATAAATCGGTCGTACCCGGGAGGTGAAAGGTTGTACCTAGAGAGAGATACGGGGACCCGGCGAGAAAACCGGGAGTTTCGGCGGTGCGGTGTATGTGTATAAGCGTGGGGGTGGTGGGTGGGCGGTGTGGTCATCTCCATTCCCATCTGTGGAAGCTCGGGAGCTGTGTCCGGTCGGTGGGCGGGGTGGGCGGTTTTGGGATGGCCGATGACCGACCACCCTACGGCTGTGGACACACGGAGATACGTACTTTCGGACTTTGGTGGTGTTTGTCGGACGCTGGGGCAGCGATTTCTAAACTTTTATATTGATAATAAAATGATTTTGAAAAGTTTTGATATTTGCAAAGACATATATCTCAGATAATTTCGAATTGATGCAAGCTTAACCAATATCCTGCTATCATCCTCAATTGAGGATGCACTGAGACGCACGAGATTTTTGCTCTTGATTTTTGTCTTTGGTGAAATATTAAAAATTAAAAAATATTTAAGTAAGTAAGTAAGTAAGTAAAGAAAAATTTAAAATATAATTATAAAAAGCTTCGAATATTAAGCGATAGAAGCTAAAATTTTTAAGTAAATCGTAAAAGAATTTGAAAGAAAATGGGTTCCGTATCATTAATGATGCAATAATAGACAAATCAATGATTATGCACTATCAAAAGCTGATAAAAGTTGTAATATTGAATACCAATGTCTATTAAGATATTGTTAATTTCGATTGTTTTCAATAGCAAAATTTATAAAAACAATATTTAACGATTATTCAACTCAAAAATCACACATCAAAACGACCAGCAATAAAATTTCACATGATAACAAACCGAACAACCCAAAAATCATTTTCCTCAACATTCACAAAGAACGATCATAAAACGACATCAAAACCCGAACCGATCGATCCAAAAATCATCGCACCGTTACACTTTGGGAACATCTGAAAGTCCCGTGTGCGGAAGGTCGTCCAGAGAGACAGAGAGACAGGGGTTAATGAGTCGTGCGCCCTAATCCCGGGGATCAGGGAAAACGGGCTCGTCGGGGATCCGGGAGCTGATACGCGGCCGCCCTGCAATCCTCAATGATATATTATTTTTTATACGCCGTGTGTCTCTAGATAGCCATGGATGGGCGGTCGGGCTGTTGGCCGGGCGGTGGGCGGTGGGCGGCTTTTCCCGCCCGCTACAGTAGCCATGGCGACCGAAGCCGCTATAATGCCCCGAAGAGGTGGCGGCCGACGGGTATTTAAAGGGACGAACATTATGAAGAAAGCGTATGCAATTTATTGCTGAATGGAGGATCAGGTTGGATGGTTGGAAGAATTTTTTTTTGGAAAAGGTGCGAGATTTCGATACCGTTTTTCGAAGGATGGGGAAAAGCTCAAGCTTTGATTAATCGAATTCGAACATAATCATATGTATATAATTGATTTGATACGAATTTATTGATTCAAAAGTTATTTAAATACAACTCAATCTAGAGACTATTGTGTAAAAGAAATATGGTGGTCGTGTAAAAATTGGAGATAGGTTCCATCGGTATATTTGAATAGAACTTCTATCCAAATGTACTTTATAAAAATGTGTAATGTGAAAAAATTTTGCCATATAAAATCATCAAAAAAAACATCGAATTTTCTTATTTAATAACTATAATTACATACATAAAATTATAATAGTATATCGGCATGCACCGAATCTTACCATTGTAGTATGTATAATAATACTTTTTTTATACCACGTTTTTTAAACCGTGTTAAAGTGAAAAAACTGTGAAAAAAAATCGGTTCTTCTTCCTTTAAACCGTTATTTTTTTTTTATTATTTTTATTTTTGTTGCAAATTGCGATAGGTTAGTTTATTTCATTTAATCGTATTTTATTATTATTAACGATAAATTGTGTATTTTTTCTTTTACTTTCAACCACCATGGCAATGTAGGGTGACCTGTTATGTTAAAATGGTATATTTATAGTCATATAATTATATATTTGTGTAAATAAATAAACAAATTTCGGGACCATGTAAAAAAAACCGCGTAAGAAGAAGATTGGGTATACATAAATCCATACACGAAACGAATACTCGTGTGACATTCGAGAGGGCCATCATATCGCATATACGAGCTATTAACCCTTTAGCGGACGATCAAACACATTTCAAGGCACGCACCCGCGGTCATCGCTCGTCAAACCGCGGTCCGCGATCCCGCCCACCACTAGACCACCCACTTTCAACCCCCTGTCGTCGGTATCGTCTTACGGTCGATCCTAAGTGATTCAGTGGACCGCTAATGGCTAATATCTAATGGCCTGCGGATTACTTACGCAACATTACGCCACGAGGCTCGCGACAGTCGATCGACTCGAACGTGGATTATCTGCACTCGCTATTATTACGTTATATTATGTGTATGATGAATAAGAATCGGGGAGGGTATTTAAAGAGAGAAATCTTTCATCTTAATTGCGATCTATCGATTTTTTTTTGATGCGCGAAAGTTACGATTTCGGATTTTTTTTAAGATTCATATGTTTTAAAAATGAAAAATTCGTTTGAAATTAAAGATTAGACGACATGCTTTATATAGAGAGCAGCCGCTGCGGATATAATCCGATATCCTTTTAGCGCACCGGAGAGACTAAGTGATCCAGAGGAAGCCGCTCTCGTCTTACCCCTTTCAATAATAACTTCATCACGGTGTTGGATGTCGTCGTCGTCTACGACCGAGTCTGGAGTCTCCGAAATACCCCTTTCGGCGTAGGAGGACCGTCCCTAAAAGCCCTCCAGACCGCGGCTACGGTCCGTCTTTGTCAAGCTTAGCTTAATGGAATGACGAAGCGAACATGCTCGATCGCGAACAATGAGAAACGTGTGTACACTCTAACTAAATTGTGCATCCTAGTGAATGTTTTGAATTTCTGCATATTTCAAAAAAAAAAAATCGATTTTGAAACGTTTCGTGACTAGCCATTTTGAAATAAGCTGAACGGTTTGATGTTAATCGAATGAATTATGATTTTTTTTGAATATGAAAAAGATTATAAACATGTATAAATTATGTGTCGAATAAATTCGGAAGATTTTGGTCGTAATAAGGTTGAAAGTTCGTCGTAGGTTCGGCTTCGGGTTAGGCAGGGAGAAGTTTAGCGCACAGCCAAGTTTAAAGTTAATCGGTAACTTTTTTAATCGGTTTTATTTTCTTTTCGTATTGATAACGCCATTCTATGCTTCCGAAGCTCAGGGGACGTGATTTATTTTCGATGGGTTTAAATTTATTTATTATTTAAAAGGATACGGCTTATCGCGACGTTTCTTTAGATGAATGGACCTCCGTCGCACGAGTTCATTAAAAATATTATTGCGAGTGTATCTTTAAGCGAAATTGAATCACAATAAAATACGCTACAATCAATATATTTAAATAGAAAGTTAAAGCTATAAGCATTCCGAAACCTGTTAATATAATACACAACACGGCTCGTTATATACGAGCGCTTAAAGCGCGCCTCGTAATTCTTTCTTTTCCGTTTCTTAAGCACAAATAATGAGACACAAGATTTCCGTTTTAGCGAAAAAGATGTTCTGGACTAGCCGGCCGCCCCCTTTCACCCGTCCCATGTCTGTCGCCCACTTTCGCCCACTTTTGCCGCCCACTTTCGCCATCCACTTCCAGTCCGGCGACGAGGAGGAACGCTTTCGTGCCGCGGCGGCAACACTTAACGCGGCCAACCTATTTTTCTAGTTATTTTAGTGCTTAGTTATGGCGAGACACGAGAGCGTTTCGCTAAAACCGCCCACCGACCCACCCCGGGGTAAAAAAGCGCTAAAAATACCCGGTACATGCATTACGGGGCGGTGTTAAGTCTTAAGACTAAGTAACGACCGTATAAAATGAAGTGAGAAGGTGGCCCTCCCGCCCTTCGCAGTGGGTGGTTAGGGGTTTGAGGGGTGGACCGAAGCCGCATACACTTTAGTGGAAAATTCAAATGAGTCGAGCCAAAGTTAGTGCCGAATTTTCTTTACGAGAATAATCGGCTCACATTCGAACTGTAGGTGTGGGGTGTTATACGTAGAGGGTAAGTGCTCGGGCGAGATATCGACGAATTTACAAGGGTTAAAACCTCGTTACGGCTTGAAACTGAATTATTATCATATAAAACGCGTTGTTTAATTACGAAAATATTTAAAAAAAATCCATCGATGATTGATAGACTGAGAATATACATAAAATAAACATTCGACTCACTTCATCAGATACTGAAACCGAAAACCCCGCATTCGAAAAAATCTCGATTCGATTCCGAAAATTCTCGATTTCGAAAGAGAGCCTCTCTCGCAGATACCAAGAACAGCCGTATGAGATTTGAATAAGGTATAAATCAAGCGGGATTTCATCTATCTTCGATTGTGATGCGAGAGCCAGGGGGGGGCGCAGGCGACGAGGGGAGGGCCTCAGCCCCCGAGGGCCTCCGCCCCCTGGGGGCCCCCGGAGCACAATTTTCCGGGCTCGTCGGCGCCCCCGTCAAGACGCACCGTTGATTTATGTCCACGGCGCTAAGACTGTAATGAAATTGCAACGTTAGCCGGAATTTTGCCACCTTCCTTCCGAGGCCTTCTCTTCTCTTCAAGACGACGAATATATATAGTATTATGTTCGAGGATGTATTTGTATAAAGAGGGATTCTTCTATCGTTGGTGATTTCGGTGCTGTACATTCATAAGGGTCTAAATACGTATTTTTTATGTCGAAAATTTAAATTCAATAACTGTATATATTTAAAAATATTTATGAATCGTTTATCATTTTTAATAGATTTTCATTAATGAAATACTACATATTATTTTATTTATAAAAAATTGGATTTATGAATAATTGAAAAAAAATTAACCTCATTAAATCTTTCATTGATTTATGATTCGCGTTTTTAACGTAGCCTCCGTTTATGGGAGTTTTTGATTTATTCATATTAAAAAAATAACTAGTTTACTATTTATAATATCCAAACAATAATAAAGAACAAAATCTGAAACGAATTTCGAGCAAAAGCTTATTAGCGCTCCGAGTATAATTTATCATTTGCGGTGAGAACAGAAAAAAAGGTGAATAAAAATATGACATAGTGCCAAATTAATTAACTTGATTAGTTACAAACCCGCGCTTGAAAAAAATGAAAATATCCAGTTTGTACACCGGTTCAGACTTGGGAATTCGTTGTGTAAATTTATCAACTTTCACACGTGGAAATTTGTCAAACGACTACAAATTCTAATAACGTTTCCGTTCAAAAAAAATCTATACGAATATGATTTTTTTTTTCCAAGCATCCCGAACGTACGAAACGTAAGCTTTAGCGTTTCTCATTTATTTAATCGGACATTCGATTAGTTCGAAATGAAAATAAATATAAATTAAATGGTTTGAGAGAGGACGGCGTTGCCCCTATGGCGTTCTGGCAAGACTTTCCCACTTTAATTAATATTTGCCGGCTTATATTTATACTCGCTTATGGCGTTAAGATTGTTCCTAGCGCGGTTGTTATAAAGAGAGAATAAAAAGGTCCCCCTCGATTCCTTGTGTCCTTAATTCCGACTATTTTTTCATGATTAAGAAAATTTCCCGGAATTTCCATACGTAGAGGAATTTTCATTACCGAATTTTCCTCAGCCACGCGCCAAATATACGACCGTCCTTTTTCCGTGCTTCGATGTATAAAGTGACGTTAAACACTTTCTATTTAGTAACACGAAAATATAACAATCGTATAAATCCAAACACGTTCTCATTATACGATACATCGCGAAATTCTTCATACTGACCCTCTGATACAAATCGGAAACATTTCCTGTAAAAATGCATTATGCACCCCATACAAGCATAGCGCAATCGAAAAAACGAAACATCGTATACTTTAGAAACACGTCGTAGATTATTGGCCCGCACTAGAGTCAACGGGACGTCATTTCCCGTCCCGGAACTCAGGATTCCGGGATCCCGAGCTCCGAATCCCGAAATGGGGCCAGGGAGCGAACAGGGACATCTCCGTCGACGGGGGGTCCCAAAACGACTCCGGACAGGAAATATAGACGGGATTCCCGAACAGGAAATGGGATAGAACAGCGATTTTCAACCAGCATTCACCGACAAACCGATATAATCTTACTGAAGTTGCGTCAAGATTTTTTTTATTAAATTTCATATTTTTTATAAAATTTCAAACACATATCTTCAAAAATATACTATATAAACTAATTCTGAAATAAAATATATTTTATGTGCATCATTTGTCCACTTAATATAGACAAGAATCAAGAAATTTTAAACTGGATATAAGAATGATGATATATGATATGAATATGAATTCGTAAGATAATATGACGAATGTTTTTTACTAAAAATAAAAAAAGTTTAAAAATCCCTGGAGTATATAGACATCGGTACCCAAAAATCCGACGACTTTTGCTTCGGCGAATTGACGATCTATAAAAGCGATTCGAACCGACGCGCAATTTCGCGCAGAAACACCCCGTATTGTAACATGACGGTTATTTACAGGGTGTGTGCTGAAAAAAATGGCGAATAACGGCGAAAAAAGAAAACAGTGGGAAAAATCGCGGGATTTGTAGGGCGCGGCAGGTGAGGAAAGCCCACTCAATAAAACGGCGAAAAACATGGACGTCTTTATATCCGTGCGACTCTCTATTTTCGTGGTTTTTTCCTCTAGTTTTTACGATATGCGGTATAAAACCGGGGGTTTTTCTGTCGCGACGAAAATTGGGGCTAATGTAAGATTTGCCAACGGCGAAATTGATAGGGTGATCTTTATTGCATATAAAATATATTTGAAAATTAATGGATAATCTATAAATTCTCGTTACATACGAGGTGTTAAAATATTACAGGATACGACGGTACGAGAATGCTCGCCGAATAATTAATACGAAAAAGATAAAATCGCCGCTAAGCACGAAGAGACGAATCTTTTATTTAAATCTATTCAAAATCGATCGTTTATTAAAAAAAAGCGTATACGCCGAAGAGCATCACGTAGCGAAATATAATTGAATGAATCGCACATTCGCAACACCGCCGTCCATAATTTTGAATAAATAAAACGGTGATATCATCGCCGAAACATTCGGTACTCGAATTTCCATTAAAACATTTTTTCATTAATGAACAAACAACAATAATATTCATACGTACCCCCCCGCGCTCGCATTACACGCGTACTTTTTTATTTTTTCCAGCCTTAACAAGGACCGCTTTGCATTTTATAATTGCGAAGAGCGGCAAACGAGCAAAGCGAACGAATCGCAATAATAAATATTTAAATTAGCGCTTAAAATACCGAACGGAACACATGGTGCCTGCCGCCCACGCCCGCCCACCCAACACCCCAATCCGCCCAACCCCGGCCCGGCTCTTCGGCGATGTCACAGGAGATTTGTCTCTATTTGGAAGGATTTCGTGCCGAATGTAAATTTGAGTTTTGTACGTGTGTATTGCACGTATGGAGGCTCGGCGGGATTATGCAGGCGTAATTATGATCGTTGAAGATGGAAAAATGAGCGACGGAAGTTGGTTGGGTCTTTTCGGGTGATGGATGGAAGTTTCGAGTTAATTGGAATTGTGATGTGGCGTAGAATTTGAATTTAAGGGTGCACCTGATGTATTAATGTGTGAATGTTTTTAGATACGAAAGTATGACTGAAATTATCGATATTGTAAGCGAAATTGAAATGGTAATGGTTGGTTATTTAATAAGATTGATAGAAAGTGTATATGTGAAATATTTCAATGAAATATGAAAGATTGATATACGAAAAAATTGAAAAGATTAAAAAAAATCTTCATTCATACAATAAATATAATATCATAGGATTATATGTATATATTATTGATTTTTATTCTGATGTAACAATCCAGTATGTGAATGTTTTTAGATAGATATTCGAAAGTATGAAAAAATTGATAAATATTGTAAACAAAATAAAGATATTTAAATTGTAACGGTTTGGACATTTAACAAGGCATATTGAATGAAAATGTACATGGGAAGTATTTAAATGAAATTTGATAAATGATTTAACGAAATTGTATGAAAATATTTCAAGATGTAAAAATTAAAAAAAAAATCATCCATCCATGTATATTATATAATGTTATTGATATTTATAATTAAAAAAATTATCTTCAAATATCAATTTATTAAAAAAAACGCGAATTAATTGAATCCATCACGTTAAAGAGTTAACCACACACCGCACAACCAAACTTCGCAACTACGCTTTAAAAAAAACCGTCAAAATTTATCAATTCAATCACTCAGAAGAGGACGAAAAACTTCACCGCGCTAACGATTGTCCTCTAAAATCCATTTTTTCCCGTCAATCGAACGAACAGTCGAATCGGAGCGAGGCAAAGTTCGGCCCCGCTCGGCAGTAATCCATCAGCATCATGGGCAAATTGGTGTTATTTTAAAGTGTTCTCTCTCGCGTGTACACAACACCGTACGACCATGGAGGGGCAGAGGCGGGGTGAGGGGGGGTGGTGCGCGGGGACAATGGCGAATTAGCCCCGGAGCCCCCGCAAAGCCCCCGGAGCCTTCGCCCACCTGCGGCCCCGCGGGGGCCCCCGTTAACTTTTACGTTGTAAAATGAATTTTACGACACTTGTACCGCCTCCAAATTGATTACGGCCAAATTGAGAGTAATCACCATAAATTTCCAATCTTTAATTTGTTCGGAAAAGTCGAGTCCGAATTTTCCCGACGAGCTTTATTAAATATTATTATTATTTTGAGATTTTATTGCGCGCCGCTTTTCTTGTGGAGGAAGTGCGGTTCGGTTTCGGCACTTTTCTCGTTTCGTTCGAGTTATGTGCTTTGAAGTCTCCAGAGGTATAATTCAATCTAGTTTTATCGGAATTACATCCTGATGAAGAATTGTATTCACATTTTAAAACTAATTAAAAAAAAACATATTATTCGAGACCATTTTTCATTTGGAAGTCTATATAATCGTCAACAGAGAATTCAGCGTCTTGACAGTAAATTGATCGTTATTGAAAAAAGCAATATGGACTCACCGTTAAATGTTGAAAGAGCCACGCTCTGAGGATATTTGTAGCAACTTTGGGGAAAATTCCACGTTTCTTTTGGTTCTTCTTTCCATTCGTATCGTCGTCTTCTTCTCCCGTGCCTTCACCACTGCCGATGCTCGCGTTACTCGCATCGCCTGAAACAAACAAACCGATCACGTAAATAAACAATCAAATTTATTAAAAAAATATATAATATAGAACATCGACAAAAGTTTAAAAAGCTCCGAAGTGTGAGAGGGGACCTTATCGGCGAGGAGTCAGCGACTTTGGCGACCCTCGCGAGCGTCAATAGTGCACGCCATTAAGATCGAGGGGTGGTTCTTTCTTGCTGGTTGTGTGGTTCTGTCTGTGTGGTTCCGGGGGTCGACTTTGCCACACCTTTAATGATTGTTTCTTATCGCATTACGGAATAGCTGTGCGCTTTGCATTTAAAATGCTGTTTTAACTAATTACGACAGATAGCGCGTCGCGCCGTCGAAAGAAAGAGGGATCTCAAACTGCATCCGATGATGGAAAAATAATTATATTCTTAAATTTAGATGATAAGAATGTATCTTTTTCATTTTTTTTATAATCAAATACGAATTCGTATTTTAAATAATTTTTTTTTAACAATATCTGAGAATAAAAGTAATATGAACTATGTGTGAAAAATCGATGCTTTTTTTTTTTTAATATACGTTATGGAATTTTCACAAAATTTTATTATAAAAAATATTTTCAAAGTATTATTCAGTAATCAGAATGGAATCGATCCGTGAAAAGTTTGAGAATCGTCGATTTTCGAAGACCCAAAGGCCGCGAAGCCAGTCACGTCCCGCGTGGCGGTTAATGCTATGCGCCGAACAAACTTTTAATGTGCCGTAATTGAATCTGAGTGAATGTTCACATCGCGGTCTGCGATTTTAAAACTCGAACATCTCGAAAATTCAATTCCAAATTGAGGCACGTACTTATAGTTCTTTTATATTTAAATTCAAGGGGGAAAAGTCAAAATTTCGAATGACTAACAAAAATTTATCACACGATCAGATTTCAAATGTATAAATTATTATCAATTGCAACGTTTTCCTTGTACAGCATCTTAATTATGTTTGAACAAAGAAATTAAATTAATAGTGGGACTTTAACGATCTAGAGATTCGTATAATTTATACAAAAGTTCTTGTATACTTTGTACATTGTTTCATTTATTTTTTCGATCGTTATCTATTGTGTAAGCGTCTTTGTCGGCAAACGTGTAAACGACTTCATGTTTTTGGATGTGATTTGATAGATAATTCGATGTAACGAGTCAAATCGTTAATTATGCAGAGATCAACAGATTCCTTTTCAAGTATGCAATTTATTCACATTAAAACCCGAAGATAATGATTTAAATTATACAAAAGAATTCTTCATGTCGATATCGATTAACTTTTCAGTCGTTTTATTTATACACGCAAGAAAAGCAACTCTGCATTATTTACGCGCGGAAAACATACACACATTAGGCTGGAATTTTCGCGAATTTTTCCATAGCGACAGCGAAAGAGCCTCGCACTCGGAAAAATAAATATATTGAAATAAAATATTCATTCGCAGCGAGCAAATCAAATCTGCCGGAACGAGCCGAGCGATGTATGACGGCCAAATCGGATTAAGGCATTTATTCTTTATATCGCTTCGGCTAAAAGCCCGCACTGCGAGCTTATACATGTCCGTGTCTACAAATACGTTTATATTTATATCTACTCGAATTTGTGTGTGTGTGATATTAAATGTAGGTACCGTGTTGTAGCCGAAGTCCCCTACCCCGGTTGTTGGAGCTGCTCGAAGCTCGAGCCCTCCGTTTATGTATTTATATATTTTGTGTATTTATTTATATTTGCGTACGTTTATCCCGGGCAAAAAGCTCGCACATGGTGTCTCAGACGATGTCCAATAAAAAAAATCGCGGAAAATCGAAATGCTTGGCGTTTTCGGTGTGAAATGGTAGTTGTTTGGTTTTGATATGAAATTAATTTAAAATATATATTTTTTTTTTTTTTTATAATTTAAATATGATATTTTAAAATGTTATATAATAAAATGGATGAGATTTCAAAAAAAAATATTTGGATTTATATTGGATGAGTGGAAGAAGATTGAAAAAAAATTAATCCCAAATTATTACTGATAAAAATTCTTAATATTTTCTTCTACTCATCAAACGATTGGTTACAATTTAAATTCACATATAAATCAAAATCAAAACTAACCGACATTTGATAAATCTCAACAGACACCCCAAAATTTCAACACATCGAAACGACCAAAGCAACACAAAATTAAAAACAGAAACACCAAAACGAAAAAACACACCCGAACGAAAATACAAAACAAAAATTCCCGAAAAGTCACATGTGCATCCCACGGTCGGGGTGAACTATTTTTGTTTACGCGCCGCCGACCGACTTTCACTCCCGAACGTCACAACCACCCACACCTTCTGCATTTCAACTGCACCTCTATGCACATGCAACGAAAAGTGCATTTCTCCTCGCGAAAACCCCCGACATACGGGCGAGGGTAGATCCTCGCTAATGTAATGATAGATCACTGGATTAGTTCAAATCGTTCCCCGAAAGTGCACCCCGGAATAGATACATATGAAATTTCCCTGCATAATGCAATTTGGGTGCACCCCCGAGTTTCCTTTTGCGTACGTAAGCGGCCGTCGACTTGATTGATTAGTTCCAAGCGTGCACATGCACATTTTATTTATTTATATGTGTGTTGAGGGTGTGTGGAATGGGTTGCGCATACTCGGGGTGCGAATCTAACCCAATCTGCGATAAATGAATTCACTCCGAGGCGAATTCCTATCGTTGATGGATATGCGTGCAGCGAAAGTGCATTAGGGTCAATTCTAAACAGATCTTTTGTATTATGCAAACATCGACGGTGAATACTTTGAAAATGATCGATTTTTTTTATCGATCGACTGAGAAATATGGCCCCTTTAAAAAAATTAATAGATTTGCGGGATGCAAATCAAATATTTGCACGTCTAGTGTTTGTCGCAGTTCGTCTTCTTCCATTAGAAACGCGATAAAGAGGGCGGAGGGTGGAACACACCCCAGTCGGTTCTCAGGGTTATATTAATATCATTAGGCACTGTTATGCAAACATTTTTCTATGCGAGCTTCTCTCACCCGCCCCATAATAATTTTCGAGGTTGTGGCCCTCCCGTGGGGCGTAATGGCAGATTACGAAGCGGGTCGACACCTATTTACATTTCGACAAGTTATTTTCGTATTATAACGAAATATAATAAAATTTCATTTAATTAACTATTCATCGGATGTTTGGATGCGAAAATAATAGGGTTTAAGGTTGAGGGTTTAACAATAACATTTTTTTATTTATTATTTTAGGTCAAAATACAATCTGTTGATCACTATAAATTGTAAAATTAAATTTCGGTGTCATATTTGAAAACTTTCCAGTATGCGAAAATAATAGGATTTAATCATATTTTTTTATATTATTTTAGGTCAAAATACATCGTTGATTAATTGACTCGTAAATTGTATTTCGATGTCTTATTCGAAAACTTTCCTATGTGTGAAAATAATAGGGTTGAATAATCATATTTTTAAAAATTATACTAGGTCAAGATCACTAGGGTTGATCACTTAACTTGATTGATCAATATGAATTGTATGATAAATTATATTTCGATATCATATTTGAAAACTTTTCAATGTGCGAAAATAATAGGGTTTAATAATTTTAGAACAAAATATATATCTGTTGATCACTTAACTTGTTAATTGTATTTCGATGTCATATTCGAAAATTTTCTAATGTGCGAAAATAATATGTTTAATAATAATTTTTTTTTTATTTAATTACCTCAAAATCACTAGGGTTGATCACTTAACTTTTTGATCGACATAAATTGTATAACAAATTACATTTCGATGTCATATTCGAAAACTTTCCAATATATTCATACGGGAGATTCGCACCGAAAGCATTTGAATACAAAAAGGACGAATAATTGCTTGGTCACCCCAAAACATCGCAGCACCATAACCGCCACCAGAAAATGAGACACAACGACAGGGGGGGTCGAATGGAAAACGGAACACACACCCCCATAACCCAAGTCTCGCCGGCGCGTGACTCATTAACTTTCAACCCCATGGATAAAACGGCGAAAGCTCGCAAACCGAAACGCCCCAAACGCCCGCCGTTAAATCAAAGCAACCCGAAGCTTATTGCCGATCGTCAAAAGCGTCGAAATCGATCAAAAAGCTTCCACGAAAAGTGCAGCGGGAAATCGCCCGAATTTGAAAAGTTTATCGACGCACCCATTAAGGGTTGTTCGCGAAAGGGGGGTCGTTTCAGCTCGCTGAAAATCGGGGCTGTGTTCGTTTCTTAATAAATGAGTCGAACGCGGTTCTAGCATTGATTTTAATTTAAAATTTGATTGTAGTTTGTTCCGGTCGGGGGCGAGTTCGCCTTTGTCTGATATTATGTATATTTGAGTTGGAGGGCGGCGAGGTTTGTGTTATTTATCGTGTCGGAAGTCTGCTGAGATTTTTCGCTGATGATGTTTTAAAATGGATCTGATAATTATTTGTGACGTTTGAATGATCGGAAAATAAGTCGATAATACAATCTTATTTCGGCACTCAATAGTTTCGTAATGGAATAATGTCTATTTTGAGACAAAAATTTAAATATTATACTATACAATCATATCTAATCACCACTCAACTTCGACGATTGATAAGAACCAATACATCCTATAAGATAAAACCATCATAAAGAAACGGAACAAAATATTCGATATTATTTTATTAGGTAGTATAAATAATAGGAATTCTAGTTAATCTATCTTTAGTTAGTTAAATTATGTGTAGGAACTAGTATAGAGAGCATTAATTAAAAATTGAAGCGTGTATACATATACACTCAATCTTTTTTTTCATGGAAGAAGAACTGCTTATTTTTACACGGTTTTTTATAATTTTAAAACTATATAAAAATAAAACATATTCTTATCTCACAATGGGAAAATTTGGTATAAGCCATTATACTATTTTAATTATGAGTATGTAATTATAGTTATTAAATTATTAAATAAAAAAATAAAAATAAAATCGATTTTTTTTTTGATGATTTTACATGGCAAAATTTTTTCACATTGCACTCTTACAATTAGATGGAAGTGCTAACCTAATATACTAATGGAAACTATCTCAATTTTTACGTGGTCACCATACTTTTTTTTACACGATAATTTCAAAATATTATGACAAATTTTCAATAATACAAAAAGTTTTATAGCCCATCTATTCTGTCAAAAATATTAAAACGATTTTAACACTGACCGCTTAAAACATTCGAACAAAAACACTGTACCAAAAACGAAATACGAGCTCTTTTTTCAAGCTTTTTATTAGCTTGCTCTAACGCACAGGTTTTTTATCGAAGGGAAGCTCACCATCCCGCCTGTTACATCCACCCCACTCTATGCCAGCTTATTGTTAGTTGGGCACCAGCAATACTAGGCTAAACTACAAACGCCATATTTACATTTATTAGGAACTCTACATTTAATTTCAACCAAACAATCACGAAGTACTTTCCAGAGGGCCATCGAGAAAAATTTAACGAAATATATCTTTCCACGAACTGACCTTCTAAAATACAAAAATCCGAATTTCGAGAAAACGAAGTCTACATCAGGACACACAAAAAAAAGCACTAAAGCGCAACAGATTCCCACCCGGAAGATTACGCCCTCGCAAAAAAAGCGAATCTTACGTCGTTCAGGTGATCGAATCGCCTTGATAACTCGACACCAACGAAAGCCCTAGCCATCCCTCAAGAGGCGGATATCTCCCCCGACCCAGCAAAGACACACCTCAGGGCGTCATCGTTTTTTAAGCGTCAATCCGACGGCAATTACGACGCCGTTTATCCGTCGGCCCTTGCCGAGGGCTAAGGGCGTCGGTATCAGAATGTGGAGCGGCCGTGGGGATCAGCCCGAACGCGGATTTTATTGTTACGATCATTTTTAGTGGCACTTGCTTTTTACGAGGTGGCTTCCTTTACGCGAGAGGCCCCTTTCGGTGTCGGAGGAACTTTGGTGGGTTGAACTCTGGCAGGGGTTGTTTATCTTTTTTTTTGATTCGGTGAAATTGTGTGATGAAATGTCGTTTTAGAATGGTGCCTATGAAAATAATAGTGATAATAGTGATGGTAGTTTTCGTATGAAAAGTTTGTTTTTTTTATGATCGATGTTTTTTGTTTATTATATAATATTATTGCTCCTATTTATATTTGAACTGTTACTTATTATTCTCCGTTATCAATACGAATTGGGCTAATGCATTAACCGCCACACTTGTTGATAAAGCCTTGTCCTTTAAAGAATAACTGATAGGTCTCTTATGATGATGATTTATTATCCTAATATAATATATGAAAAAAATCTTACAATTAGTTACCTAAAAATTTGTTACCATTAATTTTATCCCACTTTCATTACGAATAATAGTAATTCAACTAGCCCAATACTTATTATATATTTATATTACCTTTCACATCCTTTTTTCATTTATTTAATAATAATTTTGGAATAGTATCAAAGTTTAAATTAAAATTATTCTAATAGTTCAAAAGTTGATTCACTAGTTTTGAAAGTAACATATAAACTCGATACGAAATGCGTAAAAGTTTCCGTTTTCGAATCAATCGAATATAATATTAACTTGTAAGAATATTCATATAAATTTAATGTAAAATTGACTTTCTTTCATATCGATCAAATGAATTTTTAATTATCAATTTTTGCCTGAAGTGTAATAAATAATACGTGAAAAACAGATATATTTGTATATTATCAACTTTCAACGTATTCAAGGTATCCCCCGATTTATGCGATTTCACTTTAATGCGAACAAGCAAATATTTTTTAATTAATTAATTACGATATTGCATAATCATATCTATTTAATTAAATAAAAATTATTTGGTAAGATAAAAATAACCCGACCGTTATTTTTAACATACTAAAAACTTATGTATAAGATTTTATTTCGTTTTTTTATTTAATTTAATTATATTTTTAATCTTATTTTAATTTAACTTTATTTTTTTTGGAATTTTTTCATGCGATTTCCTGAACCAATCATCCTATTTAGTATAGACTTCATGTCTCAATTTACGCGTTTCTTTCCCTGGAACCTATATCATTTTTTTATTGTATAACTACATTGACTTTTTTTTTTTTTTTTTACGCGATTTCAATTTATGCGGAACGCATCTACTGCGTAAATCAGGGTATACCTGTACCTTTAACAAAACAAAATTTAATTTAAAAAAAAAACTATGAAAACCATAAAGTTTCGACCCCTGTCCCCGAAACTAGACGACCGTCCCGCACAAGTTCCTGCGCACTTTTCGCTTCGTTTTCCCTCGCGATTCGGCTACCCAAATTTCCCCTATACCCACAACAACAGAAAACGAACAAAACACCGTCGAAATTTACCACGACGAAAGTGCAGAGGAGCCTTCCCGTATCTATCCCGCTCGCTCGGCCACGGTAAGCGGATTTCGCTTGTAAAGTTTACGAGACATCGGTTCGGATGAAAGGAAATGTTTATGTAATTGCTCAGTCATAGCAGACAAGGATCAGACGGTCGTCGGGAGGTTTAATGGGTTAGTATTGCCGATTCGGATTTCGGGGATGGGCTCGAAGATTGCGATGCCGACAAAGAAACGGATATGGCTTCATTAATTAAAACGGAAAAAAGTTCCGAGGGGAAATTTGATGAAAAAGTGTGCTTTCCAAATGCGAGTGTTTTGAAATTTAAAGTTTTTTATACGCAACGAATTGTGTATGTTTTATTCGAAATATAGGTACTGGATTTTATGACCGTTCGGAAATCAAAACGACTCTATTTGACATATCGGATAGTAAAGATTTGTTAAAATACGAATGCTCATTAAGTGTGCATAATGAAAATATTTTACGACGATAATGTAACGAATATGTAAAGCTTGTAATAATAAAGTATTGAAAAGTTATAATATTCAGAACTTGGTGCATCGAACGTAACTGGGAATGTGTATTTTATTCAAATTGCATGCAAAAACATAAAGACTATTTAATGAGAAACAAAAAAGTAATAAATTCGATTCGGCGACTTTTGCAAAAACCTATATACTCCTCGTAAAATTCATTAATTTGAATATTATAATTTTTAATGAACGTCCGCACATTAAAAAATCGATCAAAATCGAAGTTTTCATACGCGCCGAGGAAAATCGAAGCGTAAATAACATGTAAATTTATACGAACCTAACCGCATAATTCGACTATAAAACGAAAAGTAAAACTGGTCGTGTTCTTTTTTTCCTACGAGATAGAATCGACTCAAATATCGCTCTTACGTATTTTATTCCACTAATTTATTTTTATTTAATATTTATTGTAAAATACGCCATTTCGCCGATCGTTTTACATACGCGCCGTACGAGATTACAATATATAAAACGCGTCGGTATACACGGCCACAAATGAAACGTATATAAAATTATAATAATGATAGTATTCTAAAGAGTCTTGTATATTTCTTTTAACGAGCCCGATCAAAACATCTTTATCGCGACCGGCCAAATAAATAAATATTATTGGGTGAGTGTAAATAAATTCACGCGGCCACCGGGTCATCAAACTGTTACTAATCTTATTCGAATTTAAATTTCCCGCCGATTTACTCGACATTGTCTGGATTTTTTCGGTACTTTTCATTGCCGATCGTAAGTGGTTCGAGATATCTTGCGGTGTTTACTTCTTATGAAATATACCATCTCGTAAATCACAAGTGCCGAGCGATTTCAAGTGTCCCATATCAGGGATATAAAATTTACTCGGTATAAAAAACATTTTGATTCGGAATTAAAAATGCCCCAAATCACTATAATACATCATGAAATGTTAATTTTATTATCGCAGTATCAAGAAAAGTGAAATGTTAAAAAGTATTCTCATCAGTCAACATAACCGCATTGTAAAGCAAATTTATGTAGCGAAAAAGTGTGAAAAGCTATCAATCTATGTAACAGTTTAAATTTACACATCTAACAGTTTCAAAGATCGTTATCGTTCGAGTTTTAGGACCGCTGTCCTACGCACATTCTACTTTTCACTATAGGCACTCGTTCAGATTTATTTTCGTTTTTTTTTTTTACATGTATTCAATTTAATTTTGCCTCTCAAATGCGCGCGCCTCGACCTATTTCGAGATCTTATCCCGGCATTAAAAGGTTAATGGATTTCGAATCAAGAGCCGCACGAAACGAAATAATAATCGATAGTTTCTAGCTGTGTTTATATCGTTTAATTTTTTTCCTTCGAACATTGTCTCTACAGGATTTATCGAAATCGAATAAATTAAAATTTAAATGATACGGACTAGGTTTTCATGTCGTGTATATTTTTTTTAATACGTCCCAACTAATCAACGGATCGAAACGCCCGGAGCGACACAAAAACCAACAGATAATTTTGTTGCATGTTCCGATATGATATATTAATTCGATATCGAGAGTCCGCTGTTAAAAGGTAGCAACCGCTTCGGAGAGAAAACGGTCGTTTAAATCGAACGGCTCAATCGAACGATTTTGCGCTATTTGTTTTAAACAATTTTATTTCAAGAAAGACTCATATTTATTCTAACGCTCGAAGAGAGTCTTTCTATAGACGATAACAAATACGAAATCGAGCGTATACAAATGATAATGCAATGTCGATGTTTATTTATTTGTACGCGTTAACGGAAGCAATTTTTAAGTCGGTTGGTGGTCTGGCCATGGTCTGATGTATGGTATGTGGTATTACGAACATCCACATATATTATAAAACATACACACCATAGAACATTTGTTTATTTTTTCGAAAGCTCCTGAAGTGCCGGAGCAGATATGTATACGAGCGTCCCGCGGGTACATCCGAGCCGGCGTCTATAACTAATTGCGTTTTTTTCCAGAGATTTCGTTTTATTTTCGACTACTAGACGTATTAATGATTGACAGTCCGGTAGTATGAATTCAGAAATAATCGTGATTGATGAGTAAAAGGCTACCGTTTCGTTTCTGCGGCGTCGCTTCGATTGCCGAATTGCATACGCGCTCGTATAATACTTGCGCGTGTGATTAATGTTGCCATTATTTATTTTGTTGTTTCAACGATATTTTGACGACTTTTTTGATGAGAAAATTAACTGGTAGGATTAATCAATAGCGGAAAATAATTATGAGACGGAACGACTTAAAAATCTACGGGAAAAAAACATATTACATGCCGAATCCACGTTGATGATCGAATGTGTATTTATTTTAATTTCGGCCGAAATCAATTATGTTTAATTTCAAAGCTGATCTGACAGCGACACTAAAATGCAATTTGAAATTATAAATAATTCATAAAATATACAAAATAACACACAGCTGCCAGTTTTCAACGGCGGAACGTATGCGTCCACCTTTTAGCATGTGTAAATCCTTAAATCGCTTCAATTAAATATTCAAAAATTCTGCTGCGAAAACGCAATAAATATTTACCGATTGCGAATCAAATATACGTTTAATTTTTCATTCTTCTTGGTGTATTTCGTCTGCAATGATAGCGCAAAGTTTGACATTCGCATATGGAAAACATCTGTTCGCCAAATTCCAGCTAATGTGCCAAACAAATTTTCGACCAGAAATAACGCTTTCGATCGAACACGTACGCAACAAAAACACTGTTTCGGATCGAATGCGATCTATAAATCGGTTAATTAACTAATTTATAGCGGACGAATTAAAAGCGTTAAATGGACCCGAAAGAACCTCGCAAAATCGAAACCGTTTAAAAGCTTTTTAGACTCCGAAACGAGCATTTCTGAATCGACAAATCAAATCAAACATTTCAAAAACTACACTATTGAAATATGTACGTACCGTTCGCAAATTTGAATACGGCAAATGCAAATGGCGTATATGCATATTTTGTCATGCCTATTCATAAAGCATATCGCATTGTTTCGATTCTATATACGCAAACAAATAATTCGAATTTATATAATAAACTTCATACGTAGAGACAACAGTTTGTATCGTTAACACGTTAAACACCCGTGTCAAACGCGTATAAAAAATATTATTAATGATCGACAACAATGTATCGCATACGAAATTTTAATAGTGCATCGCCCTTTCGATCGGATCGCCTTCGGGCAATATTCGAATTAGCATATATAGGTGAACTAATCACATGAAGAATCTGAAGAATACAACCACAGACAATATAATAAACGAAATATAATTAGAATTCTTATGATTCAAAGCGTAGAATTCCTTTGATGAATGAATGAATCCATATGAAATCCAACTGTATACACATAAAATTTTTTTATTTCAAGACCGAAACTAACTCAAAAATTAATCGGAAACGCTCGAAAAAAGCGGCAAATTCAAACGCCTCTTCTTCGCCACAAACACACAACACCATACTATATATAATAACAGCAGATATGTGGTAATGGGTCACGACCGAAAGACCATAGTGCCATCATCGTGGCCGTTCACCAATCGCGCTCGCCACCACGCTGTTGGCCATTGGCGAGCTTGATGGACGGGACCCCTCATTAGAGGTGTGCCCCATGGCAACGAAACCTGCCCTATAAAATTATCTACGCCAACCTAATACTTATGGGACCCATAATATGGGGCCCCGCTCCGAGATGCTCTTTCACTTACGCCTCCGCCGGATCATGGCTGTTTTTTTTTTCGCTTTGTTTCGTGGACTAGTCGATGATTCTCAATTTTTTATTGGTGATTTGTAATCGGTTAATGTTAGGTTTATTTGTTTGATTGGTATGTCTTATTTCCTATATATAGATGTGATAAAAATAATAGAATCTGATTTTAAAATTCAAAGAATGCTTTAAGAATCATATTCTTCACGCTTCACTCTACAAACAAGACACTCGACGATTATTTGTTTCGTGAGCTTCGGACAATGAAAACCGATTTTCGAGTACCCGATGACCTTTCAACCTCGTTTGAGAACCTCTGTCCGATTTTTTGTACTTGATTTTTTCATACGGCGTACCTACACATTACACACATTACCCACACGGCCCCGATATATAATATGGCGTAATATTATATATATTATACACACATATTGTAAATTGTGTCTTATAATCTCGAGTCGTGATCGGATCGCGTCCATTGGCCGCACTCGGTCGGATTATTCGCGCGAGTGGGGCAAAAAGCAGATCTTGCCCGCAGATAATGAATACCTTAAATTAAATTATACCCCTTATATTGTGCCGAGTCTTTTTCAGACTCGTACAAGTCGAAGAACGCATTTAAATGCCGCGAATTATTTAATTAAATCGGCTCCGATTCCTCTCTAAAGACGTATAATTAGCGATCAGATTTACGGAGCTTCGATCGGCTCGGATCCGCCTAAATTAAACAATAGTTTTTGTGATGTATTCGATGAATTTTCAAAATTATATTTTAAATACACCCAATCCTCTTTTTAAACGGGAGATACGTTTTAGAGACTATCGTGTAAAAAAATATAGTGACTGTATAAAAATTGGAGATAGGTTCCGTCAGTATATTTGGATGAAACTTCAGTACTTTATAAAAAATGTGTCATTTGTAAAATAATCATCAATATTTTTTATATACCGTGTTAAAGTGAAAAAGTCGTGTAAAAAAATAATCGGTTCTTCTTCCTTGAACCGTGTAAAAAGAGGATTGGGTGTATTATATGCCGAAGGGAAATATGCGTATTTTCGTCAACGTATAATTTATAAAACGTCGATAAATAAGAAAGTTTATTACCGCTGATTACACACGAAACGAGTTTACTTGCAATTTCGTACGAAAACTTTGTAAAATTTGAATAAGACCCCAAAGTAAAACTCATGAAAAATCGACTCGCATAGATCAAGCGTCAAATGGGCACCCCAAGGGCTCGTTCTCGAAACATAAAACATTCGAACGAAATTATCTAAACGTAAATAATACCGAAAGTTTCCCGAACACAAACCGAAATTTTTCATGCGAATTAATCGAAAGAACGCAACGCGGCGCGAACCCGCAAATTTGCGAACGCGAAACCTCCACGCGGATGCGCATCCCCACACGTCGAAGTGCACGTGCAATTTGTACGTGCACGTGCAACAGTGTGTGCATTAAACGTGCATTTTCACGGGCGATCGCCTGCGTTTTGATCAAACGGCCGCGGTTTTGCGTCGGCCGGTTGTCAATCACGCGGGGACGTTTTCCGTAACGTTTTAAAACCGAACGCTATTTCACCAGTCGACAAAATGTATTCGGTGTGTGTGTATGGTTCAGGGTTTTCCAAACTGTGTTGTGTAGGGATCGAGGGAATATTTCGAGTTATCTCTTTATATTAAATAGTTGATTATGGTCTTTGTGTTTCGATTTGATAAAAAATAACGTGAATTCGATTCTTATTTTAGATGATTTTCAAAACACGTGTCTATTGACATTCAACGATTTTACTTACTAATTTAATTTTAAGATACAAAATCGGATATGAAATCACAATTGTGAATTTTATAATTGAACAAAATAATTTTGATTGCTTTATCATTTTACATTTTAAAATGGATGAATAAATTTTCATATCATTTAAAAACATTTACTAAAGTAATCCTTTCCTAATATTTTCCAAAATAGCAAGAAAAGAATCAGTGACGTCCTGACAGCATAGGCAAATAAGACAATGCCTAATGGTGGCAAATTCTGAAGGGTGGCAAAATAAATTTACTAATAAATATTTTTCTTTATAAAAACATATTCGATAAAAAAAATTAACAAAAGTATTTATTTATGATGTTAGAATTATTATTTTAAAAAAATCGTTTGAACTTTGAATGATTATATGTATGTAAATTTCTAGAGAAAGCAACATTAAGAACTTTGCCTAACGGCGGCACATTGTCTCGGAACATCAATAAAAAGAATGAAAAAGTTCAGAATTTATTCATTATGATTTGAATTAAATTAACAAATTTAATTGCAAGTGATTATAAAAATTTATTTGAACTGAAACCGACTTAAAATGCAAAAAACTTTTAACAAAAATATCAAAATTAACTAAAATATTCAATCATACACAAATTTTAAAAATACTACGAATCGATCATGTTCAAATAATAAATTAAATATATTATTATCGATTCCAAATTATTATATTCGGCGGTTTGCACCTCATCTGTGCAACATAAAGGCAAAAGTGCACCGGCTAATGCACGGCCCGCTTCGGCAACGCAATTTGTTAAACCTTTTAGTGCCGGTAATAGGAGAACGAGCGCCGATAAGGTGCATCCCTATAATATATAATACGTAACGTATGGCGAAAACGTATATTTTATATCGGCGAAAGGTGTATATGGGTTTATATACGCGTATGCAAATTTATAGCGCCGCTGATAGCGCGCTTAAAAGCGACGAACGTTATTTAAATTTTGCAATAACGGGCCTCCCTTAACAAATTGCACTATGCCGATAATTTTAAAACGATTCGATACTTTGAATCATAAAAAAATAAAAATTATCAACATTTATATATGAAAATTCTGAAAAGTGTTTATATGAACGGCCTCAGTTTGAAAATTTATAACGGGGCGCGTATGACAAATTCGCGCTATTTCTCTCGTTTCGACGACTGCGCGCGACGGCGTTGTTTTATTCGAATTATTTTTAATTTATTTTCGAAAAATATTTATGAAAAAACGAGCGAAATAAAAGAGAGACCGTTGGCACTATCGGACAACGAGTTTATCCGGCGGACGAGTTCGCTCCTCTCATTGCCCGTCGGGGCTGACAGTTTTACGGTTCTTGGCACACAAAGTTCGGCGCCCTCGCTCCGCACAAATACGACACATATTATATTAATAATGTATAAATATAATAATACAGAATTTAAAAGGTGCTCCGTAATCTTTTGAAGTTTAAAATCGACGAAAAATAACGGATTTCGACGGCGGTTTCGAGGATAATGCGCGAAAATTTAGCGCGACGTCATTGACGATAAAAGTATTTAAAAATAAATGTAATATGCGTATTTTGAAAATAAAACAATATGAAATGAATATAATTCTTTTTTATATAGGAAAAAAGCGATTTCAATAACACTAAAACACTATAAAGCTAAACAAAAGCTAAACGATGACTCGTCTGAAAACATATTCGATTCAAAATAACTTTAATTAATTGGACACATTTTGAGTGTGTCCGAAGAAAATTCAATTAACTCGAACGACGCCATTAATCTAATAATAGACGAAATATCAAATAAATAGGCGATCAAGAACGATTTTATATCGTTTTCGTTAGAGTCGCGTCTGATTTATTGTCGAGCATCTTACCGGTGACGTTGTGAAGTTGTAAATGTGCTCCTATGCTTGTTTCACGTGTAAGGAGCAGAATACGATATAGATTATGATTCAGTCCGGCAATAGTACTATGGGCACTATAATTAGGTACCGTCCGAGTACCAGAAACGAAAAAGATGACACGGACGCCCACCGATGCGCGGCCACAAGAGAAATATCACCTAATAATGAGTCCGCCTAGAGTGATTTATGCTGTGTATGTGACATTCCGTGAAGAGACTTCAACGGGAACAAAATAAAATAATAACACTAATAATAAAGCGAAAGAACAAAAAAATTCGTGTAAAATATGTTTAGCATAGGGACGTAAAAATTAACGAGTGATATATGAAGCGAGTCGACTTTGACGCCCCGAACGACGTCTTCTCCGAAACGACTTAAATTCATTCAAAATAAATCGTTTTGATATTTCAGATTTTGTCTAATGAATAAATATGGTATTAATTATGAATTTAATTAATTATTATTTTATTTTTTAAAAGAGAAAATCGAATGGATTGTTCGAGAAGGTTTGAATCGTTCAAGATTTAAAAGAGTGTGAAAGAATTCGAAAAATCTCCATCCAATAACGAAATGATAAAATGGCAACGTATGATGAGTCCCATCAATAACACATAAGCCACCGACGGACACAACAATCCGCCCAAATCAACAAAAATATCCATTCCGTTGTCAGCGCGGCCGTTCAATAAAAACGTCTTTTTACGTCCGACGAGTTGACGCGGCCGTAACAGGTGCCCCCCGAGATGTTTTCAGAGAAGTTTCAGAGCCGTTTTCAGTTTTTTGTTTACACGCGGAGTGCATCCCGTGATTTATAAGCCCTGGGCGCCGAAAGCTCTTTCGAGACCGCGGGCAATTCGAACGGCGCTGAGTGGCTAATGGCCGCCCACTTTCGCTATATATCTCGCTCGCCGTTGCTCCTTTGTACGATATTTTCCGTCTTATATGCCCGAGGATTCGAAATATGTTTGTGTTGGATCATTGTCTTTTCAAATGACGTCGGATCGCTTGATGCAGGTATCCCCCGATTTACGCGGTACTCGGTTTACGCGATTTCACTTTTACGCGGTCAAGCAAATAATATTTTTTCGTTAATTAATTAATTGATTACAATATTGCTTAATGACATCTATTTAATTAATTACAAATTATTTCGTAAGATAAAATAACGGTCGGGCATATGTCCGTTTATCCCCCCTCTCCCGTTCCCTTTTTCCTTAAGCAGCGCACCTCGCTAATTAGTCCGAGGTTTGTTTTTTGTCGCGTAAGCGTATCCCAATACTTTCCCGCGTGATTTTTTATATACAAGTGGTAAAAATACTTATAAAGACATATTTTTAATACAGTCCTACAATGTCAAATGAAGTTACAAGCTGCAGGTTAAGAGAAAAGTCATATAATTACAAAGATCGAAATTTTGGATCGCTTACAAAAAGGAGAAAAAGTGTCATCTGTTGCTAAAGTTTATGAGATGAGATATTATTTCGTTTTTTTTTATTTAAATTAATTATATTTTCAATCTTATTTTAATTTAACTTTATTTTTTGTTAAACTTTTTTACGCAAATTTCCGAACCAATTTTTCCATTTAGTATAGACTTCATGTCTCAATTTACGCGTTTTTTTTGCCCTGAAACCTATCTCATATTTTTGTATGGGTACATACACATACACTTTATTTTTACGCGAGTTTTCGCGGAACGTATCTATCGCGTAAATCGGAGAATATCTGTAATTTAATGTGCAAAATCGATAAAACAAAAGAAAAAGTTCGATCCGGTTTTAAGTGATAATAAAAGTTTCATTATAAACAAGATATTAAAAAATCTATTATGAAAAACTTAGAACATAAAACAAGAGTAAAATAAAACATATAATAAACGACTCGATGTTCCGTTTCCATTTCTTCGAAAGTGTCTTAATGGAAGCGACGAGTTTTTTACGCGCAGAAATCTCCGACGTTTTCCTCGATTTTCCGCCATAACACGTCGTACACGATCGTTTCGATATTCCGCATTATATTTAGACGTAATTTTTAATTTATACGCACTCTATTTCGAAAACGAACGGCAACGAACGCGCCTCAACAGGTGGCCGTTCCGTCGGATTTAACGCGCCGAACTGAAAGAAGCAGACGCGATTTTTCAGCGCGAAAAACCGCGACGAGTTGCACAGTTCCGGGGAATGTCGAGTGCATCTGAACTTGAAAAACGTCTGACGTGTCCTTCGAAGATTCAAGGACGAGACTGTTGTGCCTCTCTGTAAGCTTTCGAGTGGCTGGAGTGATCCTCGAGTGGTCCAAACATATTTTTGCCGATAGTGGAGCCCTTTGTGGGGCCGCAAGTGCCTTTCGAGATGCCATCAATAAGTAGGGGAGGGAATTGAATAGAATAGTTGCGAAAATAATGAAACCGAAAGCGTATTGCAGTATCAATCGGTCAATTATATCAAAATTTAACGAATTTATATACAGTCAATCCATTTTTCGACACGATTTCGAAATAACACGATTCAGAGAAAAATAAAAAAAATTATTATGTCACATTGGAAAGATTCGGAGCATACAATTATAGTTATTAAATAAAAATTTTCAACTTGTTTCGATGATTTCATATGACGAAATTTTTTCATATTATACTTATTTTATAAAGAATATTTGGATGGAACTTTCATCTAATTCAATCTCCAATTTTTATATGGTTACCATACGTTTTTTTACACGATAGTCTCTAGAAAGTTTCCTCTTTGTATAAAGTGTATTATTATTTGATACATAAAGAGAAATTTTCATATCTGGTTGTATTTTTAAATATTCAATTTCAATTTTCAAAATATAAACATTGCCGTATGCGAATTTCACATCATCGCGACCGCAGTTACAGTTTCCGAGATACGATCGCGCTAACAGGAATTTTTCGAGCCACCCGTTATATTTCAGGACCAGGAAAAAGATATTACCTCCAGCTGTTGGCAATTATTACACAAAAGCGTACGTTGTAAAATAGAATATCCGTGCCGCGTGTAGAGCGCATAATGTGTACGTAGTACTTTTTTCGCATACCACTTTCGCAATAATAAAACGGACGAGGATTAAAACCGAGCGTACTTTTCCTACTGTCGTATCGCGTACGTGTGTGTATGTTATGACAATTCTTTTATTTCGCGAAAATTCATATTGTTTGAGGGCGACAAAAGCGAAAGAGAACTTTTCGCAATTTCCGAAACGTTAATATTCGAACGCGCGGAAAAATGTTTCGCATTTTCCGACGCGTGATATGAAATTGATGAGAATTTTAGTTAATGCGATATTGTAATACAATGATATTAATTAAATTCGAATACGCTCATTATAAATAATGAGATTTGTTTTAAATACATTCAACTTTCATTTAGTATGAAAAAAAGTACAGTACTAGTAAAAAATATTAAAAAAATCATTATTATTATATATTTTCGATATACAGAAGGAGCTTTTTGGGTCATCGTACTGCACAGTACCGAACCGAACAATGAAAGGGCTTTGTTTTTTTGCACGGTTCCCGAAACCACCCTTAGCACGGTCAGAGTCCACGCTACTACCCGATCCCTCCCCCGGTCCCTGAAATAAATCATGACGCGCGCAGTTTGAAATTATTAAAATAAAACCGCGGCGGAGGAATAATAAAAAAATACGAAAATGAAAAAAAAATCGGAACACACACATATAAAGCACAATGGAAGAAGAGAATCCGGGGCTTTTCGCTTCGCATTGAACTAATACCCGCCGAAGAAGGAGCGATGAATCGAAAATTTATCTCTGTTTTTAATATTACGAATGAAATTATATGATGATAGAAATTCTAAATAATTGATATTATCAGTATCAATTGCGTTTCATTTTTTTTTTAAATAGATTCTTTTAAATAGGAACAAATTCAACGTGTATTCATAAAAAAAAATTGTGCATTAAACTTGAGCATTCAAAAAAATTATGCATTCAAAATAAATAATGTGTGCATTGAACACGACATTAAAATGTGTGCATTCTAAAAAATATATGTACCTTAAAATAAATAAACGTGCATTAAAATGAATGTAAACGACGGTAACGTAGCAAATGTAACCAGGACATAAAATACCAACCGCTTGACCATTATTCACAACTTTCATAACAGAATCTATTCGCAATAAACCTAATTCAAACAAAATCAAAATTTTGACAGTAGTATTGTATTACCTATAGAGAAAAACGACTTTGCCACCTACTGTCACTTTAATGCACAAACTATTCATTCTATAACACATTTCACTTTTTTTTTAATGCTCACTTTATACTGCACTTTTTTTTATTGCACACTACGAATAAAATAATGCTCAATACAAAATTTTTGAATGCAGAAATAATGCACATCGTATATTTTTCTACTGCACAATTCGTTTTAAAGCTCAATTTATCTCATTTCAACGCACAGTAAAATCGCACCCTTTTAAACATCATTCTAATACTCAACTCACCCACAACCGAAACATCTCAACCATCCACCGAACAAAATATCGAATCGATCGTATCGAAACCGCTAAAAAACTTTTGAAAACCTCAAAAAGACACACATATCCCTAAGTCCGTCTCTGGTCCCGCCTAATTGGGCGGGTGGGTCGTTTTTCGACCCACGCGTACATATACGTGGCCGCGTCGATTACACGTGGGCCCATTGTTGTTGTTCGTTCGGCTATCATTAGGCTCTTGAGAAAGTCAAGCGGTCACACGGTATGCGACCATTACTATATATGTGCTCGTATACTTTATAATGTTCTTGTGTATTAAATATACCGTGCAGTATGCAACTATTTATTGTGCCCGCTCTGTAATGATGCGCCGTCATTTTTCTTTGCCGTTGTTATCCTCGTTGACGCGTTTCGAACGTATCTTTTTGATGTATCGTTCTATTGAAAGTTAACGGTTTGGTTGTGTTAAGGTTTAACACAACCAAACCGTTAACCAACCAACAGTTAAGCAGAAGGTGAAGTGAACAGTCCGTAAATGCTAATACTGTCTGGACTAAATGGGGATTGAGATGGTCTGGATGGCGAAAAATCAGGATACTGGCGAAATTTGTGAACATAACATAAAATTGCCATATAATAGTATTCATCGGTTTCCATGATAATAATTAGTGAAGTCATAATTTTTATCGCCATCTTTGAGAAGGTTTTTTTAACTCCAAATTTTTTTAACATAGAAATTGTTATATTTTGTATAAAAAAATTGTTCTTGAAAATAAATTATGTCACAATCAATTTATAAGCTGTAAAGATTACAATATTTAAAAAATAAAATTCCTGTCTAGTTTTAGTTTGATCACTCTCGTAGTTGAATCTGTCAAGAGTCAGTATAATTTTACTGCATATTTGGACGCGTATTTTGTAAAAAAAATGGTAAAATCTGCTATTTAAAAAAAAAAATTATCAATCCGGATAATAGAGTTTCTACTGTAATTGTTTAAGAACTTCATGTTTGAAAGAAATTGAGTTAAGATCGAATATCTTTATAGGAATTTATTTGACTCAAGTCGAATTACGGAACCTAATTCAATTTATGTAAATAGGAAGGATATTACGCATGTGCGATAAGATACATAGAAAATTCTAGCGAAGGGGCCATATTTGGGCAGACTCAGCATTGTCCAGCGAAGGCAGCGGAAGGGTTAAAAAAAATATGCGTCGAAATTGCTATTTTATTTTTTCATTCCGTCCCGTATCTCGTCTCGGCTCTGATAAAAAATACACACGCCCGGGCAAAAGCAGCGGCACACTCTCCGAATTTTCATATGAAATATTTAACGTTGTAAATTCGGCGCTTTTCCCCGGGAAAAGAAGAGAGAGGAAAATAAGGGGCGGCCCTGTTCCCCGAACCGGCCCTTTGTGACTGTTTCACATATTAAAACGGGAAGAAAAGAGGAGACCCGGACCGAGAGCGGGCGCGGGATCGCGCCGACGAAAAAATCGAGCTGGAAATAAGGGAAAAAATAAGGAACATCGGAGAGAAAGGAAGAAATGTCGGAGGGAAAGTGGGTCGGGGTGGGACCTCAGAAAAGGCGGGCTGTGTGTGTGCATAAAAAATATGAATTTACGGGGACCCCGGTGCGCGGGACAAGGTCGGAAGACGCTATATTAAGGCCTTTTCCTTATTTATTTTCTTCGGTGGCGGGAAAAACCGAGCACAGTGGTACCCAATCGGTGGCATACTTCTTTCTTATCAACTATCCGAAATATTTCCGAAAGATACACAAAAACTTCGAATATCAAACATAAAATATTATAACTTACATGTCTGTAATAATAGATTATTAAACTATTGAATGTTTCAAACTCTTACTTAAAAAACAATTAAAAAAAAAAGAATGTCATATAGATAGCATATAATGATGATGAAAATATGTGAAATCAATTCAAATAAACATCTAATATTCATTGCGATAATTCTGTCATTCGACAAAACAACACATCCAAAATACCATAATTGCAGATCCAGCTATAAATCAACTCGAAACGAATTAAAAAATTTCAAAATGAGTAAATCATCGAAAAAAATAACGCGATCGTCGAAACGTCGCCTCGAGCGTGTTAGCGCGGGGTTTGATCGCCGAAAACGCAAAAAATCTTATATAGACGTGATTCAAAATATAACCTACGAATAAAAAAAGGTTGTAAAAATTCGAAGAATTTCACGGGACTGGATGACGATGCGATCCCGGACATGTCTTCGGGCATAAATCAAGACGGTCTCCCCCGTAGGGCAATAATTCTAAAACCTAGACACATACGAAACGCACTGGAGAGAGTGAAATATATAAGAGGTCAGGTGAGTGTTACGGTGAAAGTCTGAAAAACCGTCGAAACGATGACAAACGCTAATGACATCCAATTTTTAAAAAAACGCATAACTCACGCGACCATCAACAGATGCCACTGATCGAAAAAAATAAATAAACAATAGTAAACATTAAACTAATTTTGTCCCCCTTTAACATGCAGTCTGGCGAGGGTTAACATCTTATTTAGCCCCCCTGGTACTTTCCGTTTCGCACAGAGGCCGATGTGGGCCGCGGGCCGCACGTGAGCACCCCTGGCGGGCCACAGCCTGTTTCTGACAGGTCGGAAAATGAAACGGGCGCCCCTCTGCAGTGGGAAATCCCTTTGCCGGCGCAAAGAAGCCCCAGAGTCCTGCGCCCGTACGAAAGACAAATAATTTTTGTTTCAACAAAGCTGTTATTATAAAATTGAATATTTTCCGCGCGGCAATTCGGATCGTTCCTTCAACAATGGACGAGATTAAGAGTCGAGAACACAACACATATACAGTTATAACAGAGTACGTAGAGGCCCGCGGGTCGTTCTTCGGGTCTGATTGGATCATCCATCACGGTATCGTCTCGTTCTCTTATATTATGCCAGGCTAGCGCACTGATATGCCGATATACCTGTTTTATCTGATGTTGCTACTTTTCTTCTATTTTTTTTATTTTCAAGCGTGTATATATATACGATTTTTTCCGCTCGTTTTTGCGAACGAGAGGTCGCCGAACCGACATGTCAACGGATTTTCGCAATTGGGCCATTGCAATTGTCTTATTCGGCGAGTGTTCCGCTGATAAACATTTGAAAGGTGCAATTCGCGCGCTCGCCTCGGTCGTTTTCGGCAATTGTCGGGTGTTTTCGCGTTGGCGCGCGTCTCGGCCGGCGTCGGTAGGCGTGCCGGCCGCCCAGTTGCCATGGCGACGGGGCGGCACGTGTCGAGCGGGGGTGGAGGGGGGGAATTGTGAGAAAGAGACAGACAGAACACATGTAGTATCTCGCTCGCACTCATGTAATGCTTGTTCGATACTAGCCGAACTGAAAACACTATGTGTCCCATAGATTTATTTATTATGATTTAATTAATTATGATTTTTTTTTTAAATATATCAATTAATCATTTCGTTTATTAAATCAAAAATTAATCATGATTCAATGTTGAGTGTCCGGTGATTTTGATAAAATTAATTTGAATAAAGGATTCAGTATCAATTTTACTTTGACATATGCGAAATTTATTTTATCTCTAATGGCTGATAGAAATCATAAAAATTAACGAGTATGTCGTTTATACGAAAATAAAATTAGGGACAACGATAATATTGTACACGCATACGAGAGCCAAAAAGCTCTTGATTTATCGCGTTCGATGGCACTTTCTACGAAAATATTTTTTCACAGATTTTTCATCGAATCGCAATTTTCAAATCATCGCGAAAATAGTTCTATTATCGTCTCCACGTACACAAAAATACAAATAAAATATATAATTCAAAAATATATTGCGTCCGAGTTCAACGCACCGCCGATCGAATATAAATTCTTATAAAACGGACGGACAAAAGCCGGCGCATTAAAGCTTAGTCGCTGTTGTTATTTTTTTTCGGTCGTATTTATTTTCGTATACGTACGTTTTAGAAACGGCTTCAGCAACGCGATATTAGATCCATTTACAAAGTAAATTCTCTCGAAAGTTGCGAGCGTAAAATAAGAATGGATACTTGATTACTTTGTTAAAGCGCGTGTATATGTATGTTTGGCCGGCGACTCGCTTATACGCGTCCATATACGAGCCACACAGCAATACCGGAGAGCGTGTCGTACAATAACTGGGTACGTAAGTGAGTACGTACACAGGCAATAAAGCTAATGAAATGGCAAAAGTAATCTAAAGGCCACAAACTAACTCCGCGCCAGCGATGCGCAAACTTTTCAGACGCGAAAATAAAAAAGATGATATTTTCAAAAGGGTACTCACCAGGGTATTCGCCGGGACTACCTAGGAAAACGGAAGAGTAAACCCTTCTCGCTACATCGGGGGGTGATGACCATTCCCTTCTCGGACACCATTTTCCTGAAACAAATAAAAAAATAAAATTAAAACAGGTACAAAACAATGGTTAAAGTACACGTCCATTACATGTGAAAATCGGCCTCGGTTCGGACACAATATAATTGAACGTTACGAGTGAACTTTTGGTGCAAACCTATAATCAACAAAGAATACTTTTTTCCACTGACCAAAACTGATCTTCGCCGATACTGAACGCATATAAAAACGATTGTAGAATGATCGTGCATAAAAAAATATATACACATATATAATACGATAGTATTTATAAACATTTCGTAAATATAAAAAAAAATATTTGCTAGTTTTATAAATTTTGATGATTTATCTGATTTAAAATTAAGTTTTAAAAATATATAGAAAAACTTTCAATTTTTGGAACACACCGTTGTTCACAAGCACGTTATGAAAATTGTAATTGTGTACAAAATTGCATCGTTATTTGAAGTTAAACTTATATGGAAACGTTATTATGATTCAGAAATGAGAAGATTTTTAAATTATATTCATTATTTTATACATATTTGTTTTATCATATTTAAAATCAAACTTATCATATAATAAAATTGACAATGCCATGTTTTACTCTCAATATACATAATAGAATGCCATGTAATAAACATAAAAAAAATTAAACAAGAATTAATCTACTTTATGCCCCTTTAGACGATAAAAACACATATATTCATTACCGCAAGAATGCGAATCTCCCCCGCACGAAAACCAAAGAAAATATGATACGAAAATAAAAACGGGAATAAAATTCGACTACGGAAATAAATAGATTATGTTTTCTCCCTATGCAAGTGCGACATCACGTGTGAGGGGCGTTAGCGATCCCGAAACAAAATCTAAAGTTACCCGACGAAAATAAAATGAAAACGTTAACGAGAACGCGAAAAATAAATGTACGTACATTTTCGGAATTGTCATAAAAAATGTATGTGTGCGAGCCGAAAGTAAAGTGTTCGACGCGCGGATATCCCATGACACGCCTTATGGCTCGGAATAAATGAGAAAATTGTTAATGGTGTATGATATTGCTTTCTCCCCCATGTTCCCATCACCTTTTTACCCATTATTTTCTCCGCGAATAGCTTCCTCGCAGATCTCGTCTAGGTGTTGTTGCCAGGATGCGCACATAAAATTACAATATGTTCATGGGTTTATGTGTGAAAAAATACTAGTATTTGCTTTTGTGATAGTTCATTAATTCGTCAGTGACAAACTGATCCGGGAAAAAGTGAATCGAGACGAACGTTGTACCTGCGTTTTTTACGCGTCCTCCCAAGATTATTTCGCTGACACGTTCCCACACTAAATCAACCGGTCACACAAACCATTTGTTTATAATCTTCACCATTATGGTTGTTCTTCATCTCGCGTCGTAACATCCTCATTCTACTCTCAGAGATTCCCAAATTTCGAATACTTATTTAATATGTTTCTAAGAAGTTATTTATAAACAAATCGATATGTGACTGTTGTGCTGAAAAAAATCTACTAATTCGCTATAATTTAGGATTCGTTTTTCCAAATTCAGACACACCCCTTAATGTAGCGTTTTAAGACCACCCCATAAATCATTTGCTCTCGTTTTCTTGATTCTCAAACCTAAGAAACGACACATATACACACTGATATGGCTTTTTTATGGTAGACACATCTCGAGCGCATTATCCTTTTATGGTGGGGCACCCTATACACTCCCGGTGATCGTTACATTTTAACCACACTGTAAAAACATTTTTAGTGCCTTTTCCTTATTTGATTGGTTTTCACGTGTTTCCGTACAGAAAGCTCCCACAAATAAATTTGTTATCTTTGTTAGTGGGATTGTTTAAATTTCACAATTATAAGTACTACGAAAAAAAAACAAGCGATTCTGATTACATCGAAATGCTTCTTTTATTACGAGTGATCAAATAAAAAATGCGTTAATTATTTGTATAATTGGCGCGTAAAAATATTTACGTTGGCGTAACGTTTACACGTTTTTAAAAGACGCCTAAAAGAGGCACTGACGTCCGAAATGAATATTGTTACGTAAATAAAAACGCCATAAAGCGTAATCGATAATATTAAAATCCGTCAGATCGTTCTGGGGGGTGTATAAATTTTACAGCGCGCGTAATTAAAGTATGCCAACGGTAAAAAAAATTACAAATACGAAATCGAAAAAAGACGCTGTATAAAAATAATAAAAACCCAGCGGGTCGCCGAAATATCGAAAACGGCGCGTATGTGTGTATGCAACGGTCGACCCGGGTCGCTTTTCGACCAAAAATGCCGAGAACTCCTTTGGCAGTAAAAACACGGGCGATTATTTTATCCCAATAATAAAAATCTGGCCGGACGTAAAAAAGCGCATTCCACCTCCGGGTCTCCGAGACGAAAAGAAATAAATATATTTATATACGAAAATAAAATAAAAACACGACGAAAACGTAAGCGGCGAACGTACGAAAAAAAAGAAGAATAATATTAAAAAATATAAAGTATTAAAAAAAGCGGAGATACATAATGTACCGTCCCATCTCGGAGGCAAGGCTGGACCATGATTGGTCCATCTGACACAGCTGTAAATCATAAAGTCGGATGGTGAAAAAAAAACCAGTTCTTCGAGATTTCTTTCGCCGCATCGACGGCGATGCCCTGCGAGATGCGTGCGCGCCCGAGAGAGTGATATATGTCGGATTTTGAAAAGGCGAATTCGATACCCGGCACTAGGTACAAATAAATAAACGAGCACACCCGATGTGCGTGTGTCCCGCGAGCGGATTAATAAATTTGTAACGCGATACGACCGACGGCGATAAATTATCGCAAAGACAAACTCTCATACACACAATATATTTATTATTATAATAATAATATCGAAATGATAACGCGCGAGTTGACGCACACGCAACGTTACATCGGCTCAATTATAGTGCGGACGTTTCGCTAACAGATGGCAGACGCGCATATCGATTGCGTATAATGGCGTTTCTTTTATGCGTTTAGAAATTCGTCGCGTCGATAACTTTTATTTTTAACAATAAAATTACAATAATAATCGTTTGTTTTCTCGTTTGATATTTTAATTAATGCGTTAAACGAAATTCGATGTCAAGTTCAATCACTGTGGCGACCTTGACTGAATAACGCGGTGAGCTTTCAATTTTGAACCGCCCGCGGCGCAAAGTAACCCCACTTTTTGAACGAAAACGTATTTTTTTATTATTCAGCCATCGTCGGGTGAGGTCCTGGCCGTGTTTCGAGATCATATCCGCATTCGCGTCCCCGTATCGATAAGGACTCAAGCGACACGTCGGATACAGTTCGCCGTAACACGATGACCGACAGGGATATAATATTACGGCCTCGCATGATATAAAATATTCCATACAGTATATAAATAAAATAATAAAACACAGAATGTAAATCTTCGAGTCGTAAAAGAACGAAATTAAAACAATAATAAAGAGCGCCATTACGCACAAGGTAAAAGTCTACGCGGCGGCCGTAAAAATTCCGATACTAGCGACGAAATAAAAACCGAAAAAGTTAACATTATTATTATAGAAATGATAATAAAAAAAGCGCAACACGACTATGATAATCGTTATCGAAATGAATCGGGTGCAACTGTGGCATTACAAAGACGCTTCGAAATTATAAAATTTATTGCCGTAATAAATAGCGTTTTATATATGTGAAAATATACATTTTAATTATATAAACGCCGCTTTTATTATTAAAAGCGATAGAAACGTTCTATATTTTTATTATACACTCGAAAAGCGATAAACTCGACCATTATGACCAGACGTTAAGTAACGAAAATATAAAAAAAAATATTGTATATATTATTTCGACAGATTTTTTAACATCGGGAAAAATTTCGAACGCAAAACGTTCAGAAAAAGTACGAAAATAAAAATCGAGCCGATCGAATGACAGATTTGCGATATCAGTCAAACTTGACACCGAAGAAGGTCGCAGTACCACAACAATGGACTCAGCGAGGGGGCGCAAACGACCCGCTAAAGGTTAACGACCCGACTTAACGTAAACACTCCTCCGAAGCCTCCGAAAAATTACCACAACATCGTATACTTCGCACCGAATCCATCTGCATCTTCAACAATCGGCAATAACTCGAACAAGAGGCCAGAAACGTGTCTGAGGTCGCTTCCTCGACCTCATAACCCACTGGGTCACGGCCTCTCCACACCTAAAGAGGACAACGATCCTCCATCTCGACCATAACGACAATAAATTATCGCAATTACGTACCCGGCGAGGGGATGGCCGCATAAATTATCCTCGGCGCATGCGTTCGAAGGACGAACCCTTTGAACGCGTGAAATGTGCGCTTTTTCAGCTTCAGCCTCTGCAGCTTGCTTTTATTGCTGCCATGTGGCTTTTGTTTATCGGCGGCGGCTGCAGAGTTAAAATTGCATCGTAATTGCGACTGTGAGGCGAGGGGTGAGTTAAGTTTGCAAATTAGCGGTGGTTTATTAATACGACGGGTATTTTCTGTGTCGCGTTTTAATTTGCGGCGTATGTCGGTGTTATGGCGCAAGATCATTAGTGGGTCGATTATCGAGAAGGTTGTCAATGACGGATGAATCGGTTAATTATGGTGTGTAGATTGATTGTTTGTCGTTTATTTATATTGCGTTAAAGTACCTGTGAGTTTCGAATGAAAATATGTTCAGTTTTTCATTTAAAATACAAAGTTGTATATATGGTAGAACCTCGATTATCTGAAATAAACGGGGATTGAGATGGTCGAAACGAGAAAAAAATATTTGAAAAAAAAATTATGAATTTATTAGAAATTAAATCATATACAATGTATTAAGAAATTGGTGAGCATAATTAGGCACACTAATTTTAAGTATTTTTAAACGTATTTACGTATTTTTTAGTATTTTTGGTTATTCGGTACTGACAAAATTTGTGAATATAACATAAAATCGCAGTATGTTAATGTATTCGTCGGTTCCCAATATAATAATTATTGAAGTCATAATTTTTGACGCCATCTCTGAGAAGTTTTATAATTCCAAATTTTTTAAAAATTAAATTCCTGACAGTTTTTAGTTTGATCACCTCATAGTTGAGTTTATCATGAGTCAGTACAATTTTGTTACGTACTTGTAATTTTTTGAACCCGTATTATATAAAAAAAATCATGAAAATCTGCTATTAAGAAATAAAATTTTTGATCAACCCGGATAATAGAGGTTCTACTGTAATTGATTATTTTAAAAATGCATCTGCACTTGAAAAGATGAACAACCATCGTCGCTGACACCGTGAGAGTATAATTTTGAATTTTCATGCCCAAAATACAAATATGTGCACTCATAGCACCTCTTGTATAAAACAAACACTACATCCGAGCCAAAAAACGCATCGTATGCCACTCGTGAAGAGCACACACTATAAATGAATCGCTGACATTGTTGTCTCTATAAACTCAAACTCCTCACTTTGTCTTCCACGAAATATTTACACACGCTCGTTCGAATAAATATTAACAGTGGATTTTCAAAAACGATAGTTTTGTGAGGAGGCCGCGGCTCTTTCCTTCGTCTTCGAATAAAATTAAAGATGGAAATGGAATCAAAGTTCGATCCAAGGCTGCGACATACTGACCTCACTTTGGATTGAAGGGTCGCGAAAAAACTATCGAATTTGAAATTCGTATTCGATTAGAGATGTGTTTGCAAATTTGGAATTATTCGCACTCGCGCTTCCTTAACATCTGTAGCGAAAGGCGTCCACGTTCGCGATCGGAATTTTAAATTTCCACGTATAAAAAAATGAACAAAATAGGAAAAGGGTAAAATATATAAATATACAATATAAAGAAATCAATATATTCGAACAGTCGCTCGCAAATTTTATTCTGTTTCGAGATTGACGATACACCCGAATTTTAGAATAAATATAAATAACGTTGAAATCACAATATTTATATGTACTATATTCAATATGAAGTCAGATTATAAAAAAATTATATAAACTCTTAATAGAATCGGATTTGAAAACGTCGCATTTCTCGTTCTATATGTTTAGTAAGAAAAAGCGCGCGTACATATAAGACGTTTTAAGGATATAAACGTGTAATTTAATTTGCCAAATTGAAAAGTTTTTGCCATAACACTGGTAAGTAAGTCTTTCAGCCCTGGCGTTTCTTTTTATTAAGGCGCGTTCTTGTGCGTCTCCCGAGAGGACATTATTAAGTTGAGTGCAAGAACGGACAAGAGACAAAACCCCCATTTTATACGTTCACCCTAAACAATTTATACGATTACGAAAAACCAACATTAAAAGCGTCCGTTAAATGCAAACTTGCCATATTAACAAATCGAAAATCCATCACGAACGAAGGCGAGACCGCTAAAGAGCCGCGCCGACGTCTGACGTCTCAATCGGCCTCTTAATAAAATAAATACGAGACAAAAAAAGCGGAGAAGGCTTCCGAGGTGTGCCCCCCTATAGAGCGAGCGACACCCGAATATTATAATATATTATAATATGATAAATAATACGGTTATTCGAGTGTGTCTGAGCGGTGTTTATCTGTGTCGACGTGCCGGCGTTCCGACTCGTGCAAGTCATCGTCGGATCATTTTTCTCCAAGAGGGACAGACAGACAGAGGCAGTTCCCGGGACGAGTCTCGGGACGGGAGGTGGGTGGTGGGTGGCCAATAAGGGGTGGTCATCGGGAACGGCGCGATGACCGGGTCATGTATCGATTTTAGCTCGTTCGTGTCAAAAACGATTGATTTTTTTCTAGACAGATTAAACCAGGTCCGGAATTCGCTTTCAGGATGATTTCAGAAGCTTTTATAATATGAAAATGTCGAGAAAAATAAAAGCCGCGTTCATTTGAATATCCATTGAAGATTTCCTGGGCACCGTATACGAATCGTCCGAAAAAAGTTAACCCCCAAATTGCCGTCTTCCTGTCCGACCACGAAAGCGTAAACGACATAATAACGCCCGATCGCCCGTTTTAAATGTGTACACATTTGTTGTCGACTGCGTACATACATTCGATAATAACATAATCGGGGCGACACACAGACCCCGAACTGGACAATAATAAAACACACATAAAACTAATTTTAAATTTGTGCGACCGGTTTAAAAATGAATTCGATATAATCCGGTCCGATTAAGAAGATCTGACCCAAATCTGATGATGGGATATGGATTTTTTTCAAAGATTGTATGACGTATGCATTATTTTGTATTTGATTTTTTTTCGGCAATTTTTTCAACCACTTAAGCCTTGTGCGACGATCGTAAATCATCACCGTCTTCGATTTACATAAATACATGCCACACATGGTCGTTTCGTCGAAAACGCCAACGCGATGACACCGAGCGCGTGAATTATGCATTTTTCTGGGACGCACCGCACACTGCAAACAAATCCTAAAACACGAAGGCCTTAAACCTCGTACCCGACACGTGTACGAAAAAACTCAAAAGTATTAACGAAAACGAATCGAAAATAATATGTTAACGATTCTATCAACCCTCGATGTGTATAAGATATATAATTAATTTATATAATTTTAATTCGTTAAATAATTATGATGAAATTCAATGAACATCTATTCGTCGTATGTGAAATGGATGTGTTTTATGATGCGAATTTCGGTTAAACGATAAAAAAATTGTCACAGCGAGGGTTAAATAAAATATATTTGGGTCTGTATGGTAAGTGGTATATCTCGGTTAGGATTAGTGACAGTGTGTGACAGCAGTGTTAGCCTTGACATTGAGGAGATGCGGGGTCGATTTCACCCGACGATAAAACGGACACGTAACGAGACCTCGTTTGTGTGTGTGTTCTGTCGACAAAAAAAGACATGGAAAAAATTTAACATGTCCCGAAAGAAACCTTGACCCACATTATAAACGATTGGGACGTTTTAAATGGTTGGAAAAATAGGATGCGATTTACTTTTAACGTCAAAAATACAAGAAATTTTCGATATTTTTCTCAAATGAAAAGTATATTGATTCAAATAGTATAGAAGAATTCAAAAATCAACGAATTTGATCGAAGTGAAAAGGAAAAAAATGAGAAAAAAAACATCACAGTCGAAGATCGGTTCTGTTCTTATGTGACCGTCGCAACCTTGACATTCACGAGGAATTGGAACCATTTCAGGAAATAGACGAATCTAAAATTCGGTGTGGAGATTTAAATTTCAAAATTGCCGTGTCCGAACGAATTCAAATTCGTAACATTTGAAAATGCAAATGCCCGTTCGTCTGGGGGCCACATGTGTGTTGTGGTCTTCGGAGGTTTTTCGTATTATAATCTGATGTATTTACGTTTTTTAACCTGCCTCTATGCGGCTAATGTAATCTTCGATTATACCGCATATTGTATACGATTTCACGTTCCTTTTATTTGTATCCCGAGGACCAAATCGGACGAGAGATACATAACTAGATTTCAATGTCGACTGTTACGAAATCGAATCATTTCAACCCTAAATATTGAGACGATTGTAATCGAAAAGATAGATAGTGAAAAAGGTTTACTTTATGATTTATTAAAAATTAAAAATAATTACATTCAACGTATCGTTTTGTCTATAAAGCCTGGAGGAAATTCTTTTCAGAATTTCGCTGACTTTAGACGGAAAAGTCGGAGCAATATCGCACGTTCTCAAACCTCGCCCTATATAAATCGAAGGCAATTTATTTTTAGCTTTTGTGTTTCGTTTTTATGTTCGTTTGGCCGTGGCATCGGGACAACAGTGATTCGCGATCGGCCGTTGCTCCCGCCGCGCCGCGTCGACAATTGTCGACTAAATTGAACCAAATGGACCCTGATTCGGTCACCGCTTCAATTGGGCGCACAGGGCGGCCAAAAATCGGAGACCATGACTGAAAAAACAGAGAAAAATCGAAAAAGAGCCTCCCGCAGAGGCCGAAACTCGATTCGCGAAAACTCCGATGGCATGTCCGTGCAACTTTTCCGTTGCACGAAAGTGTCGAGGGACATGCGAATTTTCAGACGTGGCATGCACGCGACGCGTGCTTCAGGAAAAGGCGTTATTTTTTTCGTGTCCGCTTTACGTAACGGTCGATTGGTAAACGTTACAAACGCTAACTAGATAGTGTAACGTCAATTGATCTTGGGTACGTATCAAAAATTAACAATGACGTCATCTAATTACGGCCGATTTGTTCGACCGCGTGTGCAGCTCGGGTACAGACTTGACACGTCAATTGTCAACTCGACCCTAGGAATCGTCTGTCATGTATGAAACTTGAGGAATTTGAATAAATCAAAAAAGGAAGAAAGTTCGAGGCGAGTTCATTCAATTGCGCTGAGTTAATTAAACGCTTCTGTATTCGATGAAAATGTATTGAATTAAACTGTGAATAATTCACGCTTGTGTCGTATGGTCGCTTGACTTTTAAAATTTAAAAGCTACATTAAGAAACCAGTATAGAAAGGCTTTTACGTCGATAAATAATTCCGGCGAGCGTTATCGCTTTCAATATTTCTCGACACTTGTCTCCGTATATTTGGATTTTTTTTTCAATATAATTTAGATAATACAAATGGGTTTTAGCGCCTACGAAGGGTTAAATCATTATAGATATAATTTAATTATGTCGATTACGTCCGAGCTTTTATCGCATAGTTTTTATTGCGGATCATTTATATTGTTTCCTTTCCGTGCGGCAATTAACAAGGTGTTGGTCAAATAACAAATTGCGATCCATTACCGACTTATCCTGGAATGAATTTATATTATAAAATATTTTCTTATGTGTTTGTATTATAGTGATAATGTGTGGCGGAGGCGTTGTTCACAACAAACGATACGTCTTATCTCGAAACATATAAACTCCATTATGACCAATGTTCAGGTGATTTCAAAATCGCTTCATAATGGTGTCGTTGAAAATTAACATACACATTTAATATGTTTAAAATATCGACGTGTGTGTGTGCGTGATTATTTTATAATGTGCCGCGATAATATATGTTAAGTGCAAAATTAGCAATTAAATACCGAACACGTTTTAATTGATTCTTATTTTGGACAAGGTATGCTAAAGCGGCACCGCAATTAAGTCAATATATTGATCGTTAGTGACTAATAAAATGCCTTGTTAAGTGTGCGATTTGATCCTTGTCAATTGTATAAATTGATACAACCACAATTATTATAATATTCGCCGAAATTTGTATAGGAATTACCGATCTCAATCGCAAAGTCATTGAAAAATTTCATTCATGATTTTCATCAACAAAAAATTATAAAAGCTTTTATATAATGTATCCGTACACTTAAAAAATGTCAAAAACTACTATACAAAATCGAAATTTAATAATGAACAAAAAAAACAACAAATTTCCACATTAACAAACCGCAGCCTAGAATCGTTTTCGAAATGAATTGACACACACTCTCGGGTCATAAGTGTGCACTTAAAAAGCGACGTAACGACTCGAACGGTCAATGAAAAGCCTATACGACTTATAGTATGTAATCTGTAACGAAACGAGCCAACAAAATTTTCATTGTCTATATACGTACGGTTGTCGCACCACAATGGTGGTTTGCTGCCCACGCGTAAGATAATTTTAATGGTACATCGACGAAGGTCTTCTCGTCTAATGAGAAAATGACGTTAACTCTCATTCGATTCGTATAAACTCTATATAAAGAATGATTGCCCATTTTATTTATTATGAAATATTCTAGAATATTTTGATAAACATGAGCGTAATTCATATGTAAGTACAAAATTATTCATTACATGGATTTGCACTATCTTTGTGATTCAAGTGCTTCTCAAAATATAAATAAAAATCGGGTATTCGATCAAAATTCGCCACGTAAGCGCGACATCCGCGTACAGACGGACGGACAGACGGACAAACATACGTGTACGTGTTTTATTGGCAATATCGTAGAGCGTGGTAGACTCGTGTAGACTTATCTGCGATCGGTCTACGTGAGATCGTTTTAACCCTGCGGCGACCGTAAATAAGCTCGCCCGCAAAATGCATGGCAGATCGAAAAGGCGCGTGCGGAGCTTTTCCTTCCGCCGGTCCCTATCTACGTATTGTGCTACATGATGGGAAATTTTGATTTTATTTATTATAAATGGATTTATTCGCAAAAAAGACAAAGCTAATATTCGAATACGAACGACGTGTTTCACATTTTCAATAGTGAATTTAAAAAGTTTCGAAAAAATATTGGGTAGATAAAAAAACGTTTGAGATTCGAATCGCGTACAAAGGAAAGTAACTTTCTTTTAAAAATATTCATAATAAATATCGTACGTACGACATTTCACAAACAATATAAATAGAAAACACGAATCGGATTAATTTTCTCGAAGCAATGTCGCGTTTGTTCTGCGAGATATCGATCGCCGCCATACAATACGCACGGCGAGCTTTCACCGTGCTTATATCCACATAAAGCACAGGCCGTACACGAAATTAATCAATTAATAAATCGAAATATTATTCAAATCGAACGACAAACAATAAAATTATACAGAACCGTACAAAAATTCGTACATACATACATACACACAAAATATATACGAAAGCTCTCCGTGAACATCGCGCAACATATACGTATGCGAACGTTCAGTTTAGCCGTATACTCCGGAGGAGATATAAAGCAATTTTCTTAATGGTATCCCGATATCTCCGTAGGAAGTTATGTGTGTGTAACGTATGAGATAGCGGGCCGGGGCCGAGAGAGGAAGCTTTCGAAAGAATGTAATAAGGCTCTCTCTCTTGTGAGCCCGGGGGTCGGAGCCGCTCCGAGGGGGTGGGAAAAGAGACGAGATGGTGGAAAAAAAGCGCAACGTGGATGGAAATGCTTTGTGAAATGAAAATTCGTACGAAGCTTTTTGGCTTTCGATGGCGCGCCGCGGTTATATATCGTCGTGTTTGCGTATGCGGAAAAGCTAGCATTTGAATATTTTCATATACGGGCTCTTTATGTGGGTGTGTACGCGCGCTTGTGCGTCGTTATTAAACGCAGAATGTGTAATTTAATTCGTTTTATTCCGCGTTCGGCCCGGATGAAATATCGATGTATGTTATATTAAAAAGATGATGGCTTTAAAAATATACCAGCGCGCGTGTACTGTTCAATTGAATCGATAGAAAATTTCATTACATTCAACATCTGACCTATAAACACTTCGATCATTCTATATCCATGCACAATACTATCGATTTTCTATCAAAAAAACTTCGAAGTGATATTTTAACATAACGTTCATTCATATGTTCGAATTTCCTCGCTTCGAGCTTCCATCGCATTCATGCGAGTAATAAACGACGCAAACAAGCGCGTACGCTCTCTCAGGCCATTCATGCCCGCGTCGGTGCGGCGTCGCGCGCAAACCGCCGCCGTTTTCCGCGGTTTTTCCGGACTTCGCGCGGAATTTTCCGGGTTTTTCCGACGGGCCGTCATTCCGCGAGAGTGGCATGACCTCTCAGGACACTTCGAATGCGACGAATCGATCGCACACGACGCTAGATTGGACGCACGTTTCGCTCGCGGGGCGAGCGGGCGGCGAATCCGGGGTCGACGCCGCGCCGACGCCCCGACGCCCAATCCATACCGGCCAGAACGAGATAGAACCATTTGGGAGCCTCTGGAGTGCGAAAGAGTTCGAAACACGACACACTTTATAGATCCACCCCTGTCTTCGGAGGAGAAAACGCGCGCCGTCGCTATGCAGTTCGAAAACGAAGCACCCCTCCGGTTGCAGGCGAATTCAATCCTTACTTCGGACGAGAGTACGGTCCATAACTGTACTGAAATCGGTTTCAAGTTCAAGAGTTTTCCACGGACGATAACGACCTCTATACGTGTCGATAATAAGGATCGTTTGCGTTTGTTTCCCGGTGGAAAAGAGGATTCTGCGTGATTGACAGACGAACGGACCGCGCCCATAGCAATGGCGTCTAAAGTGAGGCGTTGACAGGTTTAGTGTCGGCGGAATGGCGAAATGTTTATTGTCGTTTACAATGTCAAGGAGCAGCTTATGTGGGTTAACGTCGATTCGATTGTGTTGCTGCCGTCGTTGTTATTGTTGTTGTTGTTGTTGTTGTCGGCGGCGGGGAGTTTGCGAGTTTTTTGATTGATGTTCGATGGGTGAGTTTGAAAGTCGATAAGATGCGATGAATGAAATAAACGGCATTATAAAACAATTATGTATCGACTGAAGTTCGCTTATGCTTATGCGAATGTATCGATTTTCTAACTAATGCGGAAAATTCGATTGGTGCAATAAAGATTATTGGTTATTTGAATAAAAGCAACATCGTAAAATAATCATAAACGAACAATGTACCTAATATTTAAAAATGCATCGCTCGACGCTTTTACATTACTCGTTATCGTCGTCCATTTAGCAATAATCGTTAACAGGCAATTGTAAGAATAAACCGAAACGAGTATACGACCTATAGAACTAGCACATACGACCGAATAAAACCCTATTTATTAGAAATTAATTTAATTTAAAACGTCACGGATCGTTACATTCGCTTTCTCCGACACACACCGCACCGATAATATGTAAGGTATACGCGTACATAAAAGCCGTTCGGTATCTCCGATATGACGATATAAAAAAGCAATAAAAGGCAGACTTACAGCGAGTTAAACACACCATAATAGAGTGCGCCATAGGCCGTTCCGGCGTCCATATAATTTCCCCCAAGAACATTTTATGTGCGCCGTTGAGGAGGCTTCTCTCTCTCGGTCAGACCGAAGACAAAAGCCAGTAAAGGAACAATCGTGCACACTCACTGGCCGGGTTCTGCGAGCCCTCTCCGAAGCATATATCCATCATTGGCGCGATCGTAAAAATAAAAACAACGGCTTTGTCTCTCTTCTACGCGAGAGTGGATTCGTTTTACGATCGGAGCCGAGACATGAGGTTACCCGGTCTGAGAAAATCTGTTTATTTACTTCCTATTGATACTATGTTGAAGTTTAGTCAAACATATTCAAAATAATTGGGTTAAAATCGAAAAATAATGAAAATCGCTTAACACAAAGTTCCTAAAGCTCGACCCTTCGGGTCCAATCCCTAGTAGATCTTAACGGGCTCCAAAGTGGACATAAAATCTTCTTTTACTCACTGTACACACTTAAACGGCTCCTTGGAACCGTTGGCTCGGTTAACTGTCAATACTTAACCCTTACGTGCGTGTGTACCTGACGCGCGCGTACGTTTTACACATTTTATATGGCCCGATCCCGCACTCGTGCACACGTTTTACGATCGAACATGTGTTTTGAAGGGTTAACTTTTTTATTGTCGGCCTCCTACGCGGGCCACGGGGGATGGGAACTGTGGACGTCTTCGTGCCCCGTGCATCCCATGCGATATCGTATTATTTTTATATATTTTTTATCATTTTATATTCGTTTTACGACGTCGCCTCTCTCTCCTCTCGCCTCGCACCGCGTTATTGTCTCTATACGCGTAATAAAAATAAAATAGTTAATATACGAGTGTGTGACGTCCGGGGATATTTATCGTTCGCTTTTTACGCGAGAGTAGCCCGCTCGAGAAAAGGAGTCGTAAAATTTTTTCCCGATAGTTTTCGATCAGTCTCGATATAACGAGCGGGCCGTTATCGAATTAAATCGGTATAAAAATTTATGTGTATTTTTTATACCTTAAATATAACGAAACAACCCCCCCAACTGGACCAATTATACATAAGTAATAGCTACCCACCCGTTTATATAAAATGACAATATCAACCGAAAAATAATCACGCATAAAATGGGAAAATGCGTCGTTTTTTTTAGAAAAACCCATGTAATTATGGGGGACGGTGCAAATTCAGGACTACCTAACCGACGGGGTGGGTTTGGGATGAATCGAGGTTGTTTCACATCGCACAAAGAAGCCACTCCGTAAAAAAGGGAGACACGATGAAAAAATATTCGAGAGACTTTTGTGCGCAGTCATTGTAGTAATGGGCGCGCGAACGCGCACTACGACTCGATTCGAGACCGATTTGCGACCGATACGTGAACGCGAACCCATCAAAACTTCTTTTAAAAGAATCAGCATATGTTCCAGATATATCAAATTTTTTTTTGCAATTTTCCGTCGACTTTTCGCTGAAGAAAATCGCGTTCGAAGCGAGCGGCGCAGGTGTGCACGTCGGTGCATAAGAGCTGGGTAGGCGGCTCGCGCCCCGCTTTGCGTTTAATAATAACATTTTTAAATATCATTATTCAGCAGAATTCCTCGCGCCAGAGTGCCCCCTCATCATCGGCGATCCAACGATGGGCTCACAAAACGCGTTTTATTAAAATCAATAACATAATAACTGTCGGAGCGGCACGGCATCGATCCGGCCGTTTTCGAAACACAATCGAATACTTTCTATGAAAAAAATAATATTTATACGCATATAGACTCCGCGTGGAAATGTTTTTTAATATTTTTTTGCTGACGTCCGGTGGGTATAGTGTATTAAAAAAAATTAATGCATGAATTATGCACCCTCCTGTCCGGTTTCGATAGCGTAATGCTTTTATAAGAGACAGCTTTTTCGGACTACCACGGCGCGTATGCGTACCGTTTGTTGTGTGCGATGCCCGAAAAGTGCAAACTCACCAAATAATAAATAAAATAATCTAAAAAAAACTCGAGAGAAGAAATATACACCGTACGCTTCGAAAGACGCAGAGTCACGCTCGTATCGTATATGTGCGATTTTCGCGAACGCTTTTAAACGGCAATTATTTGCGATTTCGTACGAACAATGCGCACATCTCGACGATGATTTCGATTTTGTGCACCGTCTGAGAGATATTTGTATTATTATTTTTTTCGCCGGCGATACACATTATAATACGTTATTCGTATATCTTCGCGAACATCAGCTGATCAAGAGCGAAACGAGTTCGCGCGCGTCACAAAGATTAATGGTACTCAACGGGTTTAATGGCCCGCAGCGGCGAGCGCATGAAAATCTGACGTATCACACAGAAAGAGTGTGTATCCTTCTATTTTTTTCGGCCGTTCCCATGAAATGAGACATTTTCTATTGTATGATTTCGAAATGGCTCGATTTATATACACGGTGCGCTTTTAGTGTTCGTTTCGTATTGCAGATGCGTTCCGTATTACGTATGCGCGCAATCAATGTGTAACGAAAACGCATACGTTTCTGAAGAAATTTGCCGCGA